>VZSF01008288.1:229536-336582 GCA_013398295.1 Chionis minor | reverse complement strand
CCTGATCTTGACCCCCTCCCCCTATCCATCCTATCATATGGATAATCTACAAGAACATGCTACAATAAACGCCACATTCCCATAAATTAATAGCAGTATTTTGATATAAGTGCCCAAGATAATGTCTGGGTTCTTAACTAAAAATGTCACATCTTTCTTTGCTTCTGAAAAACTACTTCCTACACTCCTTCTACTACTCTAAATGTGTTGTTAATTTTACAGGAATGACACCTATAGACATCTTTCTGAGTTACTGTAGTCGCAGAATACTCTCAGAAATTTTCAGATTATTTGACTGGGGTAGCCAAGTGAAAATCAGATTAGCTGTCTATCTGCGGAAGTTAAAGAGAAAGGAGCTCCACACAGAAGAGAAGAAAAACACAGGGGGCAAAGCAGGGTAGTAACCAGTACCCCAAGACTGCATCACGTTTGAAGTTCTTAGAAAATGTCCTTAAATAAGTGGTTATCTTGTGGGAAAAGAAAAGGACAGGGAAACCAGCACTGGTTCTGTGTGCTTTGCTTATTTGAACTGAAAAGGGTTAACAGCATAAAGAAAGCACACCTAGGAGGCAAGCTGAAAGAGCAAATGAAGAACAGAGGATGGAGTGTACCAGAACATATGGAAGCTTAAGACTAAATGGGCAGCACTTAAACACAGCAGTTAGACAGCATTTTCATCTACTATGGGTTCGTGACTGCAGCACAAGATAACCTGTTAAACAATCTTCAGGAATCACATTTAAGATCTTTATGGAATAACATAAACATGCTGGAAATCTTTCTTTCAAAGATTGGGAACATACCCTTAATATATTTCTGCCTTATAATGTGTGAATGTCCTGCCTGCATAAAAGTCAAATCCTACTCTGAATCCCTCTTCTTCAATTCCACCACAGATTCTGGAAGCAAGTACCACACAGGCAATGAGCCTTAACAAAAAAAGCACTTCTTACATTGGTTTAGCTGTACTGGATCACTCACTTCACCTACATTTAACCCGAGGTGTCTTCTCTGTGATGACAGTTGTTTTATGAACCTGTTTACATTCTCTCTTGTTTATCTGTTTTTTAGAAGAAACTGTCTTTTCTTCACATAATCTCACATGAAAACCAGCTATAAAACATACGTGATCACCATAATTTCAACACTTGGCCTTTAGGCCCTTCAAGAATACCAGTAACAGAGTTTTTTCCAAAAGCTAGCTAGGATGAGAATGATTTATTTTAAAATAATACTTTAATACTAATAGAAAGAACAGCCTCTTAAAGCTACCATTCTACAGATATTTAAAACAAATTTGCAGAGTACTACCTAAACATAGAAAAAAAACATATTTTTCCCTCTAAACAATACAAATTAAGGAACTTGATTTTTTATTAGAAAGATTATTTTAGTGAACTGCAAAAATGTTTTAACAGTGACTACTTCAATCTGACAACATCGGATACAAAATAAAACCACTATTACTGTGACCTTAAGATCCATCACCAGATGAGATGGACATCTCAGGTGAACTGTTCTAAGAGAACATAGCTGAGTTGGAAAAGAATTTATAAATTATTTTACAATGGCAATTAATCCAACACTAATGTTGGCTGCCACTTCTTACTTCATAAAAAAATATTATGATTTTTCAATAAAAGACCTATATTCTGGTGCTGAAGTTGTAAAATTAAGCTAGTCTAGATCATTATAGTGACACTCGCATCGTTAGGTGAACATAAAGTAAGAAACCAGTGTATTTTAAAATCCTTCATATAAGGGTTTAGAGTCTTCTCTACAGAGAATCATAGAATGGTTTGGGTTGGAAGGGACCTTCAAGATCACCTAGTTTCAACCCCCCTGCCATGGGCAAGGACACCTTCAACTAGACCAGGTTGCTCAAAGGCCCATTCAACCCGTCCTTGAACACTTCCAGGGATGGGGCCTCCACAATTTCCCTGGGCAACCTGTTCCATTGCCTCACCACCCTTAGAGTGAAAAATTTCTCAATAGCTACATAAACCAGTTTTACTGAGAGAGCAGATATTGAGAACACATTTAGTCTTGAGCTGAAGGCACTGAAGTAAATTCAAAATTTGGGATCTGATTTGAGAACAGAGATTTGGGGCAGATTTGCGGAAAACCTGCAGTATTACCTCAGTTCTCTATGTTTAAAATGAGGATAATAATTTACCCGTTTCTTGTCTGCATTATCATTTAATTATTCCAACTGAGAAGAAAGCTCATGAGAGTTAAGTCCAAGGTCTTCCGTTGCTTACTTATTCTGAACTTTGATCTACGACTATTTGCATCAAGGTAGCACCTAGAGCCTCCGTCTCATTATTCTAGAGGCTGTACAAACATCAAAAAGATAGCCCTTAGCTTCAAAGAATTTATGAGCTAATGAACTATGATAAATTACACTAACCTCTTGGAAATGCACAGCACAATTTCAGTTAGTATCTCTGAGTGTTACTGATAAAAATCAATACAAAACATTGAAACCCATTTTTCCTTATATACATCATTCTAACAGCAAACACTAATACAAGTAAAAAGCTACAACTTGTACAAAATGAACAGAGTACTGTTCGATTTTGATAGTAAAGAAACATGTGAAGAGATCCAACTTTACCACCTCCCTCTCTTCTGGTTACCTAAAGGCAAAAAAGGGAAGATGGCAAGGCCCTGAAATACATCACTAGAGGAGTATGGAGAGTTCACTTGACCACATACCAAAGCAAGACCACTCGTACTGTCGTTTAGACATCTGTTAAGAAAACAAAACAAAACTCAAACCCAAACCCTGCACCTAGCTTGAAAGCTTTTAAAATTGATTTGAACATTAAGTATACACATGCAACTTTGGTGAATGCTTTTGCACTTTGAGAATGGGTTTGCTTTTAATAGTTGTCATGCCTCAAAGCCTCATAAGCTGCAAGGTGGGATATGGCCTCTAAATTCTGACTTAGGAAGACATACACATTCCTGTCTTCAATGGATTTTCAGCAATAATCCTATATTCAGGAGCAGACAAGACTTCCCTCCCACCTAATCTTATTAACAGAATGCTCCAATTAATGTGATTTGCTGAGTTACTTATCTCCATCTCCCTAGTATCTCACATTTCAGAAGCACTTAAGTGCTACTGCAATAGTAAGAGATATGACTTAGGGACATATTTAGTTCATGCTTCAAATTATCTGTTCCTTCAAATGCAATCCTTGGTTCCACACATATCATTAAGATTTGATGTATATCCTTGTTTCCACATTTTCCCTCTTTTCAGTAATACTACAGGAACAAATTGAAAAACAACTTGCAAAACTACAACAATTGACTAGATTTAATTTCCCTTAAGGATTCAGAATGAAGAAAATATTACTTATGCAAAAGTATACAGTAGAAAAAAAATTTACAATTTCAACCAATGTAACCCATCATTATCTCCTTTTTAGTGGCCAATAATAATTTCTAGTGAAAATGCAAAACATTTTAACATGGCTTTACAAATTAGTTCATGCAAATATTTTTCCTTTGCTATGTCCCAAATCAGAAGTGACCAGTTCTTCGAGTAAGTTACACCTAAAATTCTCAGGTTCAATGTTCAAAATGCTTTTTAGCCAAGGTTGGCTTTACACTTTCTGAATCAGAGTAATCTGAAGGAGGCATTTCTGAGATAAATATTTATTACAGTTCGGGATCCACAACTGACTAGTGTACATTGTTATTTATTAAAGTTAATAAAGTCAGAGATTGCAGTTGGTGACTTGTCCAATGGTTTCTTGAGGATGAATCCTCATGGAGATCAGTATATGTGAAACTTTTCTGAATGGTGAACAGCCTGGCTGTTGGCCAGATTCCTGTAGTCTTGTTTTTGTTGGTAAAATTGTATATCCTTTAAAAAAGTTCCTTTTCAAAAAGTTGTGCCATTCTCTTATTTTCCAAGATCCAGTTCTATTTGATTTCTCAGTTTATTTTGGGAGAGGTTCCTAATTAATTTTAGTGAACAGTAGACGTATGAAGAAGGCAGTAGCTCCATAAACATAGCAAAGGCTGAGCAAACAGAAATACCCAGCTTTGTCAAAAGTGAAAATGGGAGATGAGAAGTTAATTCATCTGCAGGCCTGATTCTAATTTAAAGCAAGAACAATCTATAAACTGCTGTGGGCCACCTAGCCCATGAGTACAATAATCTAGATGTTGAACTCTACAGCCTATTAGTTCCTGTGTCAGACATGCAACTCGCTTGACAGTCCAGAGGCTAAAAGGCTTGCTTAAAGAAACTTCACATTCTCACAGCTGACACCTCACATGGAAACATAACTGTGCATAAAGAATCCCCAGGGGGCATGCTAATGAGGCTAATTGGTAGTTTCAAGCAGAGGTAAGGAGAGGCAAGGGAATAAATATCAGCAACAGAAAAGGAACAGAAAGGCACACAGAGAGTTGAGTAAATCTTTGCTGACCCTAAGGTCTTCGGAAATTCCATCCTTTTTCTTTACACACTTTTTTTGTTTTGTTTGTTAATCCTATTTGGACAAACCTCCCAGTTTTGTTCAGTTGTCTTGAACAGACATTCATATCACTCAATCCCTGTTAGTCAACTGGTGCCTGCTCTTGCCCAGTCCAGAGGAACTCACAGCTCGGAGTACCTTTCACAGCAACGTGAAGACTTATGCTCAAATACCAATTTATTCTTTTTCTGAAAAGTAAGCAAATGACATTATAAAAGTTGTTATAAAGCTTCTAATGATTTTGAGTCTTTTGTCTCAACAGTCTCATTGCTCAGCTCTTTTGAGACAGATACTGGGAAAGGGCAGTGATGCATCTGTTTAAAATTTATTTTAAAACTTTTAGTTAATGCAGTGTCTTTAGGAATATGCTGTGTTCAATACTAAATGCCATATTATGAAGAATTGCTGTTGAAAGAGAGTTGCTATTACTACTACAGAAAAACTTCTACTTGCCTTTTCTGTGTATCATATGTAAATATATATTCTTGTACTTTCAGAACTTGTTGGATTAACATATGGCTGCCTTGCGTTACAACAAACAGCTCTTCTACACCAAGACTACTGGAGAGAGTCATAATTTATCCAACAAAAATAATCTAAAGAATGTACCTGGCACAGATGGGTCTCAGATACCATGTTGTCAACCAATGTACACTGTTATTCATGCAATCAACAGAAGTCTTGCTAGCTGCAGATCATGCCACATAAATCAATACTACAGAATCCCCTGCTGCAGATTTTCAAACTTAACCAAAAAAATACACATACCTAGGAGATGAAATCTTACAGTAAGAGGCTACAGAAAGCCTTGAGCCAGAAGGAAGTTTCCCATATATATATACACACACAAAAACTATGTGCCTGATAATCCAGAAGTCATATGAATTCCAGAAGTTCCACATTCCAGCCCTTCTGCACCTCCAATTTCAAGATGAAATAGAGTAACAACGTCCCATTCTTAAAGCAAAACAAAACATAAGGCTTAAAATTACATTTAGGCCTGGTTCCTCCCCCTATCTAAAGAAACTGAGAAACCTAGCAACAACCTGTGCTCCAGAAACTTTAGAACCCCAGTTCCTAATGTTAATCACAGCCCTCTACAACCAAGAGACCAGCTCTGCAGTAAGCAGCAACATACAGCATTTTCCTGTATGGGCACATCAACGAGGCTAACTCTTCAGACCCTGAAATAAATCTCTAATAAATTAGACCCTTGTAGTTTTATTCTTTCCCTTCAGCTGCATTGACACTTTGAAGCTTAAACTAAACTTAACTTGAATGTGAGAGATAGCGGGGCCAACTGCTACTTGCCTCTTAAAGCCATGCAGCAATCAGCTGGACTGCATAATTCCAGAAAGCATTCCTGCACGCCTTAACAGCTGATTGAGCAATCAGCTAGGCTGTGCAATGCCTGGCACTACTCAGACAGAAAAGGCAGTGTATGGAAGGTGGACATGGGGGCAGGCTACTTAGCAGGAATACAGAAACATTTTTCAGGCATGCAAGGATGAACATAGGAAAGCCAAACCTTAGCTGGAGTTGAAAGCGGTGAGGGATGTGACAGGCAACGAGATGGTTAGGAAAGTGGACCACAGCGTACGGCTAAGGGAGCTGCATTTGTTCAGCCCAAACATGACAAGGCTGGTGTATGTGTGCACACGTGTGTGCAAGGCTGAGTCACAAGCTGCAGCAAAAGAAGTTACAACTAGAATAGGGAACACTCCAGGGCTGTGGTAGGTTACAGATCAGCTTCAATGCAGACTCGGGGCTCTGTCCCAATCACTACGGAGTTTTAATATGCGACTTAATACGTTACCGAGAAAAGGACTTAAAACACTTCTCAGATCCCATGCTGCATACACCACCACTAATTGGTGTGATCCACTTTTTCTTCTTGCCATGAAATTAGAGCTTCCATCTCTTATTTGCATTGCAAATCTGTTCCATACTTATAACTGAAGTATGTCATACAGTACTTACACATTTCAAGGAAAATGTAGCTTATGAAGAGACCAAGGGATCATAAGCAGAACCTGAGAGAAGATGAGAGCTCCGGAGAATAGATCAAAAGCTACTGTTTTGTTTTTCAGCTGATGTTTATAATGTATCGAAAAACACAACCAATATTTTTTATCTCATTCCCTCAATTAAATTCACCGATTTATTTTTTTTTACTAGTGTCTACCAAAAATATTCCACTAAAACACACGTGCTCTATTGATTGCTTTTCCTGAGAGAGGACAAGAAATGAAACATTATACATTATAGTAAACGGTCTTGCATTATTTCATAAGTTTTGAAATCCGTTTTTATTAGCCCTGAGTGGTCAAATGATGAAGTCATGCCAGGTATGGATGTAGAGCGAGTGCAGCTAACAGGCTGTTTTCTGTGGTAGGAACCATGCTATCGCACAGTGTCCCCATGCACATGGGAAGGACTTTGCAATAGCACATTGCAATTGTGCTGGGTGGACAAAACCAAAAAGGGTATCAGCCCTTACACTGACTGTCGTTCATGTTTACCTAAAATTATCTGTAACGTTTCTAAACTAAAAGTTAGACATTACGTGAATTACCTTTATGAATCCTGTCTCTGTTTTCAGTACATATACATATTCATCTTCATACTCATTTATTGCACTGCAGAATTAGTAGTATGTGTTCCTGCAATGTCCAGATATAAACCACTTCCCACTCCTAGCCCTCCATTCTGCAAGTGTTTATCACCTTGCCAAATTTTAATTACTTGGATCTAAGCATTCTGTCTCACGTATATGACTCAAAATTATATATGTTTTTGCATTTTTGTATGACGTTGGGAGCTTCAGTCAAACCTAATGCTCTCTGTGCAAGCTACACACAAATGGACCTTAAGAAAGAAAAAGTTACATTTTTCAAAGCTTTCAGGTAAGCTTTGAAAATGGATGCGAACGACAAAACTCTAGGTGCAGATGCACACAGATAACATAAGCCACAAGCCTACTAATTCTTGCAAAATGATCTTGATGTGCTGACATGTAGAGGGTCACCGTGGGCTACTCAAGCATACGCAACATGCATTCACACACTCTTTGAACTGGTGCGCATTCATATGCAGATGAGCTATACAACTGTCTGCAAATACTATTCAACTTCCATTACTGTACAGTGATACATTAGTGACGGGAAGCCAGGGGTGAGCTTGTGCTCAAAAGACTGGACCAAGACTCAGGAGGTGCAGATTTAATCCTTGCCCCTTTACAAACTGGCTATGCAACCTCAGGCAAGACAGACGGACAGCTTTTCAAAAGCACTCAGTACCCCACAGAGCCTTCTGAGGTACCAACAAATTCAGATTTTAAGGAAGCTTAAATATCCACCAGTATTCACAGAAACAAATAACAACAACTGGAACTTCTTGATGCTGAGCAGTTAAAATGCAACTCCCTTCCTTCAGCTACTAGTATGAGACAATGTTTGTTGCTGTTCAATGTTTGGATATAACCCTTCTGCATCACAGTCATTTATTTTGTAGGCTATTCATGGATAGAAGGCTGTCCTCTCCAATCATTCTCCCACTTTAAGTATGTAATCTTGTAAGCAAGATGGAAGAGGTAGGTCCATTTCCTTGAAGCAGAGAAGTTCATTGACAGTACCCCTTGCAGAATCTAAATATTTATTGTTTTATAAGATTATTCATCTTTGGTATAACAAGCCCCAAGTTGAATGAGTATAATGTAGCAGAAGTAACTACACATTTGCATTTCCTTGTAAAATCATAATCTTCTGCTTTCATAGTTTATTTGTATATTTTCACAATACTCATTTTTCTTGTGCTTAAACACTAAATTAATTATGATTACATGCAAGACATTTTGATAATCTAATTAAAGTTAGTTTATTAATTCCAAACATAATACATTAAACACAGGAAAATTAATTCTTTCTCATTCTCATAATGCCCTCTGTTTCATTAGTTTCTGATTATTAACATTTTTGTGCTCTATTTGGAATATCTGCTATATCTAACTTCACATAAATTTAAGTATACTTTTTAATAGCATGCCTTGTACCTCTGTTTACTTGGAAAATCTATATACAATTTTCCCTTTGATAGTTTTTCATTAATTATTTTTATTGACACAAAACCATGATCATCCTGTAGTATGCTGACTGGGTAGAAAAAGAGAAATTGCTAGTATGGCTATAGCAACAAAATTTGGAGTAGGAGTGCTGTTGATGCCATGAAAACATGGCTTTGATAATATCGCACACTAATGATAGCAATGTGCAGATATTCAAAAGACATAGGTGCACCTAGAGCCCTGCTATGGTAGTTAGATCAATTAGAAGCAGCATATTTTTGGTGTAAAATTCTTGTTCAAAACCCCTGTATTACCTGCCATTCCTCAACGATAAAAAAGTTGAAGGACTAAGAAATTATATAAAGTTGAAAACCTAACTAAACTCTGTTTATTGTACTACAGTGAAGATCAATACCACCAGTTACTGCCTTTTGCAGGGTATTTCTTATTAATGTCTTTTCTTGCCTCCCCCCTCCCCCCCTTCCCTACAGTTGAAATACAGGTCCAAGATACCTATCAAATGATTGACAGGAAAGATCATTGATGAAACTACATAAAAAAAAAATCACAGTTGTCATCAAAACCCCACAATAATATAAGAGATGTTTAACAGTCTGTTTTGGGGAAGGTCTGCTCATTTATCTTGAAAGTTTCAAATTTATACTTCAGCAAGAATCATAAATAGGTAGATGACAATATAAAAAGTTTTAAAGTAAGTCTGAAGTAAATATTAGGACAGTAGTTGTCTCAGCACTAGGAAGCCATCTCATCTCTTGGTAAAATAAACTCCCAAGGGTTTAACACACCGTCGTGTTATTATGTAAAACAGCAGCTCTTCAGCCTCGTGCAAGGTCAAAGCTACTGATCCATAGTATAGTAGCAGCCAACATAAACACCAGGCTTGCAAAGCAGAACCTCCAATCAGCAAAATGGAAAGATGTACATGTGGAAATTTGATATAAGCCAAAAAACCAGCAAAGTGACTAAAAAGGGGAATATGTAATTTACTACAAAGAGACATAGTTAACACTGCTGTTTGTATATTTTCACAATACTAATTTTTCTTGTGCTTAAACACTAAATTAATTATGATTACATCCAAGACATTTTGATAATCTAATGAAAGTTAATTTATTAATTCTAGTTAATTTATTAAATCAGAGTAGTTATCAGTTATGTGATGACAACAATCAGCCCATTTTTAAGGCTGCAGTCAGATTCCATTATAAAGTCACACTTTGATCACTTGTTTTGGAGAAAAGAAACTGTCCTAAAATCAAGACTATTGACTTAAAGGCAAAAGAGAACTTTTTCCCCCGCACAGTATGGAAAATAACATAAACACCTGTTCTTAGTTATGGAATATTATAGGAAAAGGATGACAAAAAAGAGAAACTTTGGGTTGCCTTAGCAATTTATATCCTGGTAACATGAAAACTGCCATGCTACCACATTTAAATGACTCCTGTATCCTGTAGTTAATATACTATCACGATTCTAAAAAAAATAATGTGACCAATATGCTTTCATTTGGAGTGATATATTCAAGAAAAATATAGGATCACAAACTGATGGCAAAATTCTGACTTCAGTACGCCCAGATTTCACCTCCAGAGTGTGCTGAAATGTGTGGAATCTTATTATCAGTGTCTTCATCAAGACCACGACTGGGGACATCAGTAAGATTTAAAAAACTCCAAACACACACAAAAAAAAGACAGTAACAAAAAAAACCCAAAAAAATCCCTCAACCCTCCAAAAAGAAAAAAAAAAATCCCCAAATCAAAAAACCCCAGCCCCCATCAACTTACACTATACACCAAGTCATGCCAAAACCCAGCAAATTTCAAAATAGCAAGTACCACAAGGACTGGGTATGCTGGGAAGGAGAGAGAGAATCAAGATGCTTTTATATTTAAGGGCATCCTTATGAAATTCACAGCTCCTGGAATTTACTTCCAGAAGAAACAACTCTGCTTGTATTTCCTTGCAAAGAGGATTATTGCCACAAATCATCCTGAGGGTGTATGTCCTAAGAGATACAAGACATTACTAATTCACTATTAAAAAGCCCAATTTGTAGTCTCCAATTTGTAGGAAAAAGGCCAGTTGTCTATATGGCAGGGTTATTTTAATTTCCCGTTAACTTTGCTAGGATTTTTTTTTAGTAAGATAACAGTCAGTCATGAACTGCATTTTATCAACAAGCTTTCTGTAATTCTTTAAGATGTCTTAGGAAACAAGTAAATAAACAAAACCCTATCTTTTCCAGTTCTTAGTAAGCTCTCCTCTTTCTGATCATCTCAGAAGACTAGTGTCAAAGGAACAATTTTTGTATCTCATAAAGAAGAGAAAACACTTTTTCATCCATGGTAATTTGCATTCAAAAAACTATGTAGAAGAATACAGTTCACTTGCCCATGGAAAAAGAACATCGCTGGTATTGCTTTCCATCAAATTGATTTGATTTTCTAAACACGTCATTCTTCACTCACAGAGTTACCTTTTGAAATAAATCAGATTAAGTGTTTTCCTCCCAACAAACACAAAAATTATATGAATAGAATGTTTTAGAATTGGAAGTGGAACAATATGAACATTTGAAAAAATCAATGAGTCTTTTTCAATACCTGCTTTATGAATGTGTACTGGCTTTTTAATCATTATTTCACAATGTAGTTACAAGATATGAAATCAATGGGATATTTTAGTTAAAAATCAAAACATTACAAAACCCAAATGAGGTAATAATAGATACATGCTTTCCTCTTAAAAAGAAAAATACTGCAAAACTTAATGAAAATGGTACTTGAGAATTGAGGTGGAAACATCATCTACATGCGGTAACGTTGTTATGTCTGCATATGCCAGCTAACCTCATAAAAGCTGCAAACTTATGCCAGGTCTCAATAAAAAAAGCCATGTGGAAATCCCATACCCTTTACACACCAGTTACAGAGCAGAGTAATTTTTTCTTACTTTGGAATAATGAATCAAATAACTGATAGTTCTAAATAATAATTTTCTACTGTGCTCCAAATGAAAAAAAAAAAAGGGTAAACTTAAAAAAAAAAAAAAAAAGGCAGCACATGCTGTAGTACACTGCAGCTTCCCTGTAAGCGTTCCGGCAGATCTTTGAGGCCAATGGCATAGAGGTCAAGGAAGCTCTATAAGGTCAGAACCCCCATTAAATAGGACCAGAGCCAGAGAGGACACTTGGGCATATATTAACCTAAATAAAAGGAAAAATATTTTTGGACCAAGAGTCCAACAAGTTTGAGAACAGACTTCCTTTGGATAGGAATTCGCCATTCCTTTTTTCTACTCCAGAAGCTGCTGATGTTGTTGTTTTAACAGTTATGACCATCCTATCACCATTTCCTTTATTCTAAAAAATTTTTCTGCATAGCTGTGCTGACACCTATTCACAAGATACGCTCTTAAGAAAAACACTGAGACACGAAAGGTGAGGGAGTTGGGTTTTCTTCTCTTGAAGTAAAGACCTCGAAAAACCAGACATTATTCAGTGCATTAATAGAACCCATAGCTTCAGCTTGCTCTTAAAACAGATGGCACAGTCACCCCAGCAAGTATTCCTTCCTCTCAAAAACTGCAATATAAAAATCAAGGTGTTTGGCAAGGCTATACAGTTAAATGGTAATACATGCTTTGGTCAAAAATTCAGAGAGCACACAGAATAAAAAGATGTCCACCTGGCAACTAGCAGAATGGGACTCAAATTTCCACTACAACCACTTGCTCAGTGTGGCAATACTAAGCAAAAGAAAATTGCAAACACAACAGGGAATACCAATATAGGAAACTGAGTCGCAGCCTATGAAATAATTTTTATTTTTATATTAAAAAATACCAATCATACAAGAACTTCATCCAGAACAGACTACTGTGAAATCTTACTGAATTATCCTACCAGTCTGGGCAAGAAATAGCCAGTTACTCAGTTTACTTTGAGTTATGCTGATTACTGTATATTCCCTCCTCCTTTTAGCAAACCATCTTCTAAGTCTTTATTTTGGGAAGATGCATCTCCAGTGAACAGATGTCATTAGGCTAATTGAAATACAATTGTAGAACTATGTTGTAACTAGGAGAAGAAAGCATGAGTAACAATTCCGTTTTTACTGTGCAAAAATTCCATTATTATTCTACCATATTTTCACATTATTTGACATTTCAATATATCTAGCAGATAGGATCATTAGTCATTGTCTTTACTATTGTTCAAAAGAAGTTTGTGCTATTAATTTTAATTTTTACAGTACTGCAGACATGCAGCCTGATGTTAAACTCCTTGGCACTCAAAATTTCCATCCATTAAAAGGAAACAGCATCAAGCAGAAGAGGAACACTGATTTGCTTTCCAGAAAACCATCAAATAATTCAGAACAAGAATCAATTGGTCATTATTTAAGAAACAGCAATTTTTCATCTGCAAAACAGACATTTACTAAGTTTTTCTTCACTATTTCATTTGTCTAATTCATGTGTCTCAGTTCTCAAATGAAAAGTAAGATAGAACGCACTATGTTCTAAAGGTAAGAGGACAAAATAACTTCATATTTTCTTACCTTTGCATTATAGGGAATATAATGCTTTGATAAGGCTTCAGGAGTGTGCATCCATGTTTTGTCTACAGAAAAGCAAAATAAAAGAAGCACAGAATAGATTATCCAATTGTTAATTAAACTATTATAGTATCTACCTGGAAAACATCAACAACCCTCTCTTTAGTCAGATAAGTATTTGTCTGAAGTAGTTATTGGGGCTGGAGGGAAATGCAACATCTCACAAGTTCCCAAAGATTTACATGAAAGAACCTGGTTACTTCTCTTGGGCACACTTCCCATTTTAATATACTTGATTTATCATAAGAATTCCAACTCCTCCCCCCATATATATTTACTGATCTAAGGCTATATCTGCCTCAGATCAGTATTTTCTGCATCCTGCTGTTTAAAGCATTGACTGCATGTTGTTCTTCTAATGATGGATTTTTTTGATTAATTATGTGCTTTTTTTGGATAACTTATCAAGAAGACATTAAAGGGGCAAAGGAAATTATTTTTGAAAAATTATCAGAGTGATACCTGATGGAAAAAAGCCCTAATCCATCTACAAGAAAAGAGAAGCAAATTGGGTGGTGGTAACTGATCAAGAAGCTTAGAGGATCTTTAATCTTCCCTTACATATCCTAAATGAATTTGCATATTTTCCTTCAGTGATTTTCACATCACAAGACTGCGCTATTGTCTTACTTTTCCCACCGCATGTCTCATATGGTGACATGATGAGTTAATTTTTTGTTAAATATATATTCTCTCCTTTTTAATGGCCATTTAGAATGCTCTACATAATTCAAGGTGGAATTCCAAATATTAGAAAAAACTTTTTATTAGAAGTTTAGAAACCATTTTTAAAAGTTTTCTTATTTAAAAGCATTCAAGAAAAACACAGATGTTCCAAAATACTAAACTGTATTACCAACCACATGAGAGACACTGTAACACTGAGCAGTATTTTATACCTCACACATTCAGTAATTAGTAGTACTTTCTAACATGAGTCTACTCCTGGTTTAATTAGCATGAATTAACATCACAAACCTAGAACTTTGTTGAATTAAGTAACAGAGTAACAGCTTAAAGCAAAATTCTATCCTTGGATACCCACAGACAATTCCCTTTGCCTTTAATGGGAGTTGCAGTTATAGCAATAACTGATTTTTTTAATTAGTTACACATAAGAACAATAAAATGCTATTCACTTCAAACTGTTTAAGAGCAAAAGCTGTGACAATTACTGATGTTAAACCAGTAAGTAAATATTTTTGAATACACAGAAGCAAGAAAAATGTTAAACAAGATATTCACCACAGCCACCACAGTTAAGGAGATCAAAACTGCAAAGCTGGAGGAAATTTTTCTTCTCTAAGCAAATTTCATTCTAGATGACAGTAACATTCAGCTCCATTACTGAAGAATGATATTATCACTTCTTAATTAAGGAAGCATGATTTGTGCATTCAGTGGCACCCAGGAGTATGATCATGCACTGAAGTGTCTCCTCCTTTCAATTCTGACTTATGATTGGAATACCCGAAGAACCACACTCGTTTCCCAGAATGTTGTAAGAACTAGAAACCTGATCTCTATTCTGAGATCAAATATCAATATCAATGAACAATATCAAAAGCTGATGTTACCCACAAGGGAAAAATAACAATCAGTGTGAATTAGGAATGTCAGAATAAAGCCTGACAACCCAAATGAGAGAATCACAGAATCATAGAAAAGTTTGGGTTAGAGGGGACCTTTAAAGGTCATCTAGTCCAACCCCCCTGCAATGAGCAGAGACATCTTACACTAGACCAGGTTGCTCAGAGCCCCGTCCAACCTGACCTTGAACATTTCTAGGGATCGTGCATCTACCACCTCTCTGAACAACTGTTCCAGTGTTTCACCACCCTTGTAAAAACTTTCTTCCTTGTACGTGGTCCAAAACTTTCTTCTTTTAGTTTAAAACCATTACCCCTTGTCCTACTGCAACAGGTCCTACATTGACCATAAGCGTTGTATTTCAAGTCAGTGCACTACCGAAGGCCAGACAAGCAGCCTGGTGACTGGCCTTCACAGCAAGTCCCAGACACAGAAGAAGCTGGCACATAAGGCAGGACTGCTCTCTGCCCCCATCACACTTACTTCAGCAGAGTGAAGACCTGCACAGTGCACATTTCAACTCCGAAATGTGCATTCACATTGCTAATGTTAATGTTTTATTTACATCTTTCTTACACGTGAACTGTTTACTAGCTTCAGCAAGGATACTATCACATTTACAAAGGAAAATCTAGTAAAAATAAAACACTGAACTTCTTAAAAAAATAACAACAACAACAAAAACAGTCCTCACTAATTTCATGCCTAGTAGTAACACAAACAAGTGACAAGGCTGTAGGTTCTAAAGCAATTTTACAGACAGGCAATTGACTACAGAGGTACCAGCAAAACTACCTATTCCTTGCAAATGCTTTCTCCTCCTTTCTTCCCATCCCTGGGCAGGGCAAGTTCAAATCTTAAAAAAGTGATTTAATTTGGGAGCCAAAATCAACCATGGGTGGTTGAAGTCCCCCATGAGGACCAGCGTTTGTGAACATGAGGCTGCTCCTATCTGTCTATAGAGGACCTCATCTGCTCAATCTTCCCCATCAGGTGGCCCACAGCAGACCCCCACTGTAATGTCACCTGTCCCTGCTCTCCCTTTATTCCTGACCCATAAGCTCTTGGTCAGCTCCTCATTCGTCCCCAGGTGGAGGTCCATGCACTCCAGCTGGTCATTGATAACCCCTCCTTGTGTTCTTCCTGAAGAGCCTGTACCATTCCACTCCAACACTCCAGTCTGTAGGAGCCATCCCACTGTGTCTCTGTGATGCCAATAAGATCATAGTCCTGCAGGCGTGCGCACGTCTCTAACTTCTCTTATTTATTCCCCATGATACCTGCATTCGCACAGAGGTATTTGAGTTGCCCCTTCCCCCTCCAATGAAGACGACTTAATTGCTCGAGGGGCTCGAATTCCTTTGTGCTCCACTCCAGCTGCTCTCCTGCTGACCTGTAGCCCTTAATGCTAAACAAGTGGCTGATCTTAATGCTAAACAAAATCAGTAAGAGGCAAAATTCACATTGATAGCAAAGACATGCAAAAAATCAAGGAAGTTTGCTACCAGCATTTCCTTCTGAGTTGTAAGCTCTGATTTTTAACTTATGTGATTCTGAGCTGCTGTCTGAAATACTGCTTAGGGTTAGTTTGATTTCACAGCAGTTGAGAAATACCAAATTTCAGACATTTTGCATCCAATAAACCAGAAAAATATGAAAAAAGAAAACCTCTAAAGCAGGTATTAATTTAAATATGTGATGTAGATGTGGCTTGGCTTGTGGTTTGCATGATCCCTCACTTTTTGAATTAATTTTAAATGGGTTTTCACAGCTTAGTACTTAATTATTCATTCTGAAGTCACAAACAAAATATGAAACCCTACAATGAAAAAAAATCACAGTTCATATTATTATTTTATTAGGTATACAGCAGCAAGATTTCTAGACACTTTACCGATAAATAAAACATTAAGTCTTAAAGAAAGGACCAAAAGCCAAGATAAAACCAAAACTGACAACTGTAGCCATCTAACCTAACAGTAGTAGAAAGTGAAAAGACACTCATGCTATCACACTGGGTGAAAACTACAGTTATTTTAGATCTTATCTGAAGATCTTAATCTAGGTTGCCTTAGCATTTACATTAAAGTTTAAATAAGTGCTTAGTTATTTTTTCAGAATTATGAGTTTGAGCCGCCCAGAGTTCATTAAAACCTAAGTAGAGTTTAGCTTGAATGAGGTACGAGAGATTCTAAGAGGTGAAAGCCTAAGTATGTGGTGGTTTTGCCAAACAAACTGGCACTGCGTGGAAGAAAAGATGAGAAAACGGATCACCATTCAGAATTCAAGGGCACAGGATAAGCCACAGCCCTGCTTAAAGAGAGTCAGTAATCCTGTAGTCTCTCCACACCACCTCTTCACGTGCATGGCATGCTAACTGCGTGGCATAGGCTTTTAGAGAGTCTCTGAAGCAGTAGCACAGCGTCCCATCTACTTTTTAAGAGAATTTGATTCGAGTGAGGGCTTCTCAAGTTTTGCTCCCTGCCAGCATACACTAGTCTGCTAAGGGCTGTGGGAAAACGGCATAAAATTAGCATTGGGAAGACCTGGGGTTTGATAGTCAAAATTGCAAGGGTGGAGGCAGGAGGTTGGGCGCTTTCACGGTCAGAGGATTAACAGTGCTCAGAATTGAGATTTTACTCCTTTCTAGTCCCCCTTGAATCGTGCCAGCCCCTGCCCATTATAAGGGAAAGATTCCTTTGCCATCTGCATTTCACATCAAATGCTTAGGCATCACATAATCTGGGAGCAGCGGTGTGAGCCACTTCAGAGGCCGCAGCGGCCTTGGGAGAGCCGGGAAAGAGGAATATGCTGACAGATCACATGCTGAAGTCAATAGACTCGGGGACTTCATAAAGTATCCAGAACAACTGCACTGCACACAGCGGAGGGTGACACTAGGTTAGATAACAGCACAGCTGACCATTTATCTACCAAAAAGGAAAGCAGTAACAGTACCATGAAATTGTTCTCCCTTTGAGATTAATTTCTCCACACATTACTGCCCACAGATATTATAGAATGGATTCATTAGAGAGGCATTGATGAACTATTTTCTAAATGGCAAAACAATGCTCAACAGTGCAAGTTTAGTTAACTGCTTCCTTGAGTCCCACTCTCATCATTAATTCATGCATGCTAAAAATGGCTCTACTTAACCATATTTCCAAAGCGTTTATCAAAGCATATGAGACATAGTGGCCATTCCATTTAATATGATAAACAGAGAAAGACTCTGGTTTTAATTTTTGTTGTTGTTTTAGCGCCACAGCGAAAATACAGTCTTTTCTAGAAGATAAAAACAAGATGCCTTTATTCCTTACTGAATCAAAATCTCCTTAATGTTAGTGTATGTTTTCCATGCTAACAGAAGAAAAATCTTTGAACTGTCTTTTTTTTCCTGCTTTACAAAACTCGCTATGAAAAGGAAGATTTTCTGTGACACTGAGTCTAGTAACAGTCTCCTGAAGAACAGAGCATCCCACAAGATCAGTGTTGCATCTCAGTATTAATGCTTCAGGGACAAATAGCTTATTTGCTTCAGTGTGTATACAGGTATCTATATCTTTAATTTTTCCTATATTATCTATTTTTGTATAAATAAAGAAAAATTTCCCGATGGGACATACAAGAAATTAGGCTGTTAAATAATTTCTTTTATCCTGCATTGCAACAGAAACAGGCAGGTCCTCACAGACCTCACTTAGGCTAGTCAGAAGACAAGGTAGAATCTGTGTTCTCGACCACTGGAGGCAATCAACTGTTACGCTGAGCCATCAGCCTTAATGCTTGTTACTGGAGTTTTCATCTGAATGCAATAATTAAACATTATTAACAAACATAAATCTGCCCATATTCTTCTATAATTCAGCTATAGTATTGGCTCCAACCACCTTCCAGAGGAATGACTGAGTACAATCTGTGTGCTTCATAGCAATAATTTATTAAAGTTGCCATGATGAAGCAAATGAAATCATGGGCCACATTCTGCCCTAAGCACGTATAGGTAAATGTCCATCAATATGCATAATTAAAAAATAATTACTTTTGTTTTTTCTTTTCCTTTTTTTTTTTTGGCACATGTATAATGTTCTTTGGAGGTGTATTTATTCTTTGTCAAGACAACGAAGCTGTATCTCCCTAGAACAGAGTGAGCTTTACAGAATACTTAGCCTCGCTGTCCTTCTCATAATATCTAGGACCTTATGAATGGTTTTAAACAGCTGATTACTAAACCAGCAAAATGATATCATAGAATGCTGGGTTGGCATAGCTACAAAATGAAAAAATAAAGTCTAGTATTTGTATTTCCTCAAATAGTAACACTTACTGCACAGCCTACGTATATATTTTTAAGATATGGATGCTAGTATGTAAGTTTTGACAAGAAAGGAAAATACGATCAAAATAATATATTAGTGCAACTAACTACTGATTAACAGATCATTGCTTTTGCACTTCTAATTTGCTGATGTTAAGAACTTTTACCAAGTTTAGCTTCCCAAATTAAAAGGAAAAATAAGAAAAACATTCTGAGCTATTTAGTCTGTACCTCTTACGTCTTCTTGCCACCAGAAGAGCTACACTGACATAGCATAGTTTATTTTAAGCCATCAGATTTTCACAAGTTTCACTAAGACATATGTACAGATCAAACCTCCATCTCCACCTTTCACTTTTGGAGTCAGAGTTCAGTCAACTATTCCAGTATAGCTACAAATAAATTTTGAAAAGTATGAATTGAGCTTCTCAAATATTGTTAAAAAGGCAAGTTTTTGATTAATTTCAAACTGTTACAGTAAGAACATTACGTACGTTAGTTTGGTAGGGCAAAACAAAGGAAAAGGAACAGACTTTATCCAGTTAAAACAGAGTTTTAATTTTTCTAATTCAGGAAGATTAAAATAATGTAATAGAAGAGTTTAATTGGAACTTTTTTTTTAAATGCCAATAAACTAGAAAGGGAAGAAAGGAGAATGGCAGCAACCACTCAGAACAACTACAATATACATATCTGTAGCTCCCTCTTGCTTATATATGTAAAGCACATCCTTTTATGTACCTAAAGGATTTGATTTCACAAAACAGTATTTTCCTGAGTGACATATTTTGGATGTTCTCCATAATTTTCTAACAGCTTTATAAGACAACATCCTATAAAAAGAAGTAGTCATTGCGATTCCTATCAAGGTATGATCGATAAACATCCAAATTTATTTCACACCAGAACATACATCTTGTCTTTACTTAGACATTCATCCAGTTAATTAGCAGTGTACCTATATAACTCATGAAGCATTTAGTTTGTACCTTGGGGAAGTTACTTGCAATAGCACATTTGGACAAGAACTCTACATAATACACTAGTAACAACTCACATCAAGAATTTATTACCTTGTAGATCTCAAAAGATACGCTTGTCTAACTGCCATGAGAATCATTTAACATCCTGTAAATTAGGCTGTATAAATTTTAATAGCGTAGAAACCAAAAAGTTTCAGGCTCCTTCAATGCTGTTTCCATTCTAAAGTCAGTGCTTTCTGGTTAAGCAGTGCACATATGTTCCTAAAAGGAGCTCCTTAGGTTTTGCAGAAGCAATAAATAGTTATCCTGGTAAATATCACTGTTAACTTGCCTCGAACAATCTTTAAAGCAGGCGATAGAGAAGATGATTTCTGCAATACCTTTCCGAAGATAATGCAGATAAAATAGATAACAGAAAATTATCTTCCTATTCTGATCTTAACAAGAAGAAAAATTAGGCTTATCTGTGCAGATCCAACATGAAGCCTATAGACAAAGTTTCCAAAGCATACTCCTCATTTGTAGCTATGCATCCTCTAAAGATATACTGTAGTCATTTCTTTCCGAAACAATTAGATCTGTTCCTTCTGCTTTGAGAGTATAAATAAATACATACATAGTTGCATACAATCGCATGCAAACACACACACACTGTAGGATTAGCCACTTCCTTGTCCCACCAACAGAAGGCAATTTGGTCCCCAACAAATTAAAGTAGTAACCCTTACAACCCTCCTTGTTGCCATACTTGAAAGGGTACCTCCATAGTCTGAGAACAATATAATAGCACAAATGATACTTGAAAAAACATACACAGTTACAAATCCAAAAAAGAGACTCAGTCACTGAATATTGGTTTTCTGCATGACCCTGTATTTCAAGACCCAAAGAGCAGTATTTGGAACACAAAAAACCCCTTTATGAAGGTATTACAAAAGTATTAACTGATTTTTATGTCAACTGAGACTAACACAATACAGAAATATTTGGTATACAAAAAGGCATGCTTTTTCCTCCCAAACTTTGTTCTTGAAAAAATTCTTACTTAAAAAAAAAATCCTGCAAACATCAAGGAGCAGCTTTTCAGGGATGGGGCAGAGGAGGACATTTAGACCTAGTTTTGTTTTTTCCTGGAAGGTGATGAGTGCTTTTATGAAAGGACAAAGTGCAATCACAAGAATATCTGTATACCAAGATGAGGAAGATTATGACTACTTATTCGCCTTTAAAGTATGTGAGTATCTACTTTTTCTTTATGACTTTTTACCATTTATTGAGGGTGGAAAGAACGGACAGGCAGCCAGGGATCAAGTTAGGAAAGCTAAAGCCCGGATAGTTACATCTGGACAGAGGCAACTAGAAAGCCTTCTACAGGTATATCAGGGACAAAAGGAAGACTAGGGAAGATGTGGACCCACTAAGGAAGTAAACAGGAGACCTGGTCACCCAGGACGTGGAGAAGGTGGAAGTATTCAATGACTTTTTTGCTTCAGTCTTCACTGGTGAAGGCTCTAACCACACTGCCCAGGTTGCAGAAGGTAAAGACAGGGACTGGGAGAATAAAGAACTGTCCATTGCAGGAAAAGACCAGGTCTGAGAACAGCTGAGGAACCTGAACGTGGACAAATCCATGGGACCTGATGAGACTCATCCACAAGACTGAAGGGAGCGGGCGGATAAAGTTGCCAAGCCGCTATCCACCATACTTGAGAAGTCGTGGGTAGTCTAAAGTTCCTGCTGACTGAAAAAAGGAGAAACACAACTCCCATTTTCAAAAAGGGGGAAAAGGAAGACCCAAGGAACTACAGGCTGGTCAGTCTCACCTCTAGCCCTGGCAAGATCNTGTCCATTGCAGGAAAAGACCAGGTCTGAGAACAGCTGAGGAACCTGAACGTGGACAAATCCATGGGACCTGATGAGACTCATCCACAAGACTGAAGGGAGCGGGCGGATAAAGTTGCCAAGCCGCTATCCACCATACTTGAGAAGTCGTGGGTAGTCTAAAGTTCCTGCTGACTGAAAAAAGGAGAAACACAACTCCCATTTTCAAAAAGGGGGAAAAGGAAGACCCAAGGAACTACAGGCTGGTCAGTCTCACCTCTAGCCCTGGCAAGATCATGGAGCAGATCCTCCTGGAAACTCAGTCACATGGAAAATAAGGATGTGATCAGTGGCAGCCAGTATCATGCCTGACAACTTTGGTGGCCTTCTGCAATGGCGTTACAGCACTGGTGGATAAGGGGAGAGCAAGTGATGTCATCTACCTGGGCTTGTGCAAGGCATTTGACACTGTCAAGACATTTGACATCCTGGACTCTAAATTGGAGAGACATGGATTTGATGGCCAGACCACTCAGTGGATAAGCAACTGGCTGGATTGCAACACTCAAAGAATTGCAGTCAGTGGGTCGATGTCCAAGTGGAAACCAGTGACAAGTGGTGTTCCTGAGGGGTCAGTACTGGGACCAGTATTATTTAACATCTTTGTCGACAACATGCACAGTGGCACTGAATGCACCCTCAGCAAATTTGCCAATGATACCAAGCTGTGTAGAGTGGTCAACATGCTGGAGGGAAGGGATGCCATCCAGAGGCACCTGGACAGGCTTGAGAGGCGGGACCGTGACAACCTCATGAAGCTCAATAAGGCCAAGTGCAAGGTCCTGCATGTGGGTCGGGGCAATCCCATGAACAAATACAGGCTGGGCGGAGAATGGATAGAGAGCAGACCTGAGGAGGAGGACTTGGGCATGTTGGTGCATGAGAAGCTCAATGTGAGACAGCAACGTGTGCTCACAGGCCAGAAAGCTAACTGCATCCTGGGCTTCTTCAAGAGAAGCATGGCCAGCAGGTCAAAGGAGATGATTCTGCCCCTCTACTCATCTCTCGGGAGCCCCCACCTGGAGTACTGCGTCCAGCTATGGGTGCCCCAACATAAGAAGGGCATGGCCCTGCTTGAGGAGGTCCAGAGGAGGGCCATGAAGATGACCAGAGGGCTGGAGCACTTCTGCTATGAAGAGAGGCTGAGAAAGTTAGGGTTGCTCAACTAGGAGAAGAGAAGACTCTGGGGAGACCTTATAGCAGCTTTCCAGTATTTGAAAGGAGCCTCCAAGAAATCTGGAGAGGGAGTTTTTACAAGGGCTTGTAGCGATAGGATGAGGGGTAATGGTCTTAAACTGGGAAAGGGTAGATTTAGGTTAGAGCTCAGGAAGACAGTTTTCACCATGAGGGTAGTGAGGCACTGGAACAGGTTACCCGTGGAAGTTGTGGAGGCCCCATCACTGGAAGTGTTCAAGGCCAGGTTAGATGGGGCTCTGAGTAACCCGGTCTAGTAGGAGGTTTCCTGTAAGTTCCCTTCTTACCTAAACCATTCTGTGATTCTATTCTTGTTAATGCTGAAATCCAGCACACAATAGCCCATTCATTGAAATCACTGATGTGAAATATACTCTCTAACAGAAAGTATTTGCTTTAGGACTATACTTATCCCCTTCACCCTTTTGGGGCTTCACCTGTTGCCATTCAGAAAAAGAAATACAAAATAAAACATTTGTCATCTCTGGAATGCAGCATAAGTTTACAATGAAAATAAAAACCACATTGTAGCCCGTCCATTCACATAGAGGAACATTCTATAACCTTAGATTGCATTTTTTTTACATGTCAGACACTGCCCATTAAGTGCATCTGTCTACACTTCATAAACGAGACTCATAAAAAGCCATTGCACAGAAATGTTATCGCTGAAACTTACGATTTATGACAGGGTATTACTTTAACATATTCCATTTAGCACTATGAATACCATCTACATCTCATGAGCTGATAATGTGGTACCAGTTACCAACCTTATGAACTGCTACCATATAGGAAAAAAAATTAGAAAATTCAGATTCCCGCATACAACAGTGGCTTTGGCACTGAACTTTGTGCCTTATGTAAAGTAAGGATGACATTTATTCCGGGATGAAGGAGGACTACTGGGGTGTAATAAAGGATGAACTAAATACAACTGTGACTGAGACCCTCCACAGCCTCAGTGAAGTCCACCGGATTTCACGCCATAACTCAGTACTAAATTTAGCCCAAAATAGACATACATACCTACATTTTTAGCACTATTTTGAGACACTCAAAAAGTTTCACTCTGTTTCTCCCAGAAGGTTTGGATTACAGTCATTTCATATTTAGAAATGCCTCTGTCTAGGCGGAACAGTAGTTTACATTCACATTTTCCCATACTTATCTGGGAGAGGCACCTCCATTCACTAAAAAAAAAAACCGCCTAACCAAACCTTCCATAGTTAATGCTTTATGTTTTGTCTATACACATTACCTGTACACACAATCACATATAATTTAAGGACAAATAGGTAATTCAGTTTACATACCAATACCCTAATAATGAGAAAAGTTTACATGAAAATATAGCATTTATGAAGAACTCTTAAAGGAGAATTACATTAATATCTCCAAACTACTTAAGAGACTGATATTATTATGATGCATACATATTTCGAGATTAGCAGACTTCCATCTGCACTACAGATTTTTTGCACTACAACGTTTTGAAGTGAGCATGCTATCACACCTGACTTTAATAGAAAGATCAAAGGAAAAATTAAGAGGACTCTTTAGAAACCGCAACCCAAACCTGGGCCACACACAAAAGAAAGCTCCCGACGCTGTGACAGATATGAAAATGTTTTCACAAGCTTTGCCATAATAACAAAGCAGGAAGAGCATATACAACACTGTTCTGTAATTTGTTTTTGTGGGAGAAGGAAAGAGATCCTCAATTAAAGATAATCTATAACATCTACTTCAATAGAGTTTACTGTACTCCTTGATCAAGGAATGGAAAACAGAATATACTGTTTTGTACAGTTTGTAAAGCCACACAATATTGCTACAACATACTGTCTTCTCCATAACATATGTAATTGATAGTCCAACCAACTTCTAATGAAGTCAACAGAAAAGCTATTTTATTTTGAACAAGTACTACCTTTTTTCACAGTAAAACATGCAACTTCAGCAGGTGCCGGTATCAGCTTTAAATGAAAACTTTTCTTTCTTTGGTCAGTATTTTCATAAAGTTTGTTTCCCTGTTATATGAGCTCATGGTTAACTGATGAGAACAACTATTACAACATGGACTGAAAAAAGATTTCATTTATTTAGAATCACTTGTGCAAGTATTTCCTGAAACAAGCTGAATTTCCTTAAACTTCACCTTTTTCTTATATTTTTCATCATCATTATTAGGATGAAAGATGAGCAGCTTAATTTTATTCACACCCAATTGGAGATTTAAGCACGCCAATTAGGCCTTCAATTAAAATTACTATCAGCCAAATGAAAATAGATACAACTAAAAGACAAACAAAGTGTTCAGGTCAGAAGTTTCGGTTTGTGCAAGATCTCTGGGAGTCAGACAGGCAATGACCGTTACAGCTGCTTTTAAGGTCAGGGCACTCAGCACACCTTGTCAGTGGAAGTGGCCATTTCATGCTCAAATCATGACCCTCAAAAATAAACATACACCAAGTACTTGCACTTAGAAGAAAAGTCCTGCTGTTTGGTGGAGCAGGAACCAAGCTTTTCAGTGAGTACAGCACAGACCGAGTCATTCTAGCTTACCTGGTTCAAGAAGATAAGGAGTTATGGCACTAGCTACTACATTCTCGATATGCTTCATATCGAAAGGCTAGTATAGACCGAGTGCGTTAATGAGGATCAGAGGACACTTGTTCTGTAAGTCTGCACAGTTCAGATAACCTTTGGCTACTGTGAAAGCCCCACTTACATCGGTTTAAATTCACCTCGTAATCCTATGCATTTCAGACTGTTGTTTATGTAGCCTCAAGGAAACAGACTGATATAATAAACCTGTAATTAGCAGAAACCCGACCAGCACAGCCACCAGGAGGCCAATGCGGGTTTAGGGAGAACTGCTAGGGAAGTCATGGCACTCACGTAGTTAACTCCTCAAAATAGCCACTTTCTTGTAAACAGAAGCAGCCCACAAACAACCCCACCAAACACAGGCATGGAAATGGTTCTAGCTCTGAGGTCGGGGAGTAAAATCAGGAAATAAAACAAAGGTAGTTCAGCAAATGAACCTGTTTGAACCTGCTCGTAAATGCCGTTATTAGACACAAATGCTGATACAGCCAAGCTTTTCTGAATTTCAATTGACATGAAAAATATATAATTTTCACTTATTCTTGACAACTGCTTAACTGAAGTTTGCAGTTTTCCTAGGATACAAGAATGGAAATGTTATGTGCATTACCATGAGTAAAATAAATGGATGACAGTATTTAATTCTTCTGGTTACTCAAGTTCTGAATAATTTTCAAAATCCACAATAATTCCAATTTATTGTGCCTGACAGCTTCTTTTATGATACTTTTTTATTGTTTTAATAAAGAGAATAGCACACAAAAATCAACTGAACAACATAGCAAATGCCCTGGGATACACTGAAATTCCAAGAACTTAGGTGAGGTCAGTAAGAATTTTCTTATGAAGTAGTAGTGAAAACAGAAAGGAATGAATCCAAACCCCTTAAATAATCCCAGATACTTGAAGATACAACTTCACAATTTGACTATAAAGGCAAGACGCAGACACTGGCAAGGACAATGAGAATTAGTAAAAGAGCATTTCAGAGCTCTGTGTGTAATTCAAAACACCCATAAAACATAACTGGTCTATTTCTGAAACACGGCAGGCCAAGCTTCAAATATTAACAGAAGTCACTAGAAAAAAAGGAAAAAAATAATATGGTCACCTAAACAAAACAAAATCTACAAACCCCAGGCTTCTTTCCCAGTTGGGATAAATAAAACCAGTTAAAGAATATTGAAACGGTCTGTCAACGTATTTGGAAGAAGCTATGCAGCACTATCAAGCAGCTGGTAGGTACAAGTCTTCACAGAATCACACAATATTAAGGGTTGGAAGAGATCTCTAGAGATCATCTGGTCCAACCCTCCTGCCAGAGCAGGTCTACCTAGAGCAGGTCTTAATAGAGGTGTTACAAATAACTACACAAGAAAACACATCAGTGCTTAAGAAATGTGGGCCATGGATTTGAGCTTATTTCCTCAGCATCCATCATGCTACTGCTTATCAAACAATCTTTCATTGTGTTTTATAGCCTTTGTGAATAAGTGTATCTTCCTTTTGCGATCAAGCTATGTCTGCTGATATTCTGGAATACTTAGGTTATCTTGATTCATCTGGCTTTAACAAATAAATGTACTAGACATGGAAGGATGCAGTGATGGTATCATTTTGTGTTCATATAAGGTATGGCAGATTCCTTTTATTTCCAGCTTTGATATCGATACCAAAGCGGGAATTCTTCTTAGATAAAGAAAACATTTACAGTTACTCCAGTTGAGTTTACACCTAGTTATTAAAGCAGGGGCTCTGGCTCACTGTGTATCACACTACAGAATCTTTAGAGGAAAACACGAAAAATAAAGAAATTAGACCTACTGAGTATTTTTTACATTACAAACTAATGGGGAAAATAGCAACGAGGCTGTCAGAGAAAAAAGCTGCATCTCTAATGCGCCATCTCAAACTTATGCTTAATCATATACAGACCATAAAAAGAGAATAAACAAGCCAGAAGAGCAACATACATAACTCTGAATATTTAGTGGTTTGGCGTTCTTTTTGAAAGCATACCATTTCAGATTGCTACAAATTCAGAATATCTTCTTAAAGCTAAGAGACATTCTGCTGCATGAGATATTTCAAGTATATTAAATATTGTTTTTCTAAAATAGCTTCTCCAAGAGTAAGAACCCAGTGAATATATACAATAAACACAGATGTCACTGACTATTTAGAACTTCTAAAACCCTCCAGCACATCCTTCGGTGTGTGCAGAAAATAAAAAAGAGTATTTTTTTGTATATGTGTGTGTGTATATATATGCACATCCTCCCAATAAATAAAATATTATGAAATTCAACATAAGTCTTACAATCTAGAAAACTCTATAATTTATCAAATGAAAATGTTTTGCTCTGTACATCTTATAGAATGCTGCGTTTCTACCTAGTTAATTAGGTGCAACTATTCATAAGTACTTCCCTGTATAATTATTGATATTCTAAAGAATTTATACAGAATATTTCTCTTCCACAGAACATAAGCTAAATTACTTACCTTTCTTCCTGCTAAAAGCACGATTCATGTTGAAAAATCTATCCAGTCAACAATGTTTCTGAGTTTGGGGTTTTTCCCCACTTTAACCTGCAGAAAAACACACAGAAGAAAACAGAAAAATCCATTATATTTGCAGTTAACTTATTATCTTCATATTAAAGACAATGCAAACTATTTTAAAGATTCTGAAATAACTCAGAGAAAAAAGGGAGTTGTGCTTTGCTGAAGGAGAAATTACACGATTGAGAAGGTTTATGTTCGAATGCCCAGTGGTATATAATACAGAAAGATATTTTAAAGCTTTCTGTGGAAGTCTTCTCACTGAGATTTCAGAGACGCAGAGCAGATGGTATTATACGTATACAGGAAGACAAATACTACATACAAATAGGTTGGAAAGAAAGCTTTAAAATGAATGCTGACTACAGGACTCCATAAAAACATTCAGTTCACATTTGCACTGCCCTGTTTTGTGTCATTTAGGCTGTCAGATTATTTCAAGCTATGCTTTCATCTTCACATGGGCTTGACATCAAAAAAAAAAAAAACTTAAAAAAATTACAATATAAAAACTCCTCTTCATCCAGGATTCAATACTGAAAAAACTGCCTTTTATCAGAGCAACTACCTCCTTTCTCTGATTACATCAGAATGCACAGTAAATTCTGTAGTTTCTTCATTTAAAAACACTCTTAGATTCCTAATTTTTCATTCACAACGTTATTTTAGAATTGTATTATTTACCAATAATTTGCAGCCAGAAAAAAAAATAATCCAACACTATTCAAAACCATCCCATTTCATAATATAGAGATTATTCCTTTTTAAATCATACTTGAAGCTTCCTTCCATTCTGTTTGGATCTTCCAGCTAAAAGCTGCACCACTGTCCTTCCTCTTTCTGTTCTCACAGCAGTCCAGTCAAAGGAGGAAAAAAAAATAAAAAAAATCAAAGCACTTGGTATCAGATTATCTCTAAAATCAGCCAGAATATTACCATTGCTTTGAATAAATACAAAAGTTAAGCTGGCACTTCAAATGCCAGTACATCAAGATGAGTATGACAGATTTGCTTAAGGTACTTAAGGCAACTCACGAACACTTTTGTGATGCTTGCCCCTCTTTTTCAAATAATTACATTCAATACCAATTAAAGCAATTACATCCCAATTCCACGTAGACAACTGATATTTTTCAGATTCGAATATGTGGGCAAATTACAGCCCAAAACCACCTCCATTTTCTTTTCAAATAACCACGGATGGGGTAGGACTTCTTTTCCGTACAGTCCTGTGAGAATGAAGGAATAACCTCTGTTTACCTAAACTACAGTGTAGTGCCCTACATGTGCCACTGACCAACATTTGCTCTTTAAAGTACATGCACCTGATCATTTTTGATTTACAGATTTCACGGACGATTTAAGAAGGGAGGATGCAATGAATAAGCAAAGGTAACAAGATATGCTTTCCAACAAGCTGCCAACACGCAAGCAGCTCTCTTTGTGGAAAAGGCTCAGAGTAGGACTTTCAACAGTGTAAATTTGACAATTAATTCACAGAATCACTGGGGCTGGAAGGAAGCACTTGAGATCGGCTAGTTAACCCCCCTGCCAGAGCAGGTTCACCTACAGCAGGTTGCACAGGATGGCTTCCAGAATATCTTGGAATGTCTCCAGAGCCGGAGACTCCACCGCCTCTCTGGGCAGCCTGTTCCAGTGCTCTGCCACCCTCAAAGCACAGAAATTCCTCCTCACGTTTAGATGGAACTTCCTGTGTTCAAGTTTGTGCCTATTACCTCTTAGAATCATAGAATCACTTGGGTTGGAAGAGACCTTTAAGATCATGAAGTCCAACCATAAACCTATGCCAAAACCACCCCTAAACCATGTCCCTCAGCACCACGTCTACCTGTCTTTTAAATACCTCCAGGCACGGCAATTTCACCACCTCCCTGGGCAGCCTGTTCCAATGCTTGATATCCCTTTCGGTAAAGAAGTTTTTCCTAATATCCAACCTAAACCTCCCCTGGAACAACTTGAGGCCATTTCCTCTTGTCCTATCGCTTTTACTTAGGAGAAGAGATTGACGCCCACCTCACTACAACCTTCTCTCAGGTAGCTGTAGAGAGTAATAAGGTCTCCCCTCAACCTTCTCTTCTCCAGGCTAAACAACCCTAACTCTCTCAGCCGCTCCTCATAGGACTTGTTCTCTAGACCCCTCACCAGCTTCATTGCCCTTCTCTGGACACGCTCCAGCACCTCAGTGTCTCTCCTATACTGTGGTGCCCAAAACTGAACACAGCACTCAAGCTGCAGCCTCACCAGTGCTGAGTACAGGGGCACAGCCACTTCCCTGCTCCTGCTGGTCACGCCATTCTTGATACAGGCCAAGATGCCATTGGCCTTCTTGGCCAACTGGGCACACGCTGGCTCATGTTCAGCCAACTGTCCACCAGGGCCCCCAGGTCCTTTTCTGCCAGGCAGCTTTCCAGCCACTCTTCCCCAAGCCTGTAGCGCTGCCTGGGGTTGTTGTGACCAAAGTGCAGGACCTGGCACTTGGCCTTGTCAAACCTCATCCCATTGGCCTCAGCCCATTGATCCAGCCTGTCCACATCCCTCTGCAGAGCCTTCCTACCCTCAAGCAGATCAACACTCCCACTTAATTTGGCGTCATCTGCAAATTTACTGAGGGTGCACTCAATCTCCTCATCCAGATCATCAATAAAAATATTAAACAAGACTGGCCCCAAAACTGAGCCCTGAGGAAGGCCACTTGAGACTTGACGTCTCTTGTCCTATCACTGGGCATGATTCAGTTTAAATTCAGTCTAAATGAAGTAACAAGCAGTGAAGAACATTAGAATTTCAGCTTTTCAAGCAACTGACAAGCGTGTTTAGCTTCGAGGTTTACTTTCACAGGGAACATAGGCAGGCTATTTCATATGCTTGGGATATATAAGCAAAGGCAGAACTTTGTTCAGGATGTTCACCTTCATGAACTATTACAGTCAGTGAAGAAGGCAGTTTTGAGTTTAAAAAAAAGAAAAGGGTATGCTTTCCCCTCTTAGGTTCCTCTGGCAGTTGTCCTGCACAGCACTAGACCTATCACTCCAGCTGTCCTCCACCGTGGAATCGTAACATGCCCTTTTCTGGAACCTCCAGTTTTTCTTTTAATTGTGTATTCCTGTCCTCATCTAAGAGCCTACTAAGTAACATATTTGAGATGGCTTAGTGAGTAGAGGATCTCCTAAATAGAGACTATGCACGCACATCACGAGTCAGTTGGCTGGCCACATTTCTCAAGATCACCATTCAAGTATTTTGTTTAAAAAACAGTGTAACTAAGTATCTGCTTTTTTTCCTCATGGACAAGAATAAAGTAATCTACACTAAAACCCAGTCAAAATTTATTGACTACTGACCTAAAAACAGACAGTATTTTGCCAACAGTGTGTTCATAATTTCAATTCCAACAAAACATCAATAGAAGAAAATACAGAAATGGCTTAGGCAGCAACTAGTATTAAAACACTTAATCAGCGTACTCCCACTTATCACAGAAAATGCTATTAAACGGGGAAAGAAGCACAATTAGCTACATGCAACTGCTTTTAAAATTCCCTCAAACTCTAATATGAACTTCATCAACCTCTCAGATACAGAAAAAGCAGCTGGTTAAATGCTCCATAAAATTTTGCGATTTAAATAAATCAACCCAAACACCGCAAGGCTAATTTCAAATTCATCAGTTGGGTTTGGGAAAGAGGGTGCTATCAGACTGTCGTTAGCAGCACTGTTAAGTTTTTGATCAGGGGAAGAACAAAGTTATTGTTAGAGGTAAGTGTGATACCTTTGTCCTCAAGGTTCCAACAGACAAACAAACCAAACTATTAGGAGCAAGCAAGCTGTCCTCTGATCATGCATGCTAGACAAGTTTTCTGGCAGAATATGATTTTGTTTCTGACAATGCCTGACACAAAAAGCTGGTGGAAGAAACTGAGTTGCTAAACAGTCTGTTAAGAGCTTGTAATGAAGTCAAAAAGAAGGTAAGTCAGAAAATCCCATTATGATACAAGGGGTCCTGTGCAGAAGGGGGAGCCCTTCCTATGAAACCACTTGTTTAGAAAGTGTAAAGCAGTTGCAACAATCAGAGGCATCAGGGAATAGGAACGTGGACCAAACCATTTCATTACTCATCATTGAGGAAGACACACCTATGTAAAGAATGCTTCTCCACCTTACTCCTGGGAGTTTTCTTCAGCTTTATCCACAAACCAAATACTATGAGAAAATACAAACCCACACGTGATTTCACAAAATGGTTAAATGAAAAAACACAAAGAGTTCTGACAGATATAAATTAGGGAAATTTTGGGCTGTATCAGGTTATTTCTTTTGGGGCAGACTGAAAAGAGACAGAAAGAAAAGAGAGAGAAAAGGCTTAGAAAATAAATTTTATTAAGCTAACAATAATAAAAATATAAACAACAGTGAAACATCCTGCAGGGACAGGGGGAGACACGACATTCTCAGCCTGAACAGTGACATGGGCATGTGGCATGAGAGGTTGAATATTTAAGCTGCCACATCCAACTTTGAACAGTAACAGGGGAAAGCAAACACCTCCATTTCTTCTTCCCTTTCTCTTTGCTGTCTTTAACCCCTTACTTTTCACGGCAAGGTACTTCTCACACTGAGGCAGAAACTGCAAAACGGCAGGAGCTGTAATGCAAGTCGTGCATTGGTGACTGTGGTGTTTTGCCAGCATTTGGACTGGTGAGTGCATGGGTGGTAAGATTTGAAGCTGCAATCTTCACCTCCATAGTTACTTTCTAACACTAACAATAATGTCTGTTGCTGTCTTCTATGCTTTATGCAGCAAAGGAAGCCGAACAAAGGAAGTGGAGTGGCAGCCTTCCAGCTTCCAGCACAAGCAACCGCAGCCCTCCCTGGCCGCTGAAACAACACCGAAGCTTCCACACAGACATCTTTAAATGCCTCCAGGCTCCTTCAGAAATGTTGTGTTTTGATAGTTTTCTAAATTTAGAGCTGCCTCAGACAAGCCAAGAGAGGGGCACTTAGGAAGGGGATGAAACAAACCACCAGTGTAACTCGTCCCATTTGTCTCTTACTTCCTCTTAAAAACTGAGTATTCCTCAGGATTTATTTGGGTTTCCTCCCCCAGCCAGTTCCTTTGAATGGCACAGGCTATAACAGTTACCTGGGCTGAACCTTTGGGGGTTTTTTGTGTACCTCTTTTTTATTCCAGAAATAAGACTTCCTACAAAACTTCCCTAAAATCTCCAACTTGCATCCATCCACTCACTTTAATAAAAAACAGTTTAAGTCCAGTCTGACCCTTCCCTCTCAAAAACACACACAGAGTTTCCACACAAAGCCAAATTCAGCTTCACAACACCTTGAGACTCAGACTCTTTCCCCTGTCGGACCTCAGCCTTTCAAGCATACTGGATAACATTTCTTAAAGAACGAAGCACAAAGTATCTTAAATCCTCTTTTCAAAAGGGCCGCAGCACACAGGAATGTGTGATTCATTGACTTGCAATGAAACTCAGGCTTATAAAGTTACTTCTGAAGGTAAGATGAGAAACTTTGGAATATGGTAACAGCTTTAAAACCCTTTTTCTGAGTTAGAGCAAAACATCACAAAAATATTGTCCTGATATGACATGTGACATAATGAAGGAGAAAATTATGATAATAAAAGACTACATTAAGTGATACACAAAACCAAACATCATTGTATCATGAGGTACTCCCCTCCTTTTTGTATGAGAAGTAACTGAAACACTAACTCGCCATAATCCTTTCTTATCTGAAACAGTAAAATCATTTAAAAAGAAAAAAGATGTTGACACATCAATGAACAAAATTCAGTGCAGACTCAAAGCTGCACTCACATGCAGCCTTTTATAATATTTGGGAAGCAAGTAGTTCCCTTCACAGTTATGAAAATGCGTGTCCCCTTTAAGTTTATAAGTGATAATAGAATAGTCTATAGGAATATAAACCACAACAGCGTTTAAATAGAATTTAGTGCTACAAAAACTCGCAGGAAAAATACCTCTTCAAGACACTCCAAAACAGCACAGCTCTACGGGCCTCATCAAAACTGAAGTTCTTAGCCTGTGCTTGGGCTTTATAATTGCACAGAAGCACAAATGGAGTATAAAGGAGAACATTCAGTCACTGGAAAGCTTAACTTTTAAAGTTTTATTAATCTCCACATTTTCAGATACATTCATTAGCCAGAATCAAGTGGCAGGCATTCTTTCTGGTCGGAGGCAAATCTGCAGAAGGCCAAGGTTAATTCTTCTAATTTTTCACATGTGTGGGGGTGGAGGGCAGAAACTCGTCAAGAACTAGTCTGCTATCCAATACTCCCATCTCCCTACTACCAAAGTAGACCTTGCTGTTGAGATGATCATATTCTCAGTGGGTCAGAGCTCAAACACCAACTCTGGTGGACCGTCACCCTGGAGCGCTGGCGGCATGAAAGTGACCAGCTGTGCCACCGGGGCTCACCGAGTGCGAGCCAACAGAAGGCAGGGTGGTCTGGTAAATACCAAAACAGGTGGAAAACACATTCCTAAAATATAGCTCACCTTCCAATATGCTCGCTCTCCTTCTGTGAAAGGGATGAGCAGGAACACCCCAATCTGAAATCTAAAGACATTCCTCTGGTCTGACAGAGATCACAGCCCCTGTTCTCCCCAAGCTCCTGAAACCAGCTGAAAGGTACAGTAGAATCACACGTGCATATTTTTTTTTTTTCCTCTCTCAATCAGTATAAGCCTAGTACCATTGTGACAAATGCTTTCCTCCCCCAGCAAGAAGTCTTTCAGAACACAGGTAAAGCACTTCTAATACAGCAGATCTTCGAAAGCTAGAAGAGTATTCACAGAAACTCCGAGGACAAGCAGACAGTAGTGTTTTGCTATAAATATCAACATCAAACAGAGACCAGGAATCAGAAAATCTATATGAAACTAATGCATTTCATAACAATTTCCAAAAAGTTTCAGTAACTGGCTTTTTACTCTCCCGTTTCCTAAAAATAACCTGTTCTTCTCAATAGGAAAAAAGAAAATACAGATGACTAACAGGTGACAAGGGGCTATCACCGAGACATCTAACAACAAAAGCAGCTCCTCAGCCAAGGTAACCACAAATTTTTGTTTTACAGCAAGAAGAAGAAACAACATCAAGAAATATAACAAGAGTAAAATTCACTATTAAAGTAGAACTCTGAAGAAAATGTGTTTAAAACTGCTGCAAGCACCAATAAATCCTCAGACAAGTTGCTAACAGTGCAATCTTAAGAAAAAAACAGAGAAATACAAAATTCACTTGTTTCGCAAAACCAGTTCTCTAGATCCGGCCTTTAAAGCATTATAAAAGACAGTGAATTTTAAAAATATTGCATTTTCCAGCATATTTATTTGTAAATAATTGTTTTATATTGTACTTATCAATGATTATGCTGAAATGTATTAGTGGATTACATTACTCAGAACAAACTAAAGTTTATACTATACGAACAAAAGCAGTAACTTTAAAAACATTAATATTCCCTTCTTCCCAAACTTAATGTATTTTGCAAGAAAAATTGATACTCTTATTCTGTTGATTATGATAAGAATAATCATGACAGGATAAAAGAGAAGTTTCCTTCTCTCTCAAATCCAAAAGAGCCAGTGTCTAACGAAACATGGTGAAGGATTTCAGTTGTGTCAGCCTAATTTTTTCTCTGCTGTACAAGAACTTACAAATGTCAGATGCTCAGAGCCAGGGGAAAGGCTTTATACATGTTCTCTCTCAAAGAACTCGGGCACTTTCATCTGCATTCAAAAGACAGACAGATGGCAAACATCTTGCTCACTTGCAGACAAGAGGGTCTGTATTTGACATCCCATTAGCCATTTGATCATCTACATGGAATCTGAACAAGATTTCAGCTGGATGATAGAGAGCCTGGGGAGCTTTGTTAGTGTTCTGTTTTTAACAGCAACAGAGTGGGATTCAGCCATGGGGTCCGCTATGAACAGGTAAACATAGAACAGTCCTTAAAAATAAAACAGTTCTGTTAGCAGGGATACTGGACTCCTGAATTTTTTGACTCGCAGTATGAGGAATTCTCCAAAACTTTAGGATACATATATGGATATATACTATTAAAAGGAAAGATATGTCCTGACACTGAATATGGTTACTTCTATATTGGCATCATCCTTTCTCGTCAGGAAGAGATGATTGCTCCATACCCAATCTAGAGAAGCTATTTACTTAATTACTGCCAATTCAAATCCTCCACTGCGTTTTCTTCACAGAAAGAAAAAAAAGTATTTTAAATCTTTGGGTTTCCAAAAAATAGCAAATTCTTGTTAACACTCTGAAATTTTTAAGGTTGTGTTTATTGTATCCATTGCATTTTCACAATCACATCGTAAAAAGTGCCACTGACAGAAAAGGCAGAGATGGAAAGACTCATTAGGTATTCTAAAGGTAATCTCCAAACAAAGCACATCAATTTTAGAAATAACTTAGTTTAGTTCTACTTACAATTGAAAGCTCATCATATTTAGCAGATCCGTTGTAGAGGTACAACAGTTTAACAAAAGGTACCATTTTACTACTCCACCAAAGTATATTTGGCCAAACTGGAAAAGTGCATTTGGTACACCATTGTGCACACATGCTCAAGAGGTCCCACAAGACCACTCTACGTGCTTCCCTCAATGTGCATTAAACTTAACTGAAGTTCAAAAGCTGATTACTGATGTTCAAAAGATGATTAACAGGAAGTGAAAAACCCAGATGTCTGTTTAGACAGAAGCAACAAGAAAATTTCTGGGTAGGTACCAGAGAACAACCAGCAAGAGAAGAAAGAGCAGAAATGTGGCTGTGTCTCCCCACACCAGCCGTCCGTCTGTCCCTCCCTCCCCCTCCCCCCATTATCTTTGCTCCTGTACAGACTTCACAGTACACACTGTATGTTTTTGTTACTGCAGTCCTCTCTCCAGGAGTTCAACAGGCTTGCTCCAATTTATTATAAATGCAGAATGAAAGAAATAATCTCCCTTTCCCCAAGAGCTCTGAACTATGAGACCACAAATGCTTTTGTAACTCTTTAAAGTCATAATTTGGGGTTCCTTTAATTGTAAAAGCTCTTTTTGGGGTTTTTTTTGGCAGGGGGTTGGTTGGTTTTTTTAGTGTACAAGATAAATACAAAATAAACAGAGATTGTTCCCCTTATGGAAATGAGAAGTACATGCTAAAAAGTCATAATCATGTCAAAAGGGGGAAAAAATCCAATGATATAATTATTTAAGCCTATTTATCTGCCGGAATTCAAGTCTATACTTTAATACCTTCACTAATTGTCCACAACTCTTCCTCAAAGGAGAACCAGAACCCTGTATAAATTCTAGGTGCCAGGCAGAATGTGTGCATATATACTCACTTTCTTGTCTTTTACCGTCCAATTCCTATGATCACTTCCCTCTCAATGCTGAAGGTCACACGTTGAAAAAAATCACTGCCATACAAATTTCTAACAACTGATTTTCTCAGAACCAATTTATTAACATATTACATGCTTCTGAAACAATGACATGTAATAGCGCCATTCATTTAACAAAACATTTTAAAAAAATGTCATTCACTTCACAAAGACTTTTAAAATTCATGATATTGAACACAATCCCTTACTATCAAAGTCAGTAGATTTCTCATTAATGTTAATACATTCAGAATCTTTCCTTTAATTGGTTAGCCTCAAGGACAGCATTAAGTTGTATTCATACAGATGAGACGGGCTTTATTAAGTGATTGCGACAGTTTTCAAAAACTGAGAAAAGCTGGCAATATCCATTTTGTCACTTCTACTAAATCAATCTCACAGTATCTTGAAAACTAGATTATAATGGTTTTTAGGCTTTATCATATAACATTCCTTTAGCTTATGTTCTTTAGCCCCTCTGAATACATTCTGAATAATCCCAACATTTTGACAAGGACATGTTATGAAGTTGAAAGCACAGATATGAAACTGACAATATTTATGATAAATTAATCTCCTCATCTCTGTCTTGTAGTTCAGGTATGTGTTCAAGTACTTCATTATAATGTGCATTAAGGAGAAACATTCAGATTCTGTACACTGTTACAGTTATTACGCAACTTATTTCAAGATTTTGGTAAGTGATCCATCCCAGTGTAATTCAGTGGAAATTACTGAGATATAGACTACTACATAATACAATTTCCAAGCTAGCAAGACAAATTTCTTCCATTTTCCTGGATAGGAGTGCTCTGTATCTTTTAATACAGTTGGGACGATGGAGAATGTGTATGTTTTTAAAAGCATGATAGATCAAGTTTTGACTCAAACATTCATTGTATCACATACAGAATGGTACTGACTACTTGGGACTGGGAAGACATGACTCCAGTCCCTGCTCCAATTAACTTCCACATAGCTGAAACATGCTGCAAGTCTACCATCATGTTCGCAGTTTGTTCAGCTTTCCATAGAAAAACCCTCAGTGAGGCATCTCCAATATTTAGGGATGAAAGAGTGTCTTCTGTCCGTTACCAGCATATGATACTTTGACAACAATAAGCTTAAACCACTACACATAGCAACTCACGCCTGAGGCAGCCACCATTCTGTGCTTAACTCCCAGAGCCAAGATTGAGAGAACTGAGATAGCAAGCTGAGCATCTCTACTGCCATTTATGTATTTCACAGAAGTCCCAGAACCCAGACTAGGGAAATAAATACAGATAATCTCCCTAAGAATATGGAGAAAATTCAGACAACTGCCTACAGCAGATTCAGTGACTGAACTTCTGGATGTAAAAGAAGAGGGATGTGAAAAGTAGGTACCAAAAGCTGCCACGTTTTCAAAAAGTAATTTTNAAAAAAAGAAAAAAACCAAACCCAACCGCCAAAGTTCAGAGTAACAGTGTTTAAAAACTAGAAATGGACCCTTGCCATAAAGTTTCCTATTGAATGGCTTAAATACCTATGCCAGGCATTTATTTTCCCTTTCTTTCTATACAGATCTGAACTACCAACTCTGGTCTATGGCTTTGGGTACAGTGATTAGATTCATAAACACTGAAGCAAAACCTGACAGCTCCACAACACCTCAGTCCTTTCAGAAACATAAGCTTCACTGCCAAGCTTTCAGCGTACAGGTTCACAGTGTCTAAATATGACCCCATTTACACCAGATTTTCAGCTGTAATTGTGCAGGTGAAGACTGCAAGTTAATTGCATTTAAACTATATTCACACACCTTTAACATCTGTCCCCACCAAACGTGAACATCCAGTGCTGACCTCCTTGGAAAAGCACAGCTCCCGGGGCTAACAGCTATCCTCCTGTATGAAGACCAAAACTCAACCAATATTCACGTACTCTTTCATGCAATCCTTGTAACGTGTAGCCATAGAGAAGCTTCTCCTAAAGAGTTATCACCAGGCACTCTATTTCAAGAGAAGAAACCACAGCAAAACCACAGATCATAAAATGACTCTCTACTGCACTTGAGAAAATGCTGCTTTCAAAAACCAAACCTAGGAGTCAGCTGGTGAAATAAAATCAGAATCAGTAACATAAAACTGCACCCCATATGCAACCCTTACACCAAACTACATGCTACTCTCTCTTCCTTCCACCAACAAGATCCATTGACACTGCCAATTTTATGAGTCACGTATAACTATTCGGATTACTTAAGTTACTTCCAGGACAATCACATACAAGTAATACTGGTAGTCACTAATGAAAATTAAATTACTCAATGTTTTGGATTCATATACAAACATAACTTCACAAACACTTCTTAAATACCGCTTTTCCAAAACACTGTTGCTATACAAAGAATCAACGACATGAGAGAGTAAGCTGAACATCTCTACTGCTATTTATGTATTCCACAGAAGTTCCTTTCAAAAGAAGTAGCTAGGACAACTGAAAAAGAACAAGCTTGTGTGAAAAAAAGTCTTGCTTCTACTGCAGGTTTAATTTTTTGTAAAAAAATTGATCACAAAGGTAATAATTGAGAAATGCAGCAACATGAGAATTTCTGTTACAGGGCACAGTCGTTATGGCCCAGTGCTATAAAAATCCTGTTCAAACGCACATCTTCAGCTACAGTTTTCTGTGCTTTTCCAAAACCCATTCTATTTTAATGGAAAACTTATGTAAAAAGACTCAAGCAAAGCTCATTCTTTGGAAATTGCTTCAATATATATGCACACGCATAGACGTGCACTCACAACTGGCTCACTGATGGCACGCAGACAAAAAGCACAGCTACTGTATTCTTAGAAACATCTTCGACTCTGCTTTTAAAACCAAAAAATTTTAAGTAGCTATTGCAGAACAGCAGCACTTAGGTCACTTTAGAAAAACTGTACTTCACAAAGAAAGAAACCAGTATCTCAACAATACTGATGCAAACCGCAACACAAATTTTTATATATTAAGAAAAAAATACGAAGAAAAAATAGTTCTTTTATGGTTGGGGGGACAGAGATGAAAATCAAAATGACTAATTGCCAGTTACCTTGAAAACTGAAAGCAGAAAGCATTATTTCAGCTAGAAAACTACATTTGAAATTAGTTACATGCCTTGATAAGCTGGAAAGGAAATATTGTAAGAGGAAGTATTTTAAGATGGGAGTAATGGAGACATTAAGTACTACAGTGTATTTGTGGATAGAAATTCCTGATCGCTCTGCCAAACCTCTATGCTCCTTTTCCTTCACTTTGTTTATGACTGCGAGCATGCAAGCTCGGATTTGTTTTGTGAACGGCCTATATTTAAATATTTTTGGAATTCCACTGCACAAATGATTGCGCAAAATTAATCTCACTTTTCTATTTCATCCAAGAATACGTCTCTCTGCTAACTGGATTTTCAAAAGTATACATCGCTGGTCACAACTCAGTGATATTGTTCAAAAAAGGTTTAGCTTTGTGTGTTTAACCTTCCAGAAATTATCCTTTATTATAACTGGACTCTGACTTCTTAAAGGAAGCACAAGAACTATTAATACCACCAATGTTTTTAAACTCCATTAAAATCAGAAGCAATAAGGTTGAGAGCATAATTACTGCAGGAGCCAAATTAAATTATTCTTCTCACTTTGCAGCTCCTTCAAAAGGAGAGTATTGCTAGAACTGCCAGCACAAGAATTCTTTTCAAGAAGTAAAACCTCAACATGCTGACACTGAAGCTTGAATGGCTTTAACACCCAGACTAGAGCCTATGCTGGTTAGTAGGTATTAACTTTTCAAATATCATTGGAATCAAGCTAGTGGGAAACAAAATGTATGTTGCAGTCTTTTAATTTACAATACGTATACACAACTAAACAGCAGCACTTAATAAGCAGCCAAAAGGAAAAATGTGATTTGAAAGCAATCCTAAACTAAAACAAATGAAGCAACCCCTGAATCTCCTTGAAATTCTCTGGAATTTCATAAGCCACCCCCATGCCCTTTCCCCAGGGGCAAAAAATAAAGAAGTCAGAACTAATAAGCCAAATGATTATTTTTTTATGACAAAGTAATGCTGGAGCTAAAACTGTTATAACAAAGTTGCTTGTTAACACTGGGGAAGCTGCTTCCTCTTCCATAATGCACTTAGCATTTACGAAATCTTTCAACAAAGGATGTAGAAGCGCCCATTGACATTAGGCAAAGTTTGTAAGTACTCCTATGAGATTATTATCATTCCATCTTGTAGATGCATAAATTAAGATAGAGACACAATACATGGCCTCCCAATGTCACTGAAAGACTTGACAGCTGCAGTAAAACCCAGGACAGAGTTTCACATTCCTATTTAAGGATTTCTCTAAACCGAAAATATTTTCTAGCAGTTATTCAACACATTGAAACGAAGATATTTTCTTGAGAATTTTTTTTTATGGCAAGCTTAAATAGTTCCTTTTTAATTTACAATTAGCATAACAATACTACAGAACCAGAATATAACTGCTCAAACAGAAAATCTCACTACTATTTCGTTAACTGGTAGCTAAGTGGGGGTTTCACAGCAGAAAGGGAGAAGAAAAGTGGAACTACAAACAGGACAGTGTGCCAACTTCCACTAACTTCACGGCCCCATTCCTTAGATTATGACCAATAACATAGCTAGGACCAACAAAAGGGGATGGATAACACTCCTACCTGTTCACCCGCTGCCCCATGTAAGGATTACTGTGCCCGTGGTAATACTGTGAATCACTGAATTTGTACATATTTGAGGCACTAACCATGGATTCCAGTGAGGTTCTACAGCAAGCTCACTCTCCTCGCTATGCTTTTGGGATACTCCACAGAAGTAGGTATTCTGTCTTTCAAACGGTCCTAGCTGGCCATTCAACCTTAATGAATCCTTTTGATATTGAAGGGCATCTCATATTCCTCGCTGTTGTTCTGTGAACACAGCATACTTCACTTGAGCAAGTTGTTTGCAAAATGATACTCTTTAAATTTAAATGTTCATAGAAACAATGCACAAATGCACACAGAAAAACCAGTAAAACTTTCCCGTGCATCCTTCCTAGGCTGCTTTGCATAAGATGCACATTTTGCCCTGAATTCTCATCCATGTATCACCCTCATCTGTCTCCCACAACTCATATTAAATTTTTTTTTATATATTTTTTAAACACATCTGCATTCTGGCCCTGTGTCCATGGTCTCCAGCACTGAAGAGATTCATTCACATGAAACCAAATATTTGCTTTGCTCAGGGTGATGAACAACCTCACTTCTGACATTTACATCTATTGATTTGCCCGTTTTCTGAATACTCCATTACAATATGGTGATCAAAATTATATAAATTCATAGTTCACTGCTTTAGAAGATCTGCACTTTTCATCCCAAAGTCAAAAAGATTCTTTCTTTTTTTTTTTTTTTTTTACACATACAAAGAATCACTCTTTGATACCTCTTTTTACTTAGCTGTATTGTACCAGTTTCAAATTGGTACTTTTTCCAGACTCAGAAAGTCAGTAACCAGATTGTACAGAACCTCATCAGTGATAAATGGAAAGCTGCAAGCAGACACTTCTATTCCCCCCTGTTGAAAAGTTAATTTTGAGAACTATCTTTATTCAATACACTGCTAGCCATCAGAGATCTGGGCATCATCTTCAGCAAGAGTTAATAACCTGCATTTTTGCTATTGAAAAGATACCTACCCAGTAGCATCAAAATTTGAACACAAAATATCACCGTAAAGGCCAAGAACAAAGCTCAAGTACTCTGTGATATCCACCACTAAACTCAAAGCTAGAATGTAGTGCCGTCCAAGCTGTATAACAATACAACCTTGTGATATTTCCAAGTACAAAGTCAGTTTTATCAATAGGGTGTATTTTTAGGAGCAAAAAGATCCACAATTCCCCGAACCAAAGAAATAAAGAAATATAAACTTGCCTTTAAATTTGTAATAAATTACCACTTTCACTCAAGGTTAAAATACTGTGTTTTATCTTGTACTTCCCATGAAGCCGTATCTGTGCAATTAACCCAGTTTATCTGATTAACAGAAACTCACTAAGCTGCGGTAAATCATTTCTTGAAGCTCAACAGCAACTGAGTTCTGGAAAATCATCTGATCTGGCTATCTGTTCTTCTTAAATATCCATATAGGTGCCATTATCATAGTATTTGACACCTCCTTTAATCACATAATGAGGGCTTGCCAACTTCATAGGTCAGAGTTGCATTTTATGGAGGGGAGAGCAGGGACACAGAGGTTGATGTTCAGGAGAACACATTTCTCCCACCATTTAGCAGTAAAGAGTAGAATGCACTGGAGAGACCGTATTTAAAAGCATATATAAAGAACACGCAGAATTCAGATGCTGGGAACCAAGCACTGGAAACATGCTCTGTGTTTTGACGGAACACCTGCAAACTAAAACAAACAGAGGTGTAGAAGAATATTCAGATGGAAATTTTAAATTTGAACAACTCAGCAGAGGGGAGGAATAAACCAAGAGTCTTAAGACTGGCAGTTTGAGATGAACACTGTTGTCCAGGAAACTGTCGAAACATTGCATGAATGACCATTGACAAAACATACGGTGCCTGAGTGATAACAAATTGCAAACCACTGAGCAGTGTCATTTATTCAAAGGTAACAGAGTGCTCTTCACAGATCATCGTAGCACAGCACCTACCCCTTCCAGCTGTCACCTCAGCTCTGAGCTGCTGACGCGACTACTGCCAAAGGCAGAGGGGCAGTCAAGCATTTATGCGGCTTACATATTAATGTCCCAGCATGGCAGAGCAAACCCATGATAACGGACATGCCTGAGTGTTACTTTTTGGGAAAATAAGTCTGCAAAAAGGACTCATTTCATCCAGGAAAATAAAATGTGCTTGAAGAGGAAGGGATGAAAGCCGCATGTAGAAGAGGACCTGTGAGAGAATCCCTGCTTACCACCACACAACAGACCAGCAGAAGTTAAAAAATGAATCTAAAATATCGTACGCTAATCTTCATGTTTCTGATTTTTCGGCAGTTTCTTTAAAAATCCTTTTATTTTAGGTGCTACAAACTTCATAGAAGGACTTTAATAATTTCTTTCAAGAAAAAAGCCCTAGTGTTAAAAACAGTAATATGGTGGGCCTTTATTTTCTGTTATTCTGCATCATAGAAACATGACCTATTTCACTATCCAGGTCTGATTTTCTTCTATCTTGGGTTTGGGGTTTTTTTGTTTTTATTTTTAAATAGAGCATAATTCAAGTGTTCCTATCTGTTAAAGTAGATTTTGCGCTAACTCTAGCAAGAATCAATTACATTTATTCAGAAATCTCTTTTGTTTGTATTTTTCACCTCCATCTTGAATTCCATAGTCACTTAAAAATGCAAAAAAAAAAAAAAGGTGTTTTAAATAGTATACATGTCTAGTGAGCCGGTTAGGTTAAGTTTTTATTAATAGCTAAATCACGTATCAAGTTTTTGAGCTGTCAAAGGAGAGACATAAAACCCCTCAAAATGTTATGAATGAAGCTGTCATTTACAGCTTAGATAGTATTTAGATGAAGCAACACGTGTTTGCTCACATTGTTTTTCAAACATTTGTAACCCTTGTTGGTCTTCGTATTTCCATTCCAGGAGCAAGTTGAAGTGTCCCAACTACCAAAAAAGTTCATGAAATCAGGAAACATCACTTCTAACACACCTAGGACTTTGAATACACTTTGGGTAGCTCCAGCCTTCCCACTTCTGTGGTACAACACAGTTACAGGTGAGGATGAAAAGGAAGTTGCAACTTCTTACAGAAAGGGCAGGGAGGGAAGGCGCTTTACTGCTTTCATATTTATGTTATTACTAACCTTTTTTAATCAAGTTATGGTACTTCTGTCTGTAAAAGGCCAGAATAAAACAGCCTCATGACTTAGACTAACGCGATAAACAAATCTGTAAATTTTCCAGTTCTGGAACTGAATTACAGGCAGTGGTTTACAAATACAAAACCAAATACATAAACAATGAGAAAATAAATACAACATGAATTACAACACAGTACCTTAATTCTTAACATGAATATTACATGTTTTCATGCTAAATCCATAACCATTGACATTTGAAAGGTAATTCTTCCCCTCTCTCAAGAGCAGTCAAAAAATATTACAGTTGATCTTTTCTCAAAACACTTCATACTTGGTAGGAATGCTAACTTTTGGAGACAGATCTTAAAAATTAAGTAATTTATAAATGAAAATAAGAGGTGGCAACAGATTGCATTTAGAAGTTTACAACAAAGTCTTTTCCAATTTCATGTATCATGCAACAGGTGCCAGATTTAAAAAAAAAGGAAACTACCTAATAAATAAGTATCTGCTGCACAAACCCACTGAGCTTCTTACCACAGATGGATTGACTGGTTCTTAATTTAATCCTTTACCATGACTCAAAGGAATGAACAGACTTGCATTTAAAAACAGGATTGAGGGTTAGATAGAGCAGGGCCGGGTAACTTCTCTGTCTACATCTCTCCTACAGAGAATAAAACATATTGAGCTGTCTCACAAAACCATTTGAGTTGACCTCTGATACTCCAATTCATGTTTACTCACAGTGGAAAGTATATCTCTATAAATGCAGAACGTGATGGCCATCATGACTTCCTGATAAGGCCAGATGTTACATTTTTGGTAGGTAAGTAAAGAAAGGAAGCAAGTAGTTTTGAGGAGGAATTTCAATAATAGAACTTCATTAGCCCAAGCAAGCATTTAGATAGCAAACTGGCAAACTTCGCCGGAATTTCTTCCAAACACGGTTCAAGCAGTATTTGTGGTTTGAGGGGGCTAATGTGAAGAATCACAAGTGCAAGAACAAAATCCATTAAGTTTTTGTTTGTTTGTTTAAACACCAATTACATGCATTTAGGCTGCTGACAAGCCTTTTTGAAAACCATTTTAGACACACCTATGTCCGCCTATCATGCTGGAGAGTGAGTGGCTGGGACACTATTTCATTCCTTGTGTCATGCATACAGTCAGCCAGGCTATTCTGCTGGATTACAGCAGCTCGAAAAAAAGACTGGAGGGAGCACTGATGCTGCAGGGCATCCAAGAACTTCATCAACTGCATCAAGTAGGTTCCCTGGCTACTGTCACTTCTGAATGACGCAGCAGATCTTGGTACTGATGAACCCTTTCTTCTACCAGTGAGTCTTCAGTTCTGATGGTTATTTAAATTAACAGGGATAAAGCAGTTAGAATTACATGTCTCAAACATACCTTAAACTAAAGGATAATTAGAATTTGACCTTACACATTATGCCAAAAGGCACTGCAATGCACCTATTATAATAATGCTGCAAAAAGTTTGAGATAAAAATGTTTTAAAATGATATAACTGCTTGACTTTCAGAGACGCTAAAGCCTAAGGCTGGACTAAAAATAAGAATAATGCAACCTAGAAGCACGTTAAAAACAAAAGGATAATTGCCTATAAAGAAGAATTTAATTAGAGATGTGGCAGAACCTTCACCATCTGCAAACTTTCAAAAGTTTAATGGCCCTCTACAAAGGAGAGACTCTCTCCCAAACAGCAGGATGCCTGTAACACAGGTGACTGTAAGAAGCTCAAGGTAATACCTTGAAACAGACATGGAAAAAATTTTTGTTTTGAATCATCTGGCTTCAGCCTTGGTTGGCTCCTTGCCAGTACCACAGGCAATAAAGGGAACAAAGAAAAAGCAGCGATAAAACCACAACCTAGCTATTTGGAAGGGGAAGCCGAGATCCAACAGCAGACAGATGGGAGATATGGTGGCTGCTTGGCAGAAATACTGAATGAGAGAAACAGAGCTTTAAATAAGCAGATCATGGTCAACAATACTGAGCACAGAGACTTTTACCAGTACACCGAGACTTGTCATGTCCCCTAAAACCAGGATCCACTTTCCAATCAAAAAAATTAACAACACACAACCAGGCTAGATTTCACTGCTTTTCTTGTGGGTTTAAAGACCTATAGGAAGAATTTTCAAAATCCAGATTGTGTACATAATAACTCCACCCTCCTATTTGAAACCCATCTTAGTATACTTTACTCACACTCAGAACACCATACAAATACACTATAAAAATACAAAAATGGTTTTAATCACTTTAAGGGGAAAAAATATTTTTAATGTATACATTTATTAGTTATCCATGGTTATTATTATTTATTAAAGCATACAGATCCAAATCATGACCCATCAATGTAGTTATCACCCTATGAGATAATGTTTTATACAGTTTTGACAGTCACATTAAAGTACAGCTACTTAAGAAACAATCTAGATAGCTTCTGATTCTTTTAGAAACTTTACTAATGCACTTTAAGTACTCACCATCTAGCTGGCTGAAAACCACTTCACAGAAACATAGCCATTCAAACACTTTTACCTCTGACATAACTATCATTAGCCCCATAAATAGTTCTACATTTGATTTAACACGCTCTTGGAGCAATTGTGATCCTTGCTGCCTTCTGTTCCCAAACACTCCCACTTACACTGCCCTTCTGCTGCACTGGCACAAACGCTCCTGCATAGTCAGGGAAGTGGGCAGGGGGGGAAAACCCAAGCAACCGAGTTGGAGTTTTCTCCTACCACATGCCAACAAAAAGTTAGGGCTGACAATAAGCACTAGAAAGTGGAAGAAGGGCAGGACCGTCTTCTGCCAACTTCGACACTGGCTTGTACTGTGGTACTAAACTGGAAACCGCAGAATCAACGTACATAGGAAATCTTTCAGTAAATAATGATCTTTTCTTGGGTGAAGAGACAGTCACACTTCAGTCCACAGAGGGGTTGCGCCAAAAATAGTCAAGAAAGACGAATCAAACTCATTTATCCTCAATCTTCCACCTCTATGCAGCATTTTGAGACATCAGCTCAGCTTGACAAAACCATTTAGATGCTAACACAAAGACCTATTCTCTGTATCTTATAAAAATTGTTTTAAGTAGCTAAACATAGGTCAGCACTTAAACTTAGAAGAAATACTCATTTATTTGAATACAACATTAAAATAGAATTGCAAATAAAGAGTGGGCAATTCTGCATTAGGTGCAACTGCTTTCTTAATCTTCCTTGAGATTTTAACTTCACATGCCTATTGAAAAAAAAAAGAACACAAGGGGTATATGTGTCCCACTGGCCCCTCCTGGAGGTCTCTAAAGAGTACTTAACATAAACACTAATTTATGGTATTACACTCTTGGACTTCAAGTATCTCAAATTCTACTTCAGGGTATTAGGCCAACTGCTGTTTAAATTATGTGTAAATTAGCTGACCCTCCACTGGAAAAATCTGCCTTATAGATCATGTCCTTAGGGAGTCGAATGCTGTAATGACTTACCACTGAGCTAATCAAGAATCAGAAAATGAAGTTAAAATTAACTAAAGCAGAGGCACTGGAAAAAAAAATAAAAATCAATACTGTTATCCATCTGAACCAGGTCATGCATGCTACAACCTCCTACCATTTACTACTAGAGTACATTACTGCTACAGTAAAAATAAATGTCAGTCCTCTGCAAAATAGCATAGGGAAGTTGAAACATTGCTTTTAACTTCATTACAGTGAAATTAGAACACGTTTGCCATTTTGGAGTTTTTAGATCCTGTCACTTGTAAACATCCGATTTTGATAATGCCAGTAATTAATCCTGGCCCTAAGGATTTCTGTGTGTTTTCCATGTAATTTATGCTATACCTTTGCAACACTACATTCTTCATTTACTCAGAATACGCAAAGGACACTAAAACTATGTACACCTATGAAAGTCCAAGGAGTCAATGTTCTTAAAATACAGGACTTTGCACATAAAAACAGCTTTGTCTTTTAATTCCAGAATTTCAAATACTACATAAGCCTGCTGCAAATCAGCAAAAGAATTTGTATATAAGCATCTTAAAGAAATCTGTTTCAAGTAAGTCTACAACTACAGAATGATTCTGTGTTTCGGACTAGCAATCAGGCCTATCAACATTTTTTGCCAATGGCTTCGCCCCACCCTGTGGAAGGAGAGACCCTTTAGGTAGTCTTTTTCAAGGCAGAGATGTAAGACAATCCAGTACATACATGGGAGAGATTTTGAGTTGCTATTGTCGGGAAAAAAGAAAGAATCTGTCTCCTTCCGTTTGTTCTCGATCCTTTCGCAACTGGTACGCTTTGAGTTTTTTTAAATTATTCTTTTTCTCTCACTACCCCTTCTTTTTTTGGTCTTAGCTCCCATCTGCTCCATGAGAAAGATCTTTCACAAACTCTTGACTAAGTAATGAGGGAGTTTAAGGAAAAAAGCTAAAGACTTGTATACCTGTTGTTTTGTTTTAGAAAGAAAGTCAAGAATGTCAGCCCTTCCTCCCAACCACCCAGGAAATGAGAACCATAGGACCTATCTAGACAGAACTGGGAGGTAACAGCATAAACATACAGATTGACTTCTGAAAACCAGCAGTAAACTGAAGTCATCCTTGGTCATCCTGTAAGATGATGCCATACCAGTAATCCAAATCCAAGGAACTTTTACTTGAAATGCTGGATTTGCCCACTACCTATGTTGAGGGTGTCAAGATACACAGGGGAGGTAAGAAGGGAACTGCAGACTAGTGATCTGGTTTTGAGAAATAACGAAATCATAAGTAGTCTAAAGAGGCCATACCATCACAGCAATACCCATCTCGGTGACAGGTTAAAGATAACCTTTGGAAAAGCCAGTAGAATCAGCGCACTGACTCAGCCTAATCTGACTGTAGCTCTACACTTTGTCAGAGGTACTTCAATGGAGTTTTGGATTTATAATCAAATGAAGTGACAGGCACTTGCTCTAAAGCACACTGCTGCAACTGAAATAAGCAAGTCAAGAGAAAGTTTTTGTTAACCACTAGATTGCTAAATGAGAATAAAAATTTGCCACATAGTTTCCACTTACCGTCCTTTCACTAAGCTAAATAAAACATTCAGTTTTCCTACTTCCCTACCCACACTTAGAAAACCTTCACCTTTATTTAATGCTTTTGAGAAGTATATCACAATGACTTCCATAAATAAACACTTCTCCATAACATTGCCTTTCTTCCAATAAATCAATGGAAGCTTCACAGCTGTTCCCTTTCCTTTATCCAGATAAGCCTTTCTCTCTATACTACAGATAAGAGAAGTAAGGAGACTGCAGCTTCAGTGGACTGTAGGAGTGTTTTCAATTTTAAGCACTGAGTTATCAAGTGTGGAGAAGGGAGGGACATAAAAAGGGTTAAAAAAAAAAAAAAGAAGAGGTAAAGCCAATTTGTAATAGTCATGCAAACAACCATTTTTCTCTCACTCAACAATGGGATTACCAAAACATAGTTACTCAGACTAGGAGAGCTTTGGGTCAACATCTTGGTCCTGCCATACACTCAGCAGCTGAGTTCATGTCAAGGGTACTGTTTAATAGGGGAAACAGACAGGAGTAGCTCTCTAACCCCTGGAGCCTATAAACTTAGCCTTTTGGTCTTCTTACAAGCACTTTAAATAGAAAAGAAACCCAAAGTCTGGCTTCAGTCATCCATTCTAGTCTTTAAAAAAAACCCTCAACCCTAAAAAAAATTTCAAGTATTTGCATAATCCTTTTCTGTAAAGTAGTTCATACCAACAATTAAAACAGCTTACCCTTCTGCACTCAAATTTCTTGCCAAGGTATAGAGCAGGCACTAATTCTCATGTGGAATAGATCACTCATTTGTTCACATTTTTGAACCTTTGTCACTGCTGCTTTATAATTCCTCATGTACTAGAATAAAAAGAAACAATGACAGATATTAGTTGTGAACTAGTGTATTACTAAAGTATAGAAATTATTTTCTCATTCTAGGAAATTCAGTGTAAAAAGCTTAATGGAAATATATTTCACACGATCTTTTTAACAGAATTCTGCTGGAAAGGTCTAAATCACACTAAAATGCTGGGAGCAACAGAACTGTAGCTTTAAATAGGAATTCCAAATCCAAATATTTCCCCATAACTTCCTTATCTACAATGGCCCTTCACTGGCAAAATAACCATTTAGCACACAGAACAATAGCCTGAGCATTGATTAGTTTAATTCCACTAAAAATGAGATGCACAAGGCATGCAGCATTAGACCAAAATCTTGTTCCTTTACGGAGAATACTACAGTCCCACAGGTGCTAGGAAATCTGTCTGTCGAAATGGTACCACATCTTGTTTCAACATAAGGAAGCTCAATTCACTCTCCCACAGACCCAGGAGCTGAAGAAGTCTGCTCCTGCTCTATTTCTGATTTTACCAGAGCGCAGCGTGTGACCCAGTCCCTCCCCTAAGTAACCACCCTGGCCTTTACTCCTTGAAGTTCTCCATTTTAAGATATTTACAGAGGATTTCAAAATATGCTTGCCCTCTTCACTGAACATTTGGGTAAGCCATACCAATTTAAATTTTGGTTTTTTGATGATTCACTCTGAGATGTTTACTTATACTATTCCCTTCAGTCCTCTTGGATCTGTTAACTTTCATATATTGAGACATCAAGACCTAGAATTTTACCTAATCAGCAAGGGAATATTACTTCTGGGATCCATGAAATTAATAAATGTCTTCTACACATTGTTTTCATTGGTCTATCTTTTGCTGCTCTAGTGTAAAAACTCATCTTTGTGAAGAATATGAACTCATGCTATTTCTTTTCCATCATTTCTTGTTTCTCTACTTCATTTCTCTTTATTCTTCTTTCCCTGACATGGTTGCTTTTTTATTTTCTCCTTTAAGAAAAAAAAAAAAAAGGCCCAAACAACAAACTCATTATATTATGCAGTCCTTCCCCACCTTGTACCATGTCATCTATTAATTATACCTTTTTTTCATTAGTTCTCAACTGAGTTTCACCTAACCAATCCGATTAATCATGACTTCCCTTTTTCTTAAGTCATTAGTCAAGGTGACAACTAAAACCAGGTGACAGCAATGCCTCTAGCACCTTATTTGACAGCTCCTTCCGATTTGATTTATTTTTTTTTTTTTCAGTCAAGAATCAAAGTTCTTGCATTCAAGGATTGCAAAATAATTTTCAGTTACAAATTAGAGAAACACAAATGTCAAAGGCTTTTCAGGTACAGCACAGAGCCCACCAAAAGCAGTTACAGCCCAATACTTACTCCACTAAAATGAATAAATAGGTGATACAATTTAAAAAAAAGATGTCTTTCATCATATAGCTCAACAGAAAAACATCATCGAGTTCCATTGGCAACCTTTTCTCAACTTGCCCTTTCTTGAAGGGCCTTGTTAATACCTACTAAGACTGGAAAGGGTTTACTATGGTCTGCTACTTCATATTACCAGCCACAGCTAGACCAATTTATTTTGGTAACACATCAGAACTAGAAACCTACTCACAAGGTACTCTGGAGAGGTTTACACTGGTTATTACACTGCTATTAGGTCTCTGCAGCCTGCTGGAGATAACATACCTAATTTGTCCCAGGCTGCATAAAGTCTGTTCACATTTTTTGCTTCCAAAGAAACAGCACGCTTTTCACTTGTTGCTATGGCCTGAGGTACTGAAGGTACTAGAGGTATCCTCTAGGAAAATGTAAATAAAAATGTATAGCGAATAAGGGATGCATTCTTCAAGGTGAAATTGTAAATTAAGGTGCAAAAGTGAAAACAAGTCAACAAAGGAAGTTCTTGACTGTATGCTGAACTTCTAGGGTTTCCAGTGATTCAGCTAATTTACAAGGATGGCAACCTTCACCTCCCCCCAAAACTCTAAGCATCTTTATTTGGGTTCATGTACTCTCAATTGTTTCTCAAGGGTGAAGTAGCTTTCTTGCTAGTTCTCTCCCTTTTATTCAAAATAAAGTTATTTGGAGTTTGGTTTGTTTTGGTGTTTCAACCATAGTTGTCTATTTGTTTTTATATATTCTGTTTTCTTTAGCCTGTGTCTCCTTATTTCATTCAAGTCAAATTTCAGTAACTGGCACAGAATCTATTACAATGGGATTAGATTTGTCAGGGTTAGTCAGCTGAGGGGCTGTTATTTTCAAGACTAAACAATATTCTGTTATGCTTAAAATTATTATTTATAAGTATTCCATTCCTTATCAAACACATAATTCTTACCACCAGATCACCCTTATATCTTCAGAGACACAAGAAGAAACAGCAATAACACAGAAGACAAACTTGATAGAGTGATTGTCTGAACCATCTTTGTTTTATTTTTGTCATCTCTAAGAATTTATACCATCACACATACTTTGGTAATTACGAAAGTTAAATTTTGAAGTTTTTACTGTGGTCTCAATTCAATAAGAAAGTTAAGCTCATATTAAACTTTAACCTCTGTCTCTACTGAAAGCTGGCCACATGATCAAATATTACTGAAATCTAGACCTAGATTCTTAACTAAAGTTTATTTTAGGTAAAGGCACTTTCTGTTGATTTTTTTTCCTAGTCAAGAAGCAGAATAGCATCAGAGGCAAAAAGGCTTCAGGATCTTCCACCAGGTAATTACTTATTCTATTTATGCTACTAGGGAATAAAGTCAGACCTACCAAACAAAATTTACTATCTCTGTATACTAATATTCCAAATAATTTCAGCTAGCAAGTTGCTGATAGCATCAGTTATCTATGTACTTCAAAATAATTACCAGTGGTTCAGCAAGCTCATTAACTAAATCCTTTATTACTCAATAGGGTATGTCCTTCAGACATGGTAATTTGTACTGTTTACGTATACCACACATTCATTACTGGCTTTTTAACCTGCAAGTTAGTAGAAAAACACCATTACTATCTCCCTATTTTTTTCTGTAAACCCTAGTTAAGAAACAATTGATGTCCCCTAAAGATCAACCCTTGACAAAAAAAACTTGCAAATGAAAATCCAAAAATTATTTTCATTTGCTAGTTTGCCTCTCTATAATTAGCAAGAATGCACTCTGGTTTTCCTGCTCTTCCTGTAAGTTGATAAGCTAAGTCCCGAAAAGACCCAAAAAGTATGACTAATGAAACAGTATACTAGTAGAACAAAAGCCAAGTGCTAATACATCAGAAACATTTTCTAAAAGACTGTATACTGCACCATAGCATTACAATTTCACTATCTTGTTGTTCTGCCAAACAAAATGTGTGTCAATTTTATCAATTATGCAATATATCATGCTCACTTATTTCAGTTGCTTCAATCATGCCTTTATAGGAATACCAAGATATTAAATGCCGAAGGTCATTTGTCTAAGAGAGTATGGTCTGGAGTTACAACATACAAGGATTTTTTTGCTTGCTCTAATGTGAATTGTATCCTGTAACGTTTCATCATCATGACAGTACTGAACTCACAAGCAAATGCTATACACCCTCACACTGATCCTCTATTTCTCAATATTTTTTTTAAAAAACAAATAAACAAAACACCAAAGCAAAAGGTAGCGAAGTGGTAATTTCAGTTTTGCAATAATATGGTTTTGTTTCTAATTCAGTTCTGTACTATTTAAGAGTCTGACGTTCCAGACAGAAGATAAAACCTTTAACCTATTCCCCACGTAATGACTTTGTGGCTTAAATTGGGGGTTTGGGGTGAGTTTAAACACTTTTTCTTGCCTCTCTGTACTTTTTTTTTTTATAACTATACAGTAACAGTATTCCAACTGTACTTTCCTCAGTAAAAGCAGAACAAGAGAAAAGGTCACACTCTGGAAGGCAACACTCATTAATGCAGCATTCAAGGCTGGACTAGAAGGAGCAATAGAACTGGGAATCACTAACCCAATGGCTCTACTCTTTTTTTTTTGCTTATTTGCAGTTCATCCTACAGTGCCTGAAGCCATTGACATAGCTGCCTGCCTGCAAATTATTCAGAAACTGATCCATATTGCACTGTTCACAGGCAATGTAAGCCGTATTTCAAGAGTTACATTTATAGAGCAGCTCTCAGTAGAAGGACTTGGATGTGCAGCAGAAACTTAAAGTAATTCACCAGCTGTATTCAAGGCACAGGCATTCCAGAAGTCATGCAGAGAGGTTCTTAAACTGGAATTATCAGAGAAAGACATGGAAGCACCTTTACAGTGGTCTGCTCTTGTACAGAAGCCAACAATTTGTCTCAGAGTACAGCAGCAGCTCTTCAGCTTTAAGTAGCTGGTAAAACAGTATTTGTAACATTGAATAGCACTACTTCTCCTCATTTATACCTTCTGATTATCGTAATAACAATAAAAACATTTATAAGTGCACTATATACAAAAATCATAAAGATTTTTTCCACTTACACAGGTCAAAAGATTTGGCAATCAGGTCAGTACTACCCACATCATACAATAACACACAGGAAGGGAAACACATATAAGAAACTCAGAAACTATCAGCATATATTTCAAATTATAGAAGTCTCAGTACATAGTATAAGTTAATCCTAAATATTCTGGTTTTATTCTGCCTTCAAGAGAGGGAAGATGTCTCTTTATAGCTAATGGAAGCTATATGCATTTTAGAAGACACCAAATAGCATTTAGTCAAGGCTATAAAATCTGTGCAAGGTACAGTATGCTTGACATCATCTCAGAGCAAAATGTTCCAAAACATTTAAACTTAGCTCTATGAAAACTCTTGGACGAATAACCACACTTGTCCTAGCAGACACCTACAGCACATCTAGTGCAAATACACTTATCTTGATTATACTATTTTGAAAAAGTGTCCAAGCCTTAAATAGACATTAAACAAAACAGTCCCCCCAGCCCCCAACACTCTTTAACTAAACTACCCTTTCCAATTTTGGTTACACCCAACCCTGCCAACCTATCTTCTTCAGTTCATAGATGCATCCACTATTGCATTCTTACATAATTTCAGTTTGATTAATATTATCTTTCTTTTGCAAAACACTTTACCTTCTTCTTCTTTTGCAGGTCCATGAAAATATTTTTTAATAGATATTCTGGTCCAGTAGATGTAAAAAAGAACCAGTTAGTCTATATACCGGATTAAAAGTCTTCTATGTCTCTGTACTTTGGTATTTATGTACTTCATATAACAATTGGCTTTACTTACCCACAAACTAATGCTGACAGTATAGGGTATTTTTAAATCTGTGGTGTAATGTGATGTGATCTTGACTAAATTATAGTGTTAACATGTAAAGGCCTAAAGTAAATTCTAAAGTGAGTGATAAAAAGGAAGGGAAAGCAAAGCTGAAGCACTCAGAAGAATTAAAGTCACCCTGCAATGTAAACATTACAGTAGTGCCATAAAATAATGAGCTATGGCAGATTAAAGAAGGAAGCATGGATTAGGTAACAGCAACCGCATTCAAGTTGAAAAGAAACCTCTTTACAAGCCCTACTCTTGTCTAAACAACCTTTTTACAATACAATCTTTAAGAGAGGTTGGGAAGGAGCTTTAAAAACCGATGTGATAACAGCATTCAAGGAAATAAAACTGAGCAAAACAATTAGTACAAAATTCAAAATCCACTAAGCCAAGTTCTTCTCTTAAGGTTAATTCAGGGAGCAGGGTGTTAGGGTGCTTCTCAGGGGAGAAAAGCTCTGACTTTTTACAGTTCAAAATCACGTTGCCCTCTATACAAGAAAAAGACTAGAAAAAAAGAGAATAAAGGATTAAGTAAATTCCCAGATTAGACATAGGCATTTCTCAGACATTAAATAAGAATGTATTTGCAAAGATGAAACTAAAGATGCAGGCATTCCTAAGCAGGGAAGAAACATCAAAGTAGAACAGCACTTAATTCCTCTGTATGAGTGAAATTTATCCCAGGGTTATTTTGAAGGTCTCTAACACTAGAGAAATTAGCAATGTATACAGCCCTATCACAGGATGAAAAAATTATTCCTATGTTGTAATTTATGCCCAAATAACCATCAGAATATCTCTGCCTAGAGCAAGGAAAATCTCCTTACAATGAGATGGTAGTGAGATCTCTAGGGTGGTGAGGAGGCAGCGTAGCAAGCTCACTAGCCGGGACTTGAGGAAAGCAGACTTTGGCCTCTTCAGGGATCTGCTTGATGGATTACGGTGGGATAAAGCCCTGGAGGGAAGAGGGGCCCAAGAAAGTTGGATAATATTCAAGGACCACCTCCACCAGGCTCAGCAGCAATGCATCCCAACAAGGAGGAAGTCAGGCAAAAATGCCAGGAGGCCTGTGTGGATGAACGAGGAGCTCCTGGACAATCTCAAACAGAAAAAGGAAGCCTACAGAGGGTGGGAGCAAGGACAGGTAGCCTAGGAGGAATACAGAGAAATTGCCTGAGCAGCCAGGGATCAGGTTAGGAAAGCTAAAGCCCAGACAGAGATAAATCTGGCCAGGGGCATCAAGGGCAACTAGAAGGCCTTCTACAGGTGTATCAGGGACAAAGAGAAGACTATGGGAAGATGTGGGCCCACTGAGAAAGGAAACAGGAGACCTGGTCACCCAGGACGTGGAGAAGGTGGAAGTATTCAATGACATTTTTTGCCTCAGTCTTCACTGGTAAAAGCTCTGACCACACTGTCCAAGTTGCAGAAGGTAAAGGCATGGACTGGGAGAATAAAGAACTGTCCGCTGTAGGAGAAGACCAGGTCTGAGACCAGCTGAGGAACCTGAAGGTGCACAAATCCATGGGACCTGATGAGATTAATCTGCGGGTCCTGAGGGAACTGGTGGATAAAGTTGCCAAACCACTATCCATCATACTTGAGAAGTCATGGTGGTCTGGTGAAGTTCCCACTGACTGGAAAGGGGGAAACATAATCACCGTTTTTAAAAAGCGTAAAAAAGGGAGACCCAGGGTACTACAGGACGGTCAGTCTCACCTCTGTGCCCAGCAAGATCATGGAGCAGATCCTCCTGGAAACTCTGCTGAGGCACATGGAAAATAAGGGGGTGACTGGTGACAGCCAACATGGCTTCACTGAGGACAAATCATGCCTGACAACCTGGTGGTCTTCTGTGATGGCATTACAGCATTGGTGGGTAAGAGGAGAGCAACAGACATCTTCTACCTCGATTTGTGCAAAGCATTTGACACTGGCCCACATGACATCGTGGTCTCTAAATTGGAGAGACATGGATTTGATGGCTGGACCATTCAGTGGATTAGAAATTGGCTGGGTGGTCACACTCAAAAAGTTGTGGTCAACAGCTTGATGCCCAAATCACAAGCAACGACAAGTGGTGTTCCTCAGGGGTCAGTACTGGGACCGGTATTATTTAACATCTTTGCTGGCAACATGGACAGTGGGACCGAGTGCACCCTCAGCAACTTTGCCAATGACACCAAGTTGTGTGAAGTGGTCAACATGCTGGAGAGAAGGTATGCCATCCAGAGGGACCTGGACAGGCTTGAGAGGTGGGACTGTGCCAACCTCATGAAGCTCAATAAGGCCAAGTGCAAGGTCCTGCACATGGGTCAGGGTAATCCCGTGCACAAATACAGGCTGGACAGAGAATGGACAGAGAGCAGACCTGAGGAGGACTCGGTGGTGTCAGTGGATGGGAAGATCAACATGAGCTGACAATGTGCGCTTGCAGCCCAGAAAGCCAACCACAGCCTGGGCTGCATCAAAAGAAGCGTGGCCAGCAGGTCAAAGAAGATGATTCTGCCCCTGTACTCATCTCTCATGAGACCCCACATGGAATACTGGGTGCAGCTCTGGAGCCCTCAACATAAGAAGGACAAGCACCTGGTGCAGCAGGAAGGCCAACATGATGACCAGGGGGTTAGAACACCTCTGCTGTGAGGACAGGCTGAGAAAGTTGGGGTTGTTCACTGACCGGCTGACCGGCTAATATTGATATTCTGCCAGAAAAGAGCAGGACAAAGAATCTTTAAGTATCTACAGTGTCAATGAAAAAATCCAAACCAAAATGTTTGACTGTCAGAATATTTTAATTCATGTGGAGATTTTAGAAAAGCTTTTCTGATCTATATCCACATGCCAGCTCCAAAACACCTACAAGATTAAATAGTGTCAAGCAGATCATGAGAATCTCACAAGCTCAAAGGAACAGTAATAAATCAGCACACTAATTCACTTTAAAAAAAAATGCATAAGGCAGTGAATTATTTTTCCTTATGTCTTTGAGGAATGAATAGGAGTATGCATATGTGCAAGCACATATACTTGTGTGTGTGCATATACATCCATAGACCATCAATACACGATTTCTCTGCATTTTATACTTCAGTTACTGATCTTAGCAGTACTGCTCCCAAGAGAGCCTCAAAAGCAGGCAAGCAATCTTTCCTTCAGCTTCCCCTTTAAGTTTGAGTGGGGATGAGACAGGGAGAACAATGCAATGCTAGAAGCTGTTTTACAATCAAGCAGCACAAATTTCTTGATTTAGGAGTTGGGATTCGGAACTCTTTCCTCTGCATGCTTCATAATGTAATTATAGTATTGCTTCTTGCTCAACATGACTCATGCAACACCACTTTGTTTTCTGTGGACTCAAAAGTGCTTGAGGACGCAAAAAGCCAGAGCTCTTCAGTGACAGTAAAAATACCTCTGCCTTCAAAAGCAGCTTTGCCCTCTGAAGCTATTCTGCACTGCACTGAATTTACTCCCACAGAATCCCTCTTCATGGTAAAAAAGGTTTATACTGTAGCCCTCTGTAGCGTGGTATTTACTGTTTGGTAAGGATGGTTTCCTCCCATGGCTGCTATTTGGCACATTCAGAGTACTGCTTGCGTTACCCAGGAATATTGCCCATGCACACCTGCTGTGGAATTAACAGAGGCAGATAAAATCAGCCCACAATATATTACACTCACGATGCAGCAAAAAGCAGTCTCTACAGCAAGAAATACCAGTGAAGCCTTGAGGACATACTGCAAATGCATCTCTCTGACTAGGAAATGTTGTGTAAAGATAGGAAAGTAATTTATCGCTGTAAAATCATGAGTCAAACATTTAAGAAGAGCTGTTCAATATTTAATGGGAAGCCTCAAGAACATCACTAACAAATGGAGATGAAAATAATAAAAAACCTACTTTGTTTGTACTAAGCCAAATTTCAGTGCGTACTCCAGACATTATTCGTCACCACAGTAAGAAAACAAAATAGTAATTATGAGCATTGTTTAAAGCCAGAGATACAAAGCTGGGAAGGGAGCGAGAGACAGAAAAGGTGGAAAATAGACACAAACACGTTAAATTTCATTGCTGGAAAAGGGGAAAAAAAGTCTATAGTAGACAACTGCACTAAGTGGATTCCTCCACTCCACAAAGCCTTGGGAAATACTCATTTTACATTTCAAAAAAGACAATCTTGTGCTTAGTACGTTAAGCAAACAAAGCTGAGAGTGAGCGAGGAATGCCAGAAAAGTTTTCCAGTTTGCTAAATTGACACGAAAACAGAAATATAAGGTTGTGGTCAGGTTCAACTAGCTATCACACTAATCACTCCTCTAAAAGCTGTGTTTTTCAGGCTTTACTGGAGTCCAAATCACAATACGTAAATTAAGATTATTTCAAAATTAACCACCACATAAGCCTCATTCCTAACTTTCTTTTAAATCGGATTTCGAAACACCTGCACATTCAATGCAATCAGATGTTCAACCTCACAGCCCTCCTCAGCCATAGAAACAGATTTCAAGTTTGAGCCACTGAGGTGCGTGATACAAATTAAGCCTGAATTTTTCAGCAAGCACCAAACTTTGTTCTCAGATTTACAAGTTTCATCATTTAAAACCCATGAAAATCCAGCAAATCGACTGAGATCTTTGGCAGAGGCCTGCTCCTCAACCTCAGAGTCAGGCATGAACATAGTCACATCACTATATTTAAGCATCTGGATACACTGATGTCTCAGCACAGATTCTCTGTACCTAGTAGTCCATAAAACACACAAGCAAAACTAAAATTCGAACTCTGTTAACTTGCAATCTACCTTTCTCAAGCTGATTTAAGGAAGCATATACTCCGTTTTTTCCTCCTGTTTCAATAACAATTTTGACATAAACACTCTGACAAGTTACTCATTCGGGGTGAGTTTTAAAGAAAAGAATTGTTTTTACCTGGTAATAAAAGTATGATTAGTCTTGTGATTTATAAGAAATTATTTAAGTAAGGCCAGGTTACAGATGACAGCTTGCCTAAATCCATGCAGCGCAGAGCTGCATAAAAAAGAATAACTTGAGCATCACCGTCCTTGAAAACATGATTTATGATGATTTAATCTTTCCACAAATGGGTATAGAAACAAAACAGAACTGTTATGCCTGGAAAATAAAGTCCAACAGAACTACGGTAGCCTGAACAGTTTTCTAAATGGCCATATTACTTCCCAATAATAAAATACATTTGCTCTGTATCCAGATAGAAAGCAGGAGCAAATGCACTGAACGTCAAAATATAATTTAGTTTAATTCTTCAATCCTGGCTATATTTAGGAAGAGAACCCAAACAATTTGAAGTTTTCCAAATACTAAATAAAAACAGATTAAGAGCTCCAGATCATACAATGCTCAATCCTAACTGACTGACAGCTCTTTTAACATGATGTAGATAGCAGCCACATACTGATACACAGCCACATTTGGAGCAACCAACAGTGACATCGCAATGCCCTCAGTACAGAAATTATCCAAAAGAAAGATATGATTTATATCCTATGATATATTAGATGTACCCACTTTATTTGCTGCTCTTATCCAAACTCATGAATAAAAGCAATGTCAACATTTATTGATTCAGTAACATTGAGAATTGTTTATCAAATATGCCTTCATTATTAGAACTAGAGAGTTTTGTACATCGACACTCAACCAATGGGTAAGGACTGGCAGGATTCAGAGATGAGTCCCTGCCATCTGCACATGAATATGTATCAAGTGTTCATTTGATTAGTGGAAAAGTTACAGTGATTACAACTAAAACATATAGACCACCTTCTAAAGAAAGACTAAGCAAGCGATTTCAGCCCACAGGATTACCGTATCAGATACTATGACACCATCAGAATATAAACTCCCTCTCCAGATATTCTGCAGCACATCACTCCTAACCAAGGCTTCAAACAAGAATTATCAAATTGGGACGGACAAGCTGAGACAGTGCCAGTCGCCAACATGAAAGACTAACATTAGTGAATCTGTCTGAAGTCAAAACCCTCATCCAGCTCCCAGGAAAAGTTGTAACTTGACCCACTCTCTTTACCTAAAAATCTGAATTTACATGATTCAAACTGGGGAATGATTCCCTCCGTTAATATTTTGAGATCATACAGCAAACGCTGCCACCGCATACTCCTCACTAAATGTCTTTACTTGAGCTTTCACATTATTTCACACATTATGTTCCCATGACTAAGTCTCTGCTGGGCTGTAAAACTGCACTCCATTAGGTTTTCCTGAAAATTTTCCTGTTTAATAGTATGTCACAGATCTATCCTTGGCAGCACTGTTAACGACATCACTTTTGCTATCCTGTAATGGCCTAAGCACACCCTTGCATGGTCCTTCAACCCCAGTTTGGATTTCCCTGCTACTTCAGAGTATCTCAGTTGAGATAGAACCATCTGGAACACATGGATCCTCCTCCCATAACTAAACTTCTCCTGTGGATCAAAGTATAGTGGACAGCATCTAAATCAAAGCCCTTTCCCCTGCATGCTACCTCTAGCACTCTTTCCATGTGCAGAACTCAATGGTTAAAAAAAAACCAAAAAAACACCACACCTACACACAATGTAATTTCTTATTCTCTGTTATTTTATATTATGAAAATTGATAGGTAAGATAAAAAAAAAAGAAGGGGGAAAAGAAAAAAAGAAATAAAGCCAGGCAACTAAGCGGAATCACAAAGAAAATGAAGCTCAAGAAGATGGGGGGAAAAAAGTGTCAGCTATCCAGTAAATAAGACATTACTTTGGAAATTCGAATCTTATTTCGCTACAGTGATCATGGCTTTTAAAGATCCTCACTGTTACTCTGCTCTTGCCTAAACCTCACACAGTGGACACAATATTATAACATACGCGTAGATGTATGCAGTTTGTCCTTAATTACAGGCACGGAGCATCCAACCAAAAGCATGACATGAACCACGACTGCCCTTGTGGACAGAAGCAATGAAAGGAATGAGGATCACAAGCTTCACTGAAAATCCCAGGATTATACCAATATTGCAACAGCATCACACAGGGAAATCTACACCCACATTAAATAAAATTGGCTTGGTCCATGCAAGACACCTTAAGACTTTAGAAGCACCACCCAGATTCATCCTGGATACATCATCCTGTTTCTCAGGACCAGGAAAGAAAAGAGAAAGCAAAAATGCAAATCTGAAAGTTGCATAGCACAATGCATGGGGCACTGGAGTTGCAAAATTTTTAGCATGCATGGCAACTTCCTTGACATTATCTCAAATTGTCCAGGTCATAGAGATTCTCTTTTAAGAAAAATCCTAGTTGCCATTAGATACAAGTGGTGAACAGCTGAAATGACAAACTATGTAGACATTCTACTGTTTAAACTAAGAAATATTTCAGGATTTATTTGTATGATGTAAGGTGGCAGAGCTTATATACAGCACATCAGCTGAAGCTTCAATCTTCAAATATGTTTTAAATGTAAAGAAGTGAACTGTATCCAGGAAAAGATGATGGGGGCAATACAAAAAATAAGACCGACAAACTACAAACCTATATTTAATTATCAATCACTAAAATAGACTATATGGAAATAATTTGTGATTCACTGCCTATTTAATCTAAAATACAGATATTGCATATGTACTTATACAACAGAAAATCTCCTTTAGCAAGAAGTAAAACAATTATCTTTAAGTATTTTAGATGGATTTCTCAACCATCTCATCAGACAAAGGTATTAAGGTTTTCATAAATCTATAAAGTGGTTAAGTTCAATCTTCATCTGAATTTTTAAAAGCTCTAACAGGTTTTTATTTGCTAAACACATTCCACTACAATAGTCTGTCCAGCTGCAATCAATGACCTGAAGCCAGACATACTGGAGCTTTGTTTTACAAATGTAAAGCAAGGATAAGCCTAAGTCACAGGGAAAAAAATATATTAGGTTGATAAAACACTTTCAGATAAGAAGCTCAAAATTATCCCTGAGCCAAAGCTATTAATAGGATTAAATTTAAACATTGCTGACAAGTTTTGAGAAAAGTAAATTCTGGATGCTACCTACAAGAAACACAACACTCCATATATTCTATCAAGATTGTGTATGCGTAATTAAGGATCCTGTGGGTCAACCTGAATGCAGATATTCAGCAACACAAAGACAAAAAGACAGTTTTACCAGATGCTTACCATTACCCTTCCCCAGGTTCTCATCACTAAAGTAAACAACTCCCATGAGTTCCCGTGAAATAAGAGGCATCATGTAGTATTTAGGAGGATGTGGAAAAGCTGTTTTCAGATTCCACTTACATTAGATAAAAACGCTTCCTTCTCCCTCTTCAACTCCATTACAGTAATGACCTCTAGGAAATAGGCAAGCATCACTTCTACCACCACCACAGCTGCACTTCATATAGATATTCTCTCCAATTTTAAGCAAACTCACTTGCACTGGAATGAAGTGCAACATTCCCGGTCAGGCACAAGCAATGCACTTTATCTTAACTCTGATTCCCAATGGCTATCTAACACCTTCCACTAAAACAGAGTATTTGGCTTTGTCATAGTTTGGATGCAGTCACCCCTGCAATGGATTAACAGGCCAAGGTCTTAGCGAGATCATTTATCATGGTAAATGCATTCAGTCTGGCCTGACATAGAAGCAAGAGGATATGCAGTACGTTAATTAGAAGAGAAGATAAGGTACAGCCCCCTCTTCCCATGAAAGCTTGTTTTGATCTTTTAAAATGGGTGAAAACTATCTTTAGAGAAATTCTGACCTAGTTAGACTTCTTACTGTTTATATTCTTTGGTAAGTGTCTCTTCCTGAAACATCATTCTGATTCTAGTGCTCATTTCGCAGTAACTGGTCTTCCCCCCCTTCCTATCTGAAACCATTTTTCAATTCCTATACATGTCCTACCTTTAATTTTTCCCTCTTCTCCTTTCTTAGTTAAAACCTCTCTCTGTTGAGATGACAGAAATCACAATTTACGCTGACTGATGATGGGACTTCAATACCCGCAGTAATCCACAATTTCTGGATTAGATTGCTACAGGACCTTGCATTTTCTGCTCTGCAACGGACTGTTATTGCTGCCTTTGGACAGCATACTATTCCAGTTAAACACAACTATGATGAAGTTCTGGAGATACCATACTTGGCAAATACCTGACTAAATAAGGGAAGATACTGCTTCTAAATAATCTCTAAATACAATTCTACACTAAAAATGTCCAAATGTAATACTGGCTGTACAAAGGAGCAACCATTATATACTCAAAACTTGCATTGCTACTCCACTGCCTTTGATGCAGTAGTTTTTACAATACCATAACTTCAGCCCATCAGCATCTTCTTGCCAGGTTAGGTTTTGAATCAATCTCCTTTCCAAATGAGATGAAAAACCTATCAAGTATTCTTTCATTTGGTAACCTTTAAGATTATTAAACATCTATACTTTGCAAAATGAGATAACGAACATCCCTTCTTATTTCCATATTACAGGTATGTCTGCTTCAAACACAGGTTCAGGCCTGTTATCATTTACTTTCCCACGAAGTACTATAGAGGGTAAAAGCCTGATGGACTCATTAGGACAGTTCAATTTTGCTTTTCTTAGGACTGTTGCTAGACATTCTATCATATTCTTTAAGATCTGCTTTGCCTTTTCATCCTTAGAGGCACATTGTAATACTACCCCAAAAAAAAAAACACCTAAAATTGAATAAAATTCAGATCGTACTACAGAATTACACTCCTGTTACTATTGTCTGAATTTTGTTAAGACACAATACTGTATTCACTTTCACAAAGATTAATATTTCATTAGAACAAGTCATGTCTGGACAATCTACATGCACATGTAACAATCGAAAGCACAATTGCCAAATTGGGAAAAAACATCTTGCTGTTTTGGAATTCTATAAAGCATATATACGCAAAGTAAAATATTGCAAACCAGTAGCAGATAGAGCTCCTCTATTCAGACATTAATTTTAATCCCGAAGATCCAGCTCTACTAACCATGCCAAGTACAATCACTTCTGAGGGTTTCTACAGGACAGGGATGGGAATGCTGGTGACGTGACTCATACAGCCACTAGACCTAGACACAGTGAAGCCCCATACAAGCCCACCTCCAAGGGAGCACAAGGGAACCAACTCCTGACCCAACAGAAGCCGCTACAAACATCTGCAGGAATTCCATCTGATCTGAGTTCTGCCTTCTTTGACTGTATTCACTTCACTAGAAAATAATTACTTTAAAAAAAAAAACAAACAAGCGCCTAATCTCTGTATTTTTCCATTTCAGATTAAACTCTCTTGTAATCTCTCAGATTACACTCTCCTGTAGTGGAGAAAGCAATTACCTACAGTCAGGTAGAAAACCGTAATTCATTATTGTCATGGATAGCATTTTTTTAAATATATTATGAAGAGATTTTATGTATGTGCACAGTCCAACAGTAAACAGAGACCTGGACTACTAGTAAACTAAAACCAGTATTTATCTGCCAAAATGCAGCTGACCTCCTGTTAAGGCACAGTAATGACCATACAGTCAAAGCCAAGAGAAATGTAGCCAAACTGGAAAAAAACATTAAAATACGTGCACTTAGGAAAATCTAGGATATGATATACTTGCTAGAGACTAACAAAATACGCAGTCAGCTTTTGTAACAGTGAAGTCTTTGGTCAAGTAAACTTCAGAGTCTCATAGTAGATTTTGCACTTATTTTACCTACTTGACTGGCTATTAAGTCAAACTTTCCTCAGGAGGAAGATAGTCCAGCAGAGAAAAAAATGCAAGAACTACAAGAGTTGATATCAAGACATTAATGATACCAATATGGGATGCTAAATAACGGAAAGACACCCTACCCTCATTTCACCTGAATATTTTCTATAATAAAACACTAACTGTAGATCTTATAACTCAGGAGCATGCACATACCCAAGTCTCTTATTACCAAGGCAACAGCGAAGGTTTTTCACCACCTCCTACAGAACTCTTAACAGAGTACTAACCCTAAGCAAGACTGCTGGCTGGACAAAGAAAACTCTTTGATTTATCACAGTAAGGTGGAATGAGACATGAAAACCTCTTGCCAGCTTATATCAAAGGCTCTGCAGGTTATCAGTTTCCCTAAGAGAGAAATGCCTTGGATGTCATCAGAAATCATTAAAACCCCTGGTTAATACTTAAGCTCCCCTGACAGGTAGCTAGGGCGTTGGGGGAAGTTGACAGGAGCCTTTCCCTCTAGCTAAGTATAACTTGAATCAGACTCCTAATGCACTGAAGCCCTAGAAATTATTTTTTAACTACCAGAGTGATTATGAATCAAACTTTCAGTGATTAACATATACATGTTGATAATCACTATAAAGTTATGTTTGTTTGAAAAGTACTTTTCATTTGCTGTATCTGTAGAATTAAATTATCACAGCTTTACCAGTTACTGGCTATGTGTCAAAATGGGTTTTCTACAACCAGAACTGCAAAAGAGATCAGAATCCCTAGGACACAGTTGTGTATCAAAACTATACCACTACCACAAATAACCACACTAAAAGCAGGATATTCTTTGTGGATGAAAACATAAACAAAACTGTGAATAACAGATTTATTGCAAGAAACATTGACTTTGTGATCATATAAGAAGACAGACAGACGTCAGAACTGCCACTGCGAAAATTCAACTCACATGAACGATAACAGTTAAAACAGGCAGTGACTTGTATTGCACTGGAAAAGCTGGAATTATAGCATAAAAAAATTAAATCTGCATGGTAAGCTTCTGAAGGCATTCTTCCTGTATTATACATGAAGTTGTCTCTTTCAGTACAACCATTCTGAGCAAAATTTTCAAGATCAAGGGATTTTTAGTTAACTCCTTTTGCATATTGCCTGTTATCCAACCCCCTCTTCCCCTATGGCTACTACATCAACCGTGAAAGATGTACCAATAACACACACTTCCTAAATATTTTTTTCCTTCTTTCTGGATATTTGCCAGCAGCACAATGTCTAACCTTGTCATTTGCTATAAATTCTATTCAAATCTTCCTTTTTTATAAGGTATTTGATATTTAAGACTTTTAGATATCCCTGCTCACATACCAAACAACTTCCAAAACTATGCTGCAAGCCCATTTCCCTCCTCCCCCATTTCTGCAAAAATCTCCCCATACAAAGGAGAATATTTAAGTTTTGCACCTTTTCCTGGAGCACATATACTCCATCTTTTTATGGTGTTAGAATTTCGGAGGCTTCATTTGTAGGATAACTAAATTTACTGAAAAGAGCAAGCCAAATGGTACCTCTTGGATAATTACATAATTCTAACATTCCAAAAGCTAAGTAAGGTACAACCTACTCGAGTTTATATAATAAACAAAGCCTCTGAATTCAGAGAGGTCTAGTTCAAACTTCTATTTACATAGAATATGAGACACTGATATCAAAACTGATTTCTAGCAATCATTTATTTCAAAAAACACAGAACCATAAAATTCATGAGCCAATTCTGTAAGGCATGCCTCCCACAGCATTCTCCTACAAAGACATGGTGTATATTTTACAAAATTAAGTACAACTGTTCATTTTTTAAGGTGCACAGAACTGGAAAAAATATATCCCTGCTTTGATTTTTAATTAAAAGCTGAACAGCTACTACAATACCTCTGTTATCTCACAATTTAGTTTTTCACCAGATTTCCCACCCAGTGGAATGACATTCAGTTTCCATTATTGCGTTTAATTTCCTTTTGAGAAGCTCCTTCAAAGGTATTTCTACATCAGCCTCTCATTTTTCTGGAAGCAACACAGCATTTAACTATGCATGTAACTAGTGAGATTTCTGAGCCTATTCCCATGCCCCACTTCAGTGATTTAACAGGAACATGGTTTACAATTCAGAAAAAAAAAAAGCAGTATTTTTCAAAGTAAGCTCTAAAGAACATAAAGCTAGGACCATCTATTAACTAATTATTTCAACTGGTATGCTAAAATATTGAACAGGTGTCCACTAATCAGGTAGCTGGCTCCTGAGAAATCACCAAAATACACTCAAAACCCCCCTAAGCAGTCAATTTAAATCCACTGGCTGAAACAAACAGCCCAGTACTGATGTTTGGCAACTGTATCAATACCATTACAATAACGAGTTCCCCCCGTGTATTCACACACAGAGCTTCTAACTTGGACACTGACAGAAACTTCTGTTTTTTGCATACTCCAAACTTTCATGTGTTCAAAAAATAACTGGACAAACCTATGGGGATAAAATGTCCATGAAGTTCCCTTAAGCACAAAATAAATCATCTTCGATCTTAGTTGTTCTTGATTGAAAGAGCACTAAGAAAGAGTCTCTGTGTGCTACTTTATTCTTATACTCTTCCCCAATAAACGACAAGGAAGAAAATTAGTATACCAATAGGACAGCACAAAGACAGCCATTTCTGATTCCACACAGCCATTCTTAAAATTACTTCTAACTCCTCCCGCAGCATTCCACAGCAATTACAGCCTTTGTTGTGCAAGTCATCCAATACTGAAGTCCATTGCTCCTACTTAACTGCTGTCATGATGCTATCCCAGAACTCCAAGCTGGCCTGAGATACAGCTAAATTAGTCCAGTGGATTTGTCCTACAAAAAGCTGCCAAAAACAATCCAGGGTTTTTTTAAAACTGCAAGAACAAATCTTAGCAAAGCATCTGTGACAACAAAGCAGTTGAGAAAAGAAAACTCAACAGGACTGGTCCACCAAAAGAGCTTTTCCCCTCCCCACTGGTTCCCCACCAATGAATCTCCTCTGGGCTCAGCTGGAGCCAGGTCTGTAAGCCTGTACATTAGCTTAGTCGCTTCCAGTCCTTACAGGCTACTTGCTATAGTCTCCGGGGCCATGGTAGCTCTCTGCTCCTCACTGCAGCTTCTGACACTTCATGTGAGCTGTGACTTTCTGCAGCTCTTGGCAGGTGTCACACTGTCTCTGGAAATTCCTCTCGCACAAGCAGACTCATTTGCCCCAAGGAAAGAAGTTGGCCTCCCTTCTTCCAGTTGGTACCTCTGACCCACACACTCTTAAAAGGAATACAAGCACACAACAGAAAGTAAAATGGGGGGGGAAAAAACCCAAACAAAACCCTGAAGCAGTCTTTCAAGGACAATTCAGTATTATCACAGCACTAATTCTACCTCAAGAAAAGGCAACAACCAAAAAGACACCCGATCACAGCTACCATGCCTACCTTGCCAGTTCTGCTGTTGAAGATAAGCCATGCTAATTTAAACGCCACCACTTCAGAATTTTTTGAGACCAATGGAATGAAATGGACCCATTATGCAAAAAATGATGAGCAAGATGTTCCATCCCCTGGATTTCCTAGGTCCTATGTAAAGAACATAGTTGTATTTTCAACTCCACAAGAATAAGAAGAGCCCGTGTTACTAAGAATACAATGCTACAGAGCACTCTACTAGAGGTTCATCTCAATGTATCAGTGAAGGCACCAAAATATTTCTGAGTACAGCCTGAAACCTTAAACAATAAAGTTAAAATACCAGAAAGTTAAAGACCAAACCTTTCTTGTAATAAGGCTTATTACAATAAGAGAAAGAACAAAGTGAATCTGTACCTGTCACTATCCTAAGAAATGGCTCTCTTCTCAAATACCAAGACAGGAATTTATTGAGTTTTGAACAACATGACAAAAACAAGGAGCACAAATCAAAAAGAAGCTACCTTTTAAATACATTCACTAAGATGGCAGAAGCTTCTACAATACCAACAAGTGAGCAGTTAAATGTGTTTGGGGAGCTTATACCTGGGCCCTAGGATCACATTACATTTTAGCAAAAAACCAGTGAGCAAAGCAGAGTGTTCCATATGCAGCAGCCAACAACACATCAGAATGCAAAGCTAGGAAGCCAAAGCATTCCTAAATTTAAGGACCAAAATCACCTGTTGTACCCATCACAGGCCATTAAGTTTCATCTAGCAAAGATTTGCACCTCCAAAAAGCTGAAGCAAAAATTTCCAGTTTCAATTAAAACATTTCAAAGGATGGCTACAGTGTTGTTCCCAAATGGTTGTTCGTTCAAAAGAGTAATCATCTTCATTGTCAAAACCATATGCCTCACCTCCAAAGTGAGTTATCCAGCATCTGGTTTAGTGATTGATTCTTGTTATGTGTCTCTCTCCAAATGAACACATGCATTACTACCTGCTGTTTTCCAGTATAGCAAAAGCATTTCTCATTTCTGTTTCTGATAAGCATTAAGTCTCTAATTGCCAATCTTTTACTCGCTTTTCTGGATCTTTCCTACAGTTACTCAGTTTCTCAACAACTTTGTCTGCAAGCAGCCATCATGGTCATGGCTGTATTTTAGAAGCAAACTTCATTAAGATATAGACAAAGGAAAAAATCACCTACTCCATTTACGTTTCACCTCATTCTACCAGTACTGTATCCTTCACCATCTCTTGCTAATATGTGAGTAAAACAACATACACACATTTCAGACCTACAGGTATCACAGAAGGCAGCCACCTTAAGAGACCTGTTATTTCAGACATTGGGGATTGGTAAGACTTCAAAACTGTAATTCAGATAAACACTAATACAACTAGACACATCAAGTATCTCAGTCACCTGTATGGGCCTGAAGAAGTTCCAGTAGCATCTGGAGGACACAAAACAAACAAACAAAAATGCTCTCATAAACATAGTCTAAGAAGTAGCTGGCCTAGCTGAGACTTCTGGAGCAAGAACACATAGCTCCTAAATGTAAGCACAGTTGGGGGTACCATCTGTGTAGCTCACCTGTTTCATTTAACACCTCTTACATAAGGTTGACAGAAACACAAACTGCATTTTGAGATAAACAGGAAGCCCATTAGATATAACTCCAATTCCTTGACTTCCAGTGATGTCAAATAAGCCATAATATACACACCAGAAACAAAGTGTTTGCAGTAACCTTGATACCAGAAAATTACCATTACAAAAATCTGCCATTCCGTTATACCGTGAAACCACTACCACTTCTCTGTTTAAAAAAAAAACAGAAACAAGAGAAACACTTTGGAATATATACTTGACTTTTTTTTTTTTTGGCAGAACACTAAGATCTTGCAACTAAACAGCGTGAAACACAGGCCACCTAGGAGACTTCAAATAAAAATTCCCTCACAGAGGCAGCTGCCAGGATTCATTTCACCTTGACAATACTGGACCCTAATAAACTCCATTCAAGCAAATCACAGAAGATGCATGTATCTTTTACAAAAATAGAAACACACTGACTGCAAACTTTAGGCTGCTGCTTACTATTAACAACAGAGGGATATTGCTAATGCTGGAGAGGTATGAAAGTTCACTAAGCCTTTATGGCTGTAGCAGCAGTCCATTGCTTCACTTCTCCTCCCCCTATTCCCTGATCTTCTTCAGAACAGTCTTATAAGAGATAAAAGCTATTGGGTATGGAAGCAAGATGCTTCTCAGACCATAAAAATCTCGGAAGAGTTGTTCCATGGTTGTTTTTAAAGTCTTAGTGTATATTAAGGGGAAAAATAACTGATGAGTCAAAATAATTGCTGATACAGGGAGCTTCTAAATAACTGATTCACGAAGAGCTGGTCCACTTTGTATTAACACCCACTGCTTCGTGGGCATAACCAAGAATACACATGAAGATATTGCCAATTGACTAGAGTTTCCAATGGAGGGAAAGTAAGGTCTCCTTCAACTCCTAACAGCTTATACCTCTGAAAGGTTCTGTGCAATGAAGTATTTTGGCTAGTGCCAAGTATTTTGAATATGAAGAAATCCAAAGTCTCTTTATGATACAGATGAGTACTTTGCTCAATAAAAACTCCTCTTTTTTTTTTTTGCCCCTCCCAAGGCAGCTATTAGATTATACTACTCTAACAAAGTAATAGTGACAGTCTAGGTTAATTTTTTTTTTGTCCTTACTGAGGTCTCACAAAGTAACTTCTTATAAATTAGCTGCTGCTTCACTTTAGGCATACAAACGTACAGCTTTCCCTTCCTTTGAACTGTTAGAGGTGAACCTTTTTTCTACAGAAGTAGACAGAAGTGGGCATGCCTGTTAAGAAAAGGTCTCTCACCTCTACTACTACCAGTCTGTGTGTTTTTCCCAGTCACCTTACTGCCCAGCAGGACAAGTGTCCCTCTTCCATAAGAGGCACGGGATGACCAATTGCTCAGGCCACTGTCTGCAAGTAGGGCAGCTTTTGGAAGTCTCAGAGAAGAAATGTGTTAAAAGCCATCCTATTCCTTCATCATAACTTTCCAGGAAGATTCACAACTAGGGCTGGTGAAAAAATAGTGGCTTTACAACAAAAAGCACTTCTAGAACTTGTGGGAAAAATGGCTTTGGACTGTCAAATTCAGAATGCAGGCACACAGGGACACATCCAGGAAAATGCCAGCCATACTGAGACATGGCAGAAGAAAAATGAAGACTACTTCCAAACAATATTCACTCTCATATAGCTTCTTACCTGATTCATAGCTAATATGAAACAACATTAAACATCTGCAGAAAGTATCAGGTACAAACAAATGCAAAATGAAACAGTTATTTTCATAATCCTGAGCTAGTATTTGGCTAAGTCACTACTTGGCAGAAGCTGGTAGCCAGCAACCTTTTAATTTATGAAAACAGGGCAGCATTGGTAAACCAAATCACACTAAGTAATGATATGGCAATGCCAAGTGTGCTATTGGTAGGAATCTACATGCCTTATTCAACTTTATTGCTTCATCAGGTAATAGAGTTTTGCATTAACTGTCTGATAAGAAAATGTATCACAATATTAGCACAAACTCAAAGTCTAGAGCATCAATTAACCAAAAGCCGTGATTATTAAAATACAGTAGAAACATTCCATAATTCTTTCTTCTTGTATTGGGTTTGTTATCTCTCTAAAAAAACCCAGATAATTTCTAATGAATATTGTAAACTTAAATCAAGCAGAAATTACATATAGCATCATCCATCTGTTCCTCTAGCTCTTGCTTAAAACTATAGTATGCCTATGCCTTTCTTTTACACGCAGGAAGAAAGAAAAAAGATTTTGCCAAAGGTCACCCTGAACTTGGTAAATACATTTCAGATATTCTTTTTTTTTTTTAAATTTTTAAAAAGAACACAATATTTTACATATAAAACAGGAATATATTATTTCTACTTTCTGAGGAGACTGACATCCATGTTGGAAGCAACCTACTGTCTGTTCAACAATTTCCCATAAATCAATTAGAAGTTTCCAGAGTTGGTAACTTCCCATCACAGACATACCAGATGCACACAAAAGGTATTCATACCTACAGAGATCAGTTATTTAGTTATGTTTTAATGTCTGCTGTGTCCATACAATAATGTCTGCTATGTCCATATAATCAACATATTTCTAATGATAAGAATGACCAAGGTTGCCAGCCCCCTGATTTGGGGGACACAGTTTTAGCATTAATTCAACTAAATCACACCAGCATACTCAATCACTAACAATGTTCTGAAAAACTGTGGTCAACACCTTACACCATATCTAGCATTAAGTTAAACACGCTCTTTGAGGTTAAATTCTGTAAACCACTGTTCTCCAACTTGTGATGAACATAAATATCAGAGGAAAAAAATTTCCTGCTTCTGTATGCAGACACTCTAGTCTTATCACGTGGTTATTCTAAGCTCAGAAGTACCACGGCATACAAATACCTTGCAACACTTTCTTAGTTGTCCTCATAACATCCAGGTGTGGTAAAAAGAGAAGCAGGAACACATTTTACAAATTCAGAATTAAGATCCAGAAAAAAAACTACTTCCCAGAACCACAGAAGTACTTAAATCTTTTTGAGACTTTGGGAACTGCCTGATACCACATAAAAAGTAGAATGAAGAACTTGAAGCAGATTCTTGCCCTGTACTGAACTAACGGGGTAACTAGTAAGCCCCATATTCTGTTTTTATTGAATCAAAAGTGGAATATGAGTTCATTCTACAAGAAAACAATGGATCTTCCTGGCCGGTATGGAAGTCTAAAAAGTTTTGGTTTTTACTTCACCCGAATGTCATATTAAGGCCGACTGCTAATCTGAAACATTCTTAAGAAAACTGCATAGAGTGCGCATGTGTATCAAGATATGAACACGTCTGTGTACCAAAAAATATTTTTTTAAATATTGAGTATTAAAACTTTTATTACAACAACGATGAAAAAGTTGCATTCATAATTATTGTGTCAATACTTGCTTGTAAAACCAAACTCCAACTTTGTGATTAACAAATCAAGTGGCACAATATGATAATGGAGAAACACAGGAGTTTCAGACACACTAAAATAAACATGTATTGTCAAGATGATGCTGCTTAAAGAATAAAATCTCACAAAACCTATTTGTGCAGTTAATATGTTTTGAATAATGCATTACATTGTCATAGGGAGAACAGTTATCAAACCCTAAACCTTTGATCAGAACCAAGTACAGCACTTAACATTATCCCAAGCAGTTTAAAGATTAGAATTTCCTCTGTTCATGGAGCAGTAGGTAATGTGTGATAGTGACTCAGTCTCACAGGCTTATCTCCTAGCAGAAAAGTCCAAATTTCATAATGGTTTTGGACATTCTTGTTTATATAGATACTTTATCATTTATCAGAAATTTAATAAAAAAAGATCTCTTAATTCATCTTACTTCTCAAACTTCAAATAAAAGCAGCGGTTCAAGGCTTAGATCTCTTCAAGAGGCAGCTCTGAAACTCGCAGGGTAAACTAGGTATTTAGACATTTGGGAGGAAGCCTTTTCTCAAGCAGTACTCCAGACAGTTTTCTTTTACCAAATCAGAGTTAAATATGACAACATAAACTCTCTAAGAGCTAAGAGTGCTGCCAGTCAAATTAGACTAGAAGTATGTCTTACAATATGTTATCTTGTACCAATCTTGTATCGATGTAGTTTTTACTCCACTATAGATTTTCCTGTCAAATCTCACCATTACTAGTCCATGACTATTTCTTTGAAAGTAACACAGAAAGATGCTCTGTTCCAGGTAGCTGTCAATTGGCTCCATAGAAAAATGAGGGGCCAATATTTTAACACCTGCTCAGCTGTGCTAATAATCTGAAATATGTTTTTTTACCCTATATTCTTAACAGCAAGTGCAGCAGTTAAATAGAATCACTCTTTGGATTTGAGCAATTTATTCTATTTAGGAACAAAAATGTATTTCCTTATTAACAGAGTCATCTTTAAGGTATTTATGAACTTAGAAACAAATCATCATGCAATTAGAAAAATATTAAAATTACTAGACGTTACAATCCACTTTTCCAGGAACCAAAATCAAATCACTTGCCACTTGTCAGGCATAACCTGCCAAACTATTAACTTGCACTTTGAAGGCTTGGATTTGCTCAATGGCTGACCTGCACATCGCAGAGTCTTAGCATGAGAAATGGCTTTCAAGCTCAGCTGCCTTCTAAGTGCCATCCATCATCAGAAGAAACAGATTATTCCCTTTACAGTTGGCTACTTCGCCAAATTCTTCTGGCTCTGTTCCATCAGTCACACCCACGTCACCCTGGGGAAAAGCAAACCCTAGCTCCGTATCTCGCTCTGTCGGAAGTGCCGAATGAAAAGCAATTACCATTTGATGCCATCTATAAGGAAACTGAGGCGGAAAGACAGCTCTATCATTTACCAGCCTTCCATTCCCTGCACCAGTCAGTAGTTCACAGGGGGCAGCTAAAGGCAGGCTGTGAACTTAAAAAAGGAGGAGAGTTGAGCTGAGAATATACCATGTTTTGCATAACACAGAACCGTAAACAAACCGACATGCAGCAGGCTGCCCTTTGGAAGGCTTTCTAAAAATACATGTACACACACACTTGTCACTGATACAAAATACCAAAAGAGTTGTCACTTGCTGTCCCAGGACTTGGTCTTACAAGACAGTCTAATAAGGCCACTTTGGTTTCCAATAAGGCTTCCTCCCTGCAGTTTGTTTATACTCAAGACTTATTTATAAGATTCCCTTTTCAAATCAAAACATCCGTCCTTTCATTCACAGTACAATGAATAAATTGTGGAGAACATTTATTTGCAAGCAGAAAACAAAATGAAAATGCCTCCAAACGTGGCCTTTGTCTACCCATTACTGCCCACAGAATCTGCAAAAGGGTCTGTCAGGTTAAACCTTCACCCACGGTGTCCTGCGAGCAGAGGTCGTACTGCTGTAGGAGGCTGCTACAAAACAAACCACAAACACAGCAGGATTCTGCACCACAATCAACAGGCATTAAAACCTAGATGCATCCCAAGGATGCTGGTTCCTTCACTTCCTTCTTCACATCCAAGAAAAAGGTAGAATAACAGAGAGGGGTCATGGGATTATCAGCTTGTTGTTCAAATCCAGCCAGGGACATCTGGAAGAGTCTTTATGGCCTTTTCTAACTGGACATGTAAGACACTAAGGAAGAAGATTACAGTCACCGCTTCCCTATTTGTGGTCTGTATTGAAAACAGTGCAGTCGCTTTCTGAGGAGAAACACAGACAGCTGGGCTCAGCTCTTCTCACATTCCCTTTACATTCCAGCTTAATTCTTGTAGCCACCAGCATGCAAGGCGTTTCGTAGTAACTTAAGGTTGCCTAGATCTCTTTAGGTCCATTTGCTGGTTTGCTACAATCTGTCTGAGTGACACACAGTACATTAACCTGCTCAGTGAAAACCCAGCAAGAGAAATTTGAAAAGATTACCCATAAATTGAAGAATTTTTTTTTTTTTAAATAGCCTGTCACTGGAAACACATACAACTGAACTTGTAGTCCTCCTTTTAAAATATATGCCCAAACCACATTCCACACACATATCTGACTACATCTTAAAACATTATTACTCTCTACTGCCAAATGCAAACTTACTCTGCCAGCAGAAAACAGAGAAGTCCCACATGTTCAAGGGATTCTTGAGGCCTTGACACAACAATGCACTGTAAAACCTAAAGCAACCACTAGAGATACAATGCACTACACTACACAGTCAAACAGCCAAAAGAACTACAGCAGCACTGGGGTTTTTTTCAAGGGAGGAAGGACTACGCTTATTTCCCCCCTCATCCCCAAAACAAGGTGTTTTCAGCATCCCATTTCTTATCTGGAAGTCCGGCAATGGACAAGGAATCAGGTAGTATACATCTTTCCATGGTCCTTCAGCCTCCGCTCCTCACTGATAAATCAAAGAGGGAACACCCCACTCTGTCCACCAGCCCTACACCTACAGCAGCTGCAGCAGCAGCCACTGCTAATATTTTACTTACAAATGTAGGAGGAGCTCCAGGCACTGAAGAAATCATATGCAGCTGCTCTCAAGAACCTTTCCTCAAACGGCAGGTGTAGATATGACCAAAAAGTTGCAGCCAGGGCAAACAAGCATCATTGGGCTAGCCCCTTCTCACCACAGTCCTCTGCTGAAGATTTGATCCCAACTTTCACCTTATCTACAACCACCACCACTTTTTGACCAATACTGTCCTTGCTTTTCCACTGCAGAAGGTATGGTAGTACAGACCACTAAGTCTTTCATTCCTCCATTCCCATCCTCTTCTATAATAAAATAGCTCCAACACAAAGTGGACCTCCTCTCCACAGGTGCCTTCCTGACACTTCTGTGGCTACGCCAGCAGTGGTCTTGTGTCTTTCCTCCTTTAATCACAGTGACAGATCAATCTGTATGCCACAAAGTGCTTCCCCCTCTGCCCCCCCCAATTGACAGGTGGGTATCGCGTGCATTCTGTGAATCTTGACTCAAATCAGAGTGGGAAAATGGCTCAATCCCTCAATCTCAGACAGACTTCTTCCCTGGAAACGGTGCAGCAGTATTGGAAAATCCTAGGTAGTAAAGGAGAAGAAAAGCTGGGGGGAGCAAGCAGAGGAGCAGAAATCTCAAGTCAGATAAAGGAGGGGATGTTGTCCTATCTGCCTCACCATTACTGACTAGGAACCAAAGCTGAATCCAACAAGGTGGGTTTTTTCTACCAAGAAGGGCTATTTCATTTACAGAGAACTAGCTGTCTTTGAATTGATGACAAATTGCAAGATGAAAGTTATGTTAAATTATAAAGTTAAGTTATCCAAAAGCAGAGAGAGTGCATTAACTACTGGATTTTGGCACAAAACACTACTCCCAACCCTCCCTCAAGCTCGGCAGAGCTATGTTAATTTAATTGCTTAGAAATCATTAAATTCCACTCTAAGTGGGGCTAATCCATGCTGCTTCAGGCTAATTACCAGCTTCGTTCCAAAGGTTCAAGTTAGGGGTTTTTTCCCCAAAAAAAGATTAAAACTGAGAATTTATTCTTTACCAATTTGAATCTCCAGTTGCCTGGCAGGTCTACTGAATGAACCCTTCTATCATGGCAATATGGTCACAGCAGAAAATTCAAGGCTAAGTCAGTCTTGCTTTTCCTGGATTTGTTCTGCGTTTTGCAGGTTAGGCTAATTGAGGCTGTTAGCTAATGACTTCAGTACATAGTGATTTGTGTTTTTCCTTTGTGAAAACTAAACTAAATCTTTCCTAAATCTAATGGAAGACTATACAGTAAACATGTAAAGGGATATTAGGTTCTAAACACAGGTGTACCAACACTCATACGCTCATTATGTCAAGGAATATTATCTACTCCTGAGTTTTGTACAATAAAAAAAATCATCAGGTGATTTCATTTATTAAGCTAGTCAGACGTTTATCACCTTGTCCTTAAGCATGTTATAGTACAAGACATCCCAAAGGATGAACATAACTGAGGTAAAGCTAAATCTGGTACAGTAAAGGCTTCTCTTGTGGCACAAGCACCTGGATCTCTAACAGGGACAGGAAAATTATTTCTTTTTTTTCATTCCATACCAGCTCCACTGTTTTTGCCTCTTACCTTAGATAAATGCTACCAGCAATGTATAAAAATAAAAATAAGGGTATAGTAAAGCCAAACTTTAAGTAACAAATTCTTTCCTTTACAATTTGAACATAATAAGCATCATCTATTACTGTATAAATAATACTAAAGGCAGGAAGGAAGAGGTGAAGCAAACAAAAACTTGCATTAATCCCACAGGTGGCATTAAAGATGCCAAGACAGAGCTTCAGATTAATGCCACTTATAGTATATTAGTCTAGCACTATTGAACCACAAGATCGCATTGGCAGACCAGGCTTTGTTCAATAAATAAATAAACAAACAATCCACAAGGCAGTTTTTCATTAGATATTTGGCATGCTAATGAGTAATAAAGGAATATAGATATAAACAACTGTTTTCTATTCATCCCCTCATTTCCCAATGAACAAGACACTGGAAAAGTACTCACTGTAACTAAACAAATCTAATGATTTTCATAATGTAAGTACTAAAATTTGGGGGTTTATTCTTAGGCAGAAAGGCAAAGGAAAAAAATTGACAAATAAGCAAAGCTCATACAGACTCTTTTACACAAAGGCTGACTGTGCCATGTGACAAACACAAGTAGAAAGGGCCCATTTATGTTTCTCTGTCAGTAACAATCACAGCTGAAATGCATCTTTAGGAGACAGATCTCAAGTTCAGAAGACTTTCAATACACTGCTCATTCTGCAGAACTATTTCTGGGTTCTTTTTTTGTGTCTCCCAATTTATGCAATAGATCAACTCAATCTGATGCCAGAGAATGCCAGAGTGAGGACTGAAGACACACTGAATGCTACCTTGAAACATCATCTCGTTATAGAGAAGAGTTACCTTTATATTAAAAAAAAAACCAAAACGCAAAAAAAACCCCAACGAAACAAACCCAAACCAACTTCTGCAATCCCAGCAACTCCTGTTTACACAAGGCTTCTATTAAGCTAAGAGGCAAAAGCTTACAATTTGGGGCATATCATCAGAGCATCTAGCTATTTTTGCCTTATTTCTCAGAAATACTTCAATTGAGAAACTTCAGCATCAGCTATGATAATTTACACGTGCCACAGCATCACCTGTTACGCAGTATAAACCCCCACGCAGACTCTGACAGCACAGCACATGTTAATACAGCTCATGAACATGTGTCCTCCCACCCTATGTTCCTTTATTTAATCACACACCTCCTATCTGAAATGCAACTATATTCTCACAACATAAACCATACAGATTAAAATCCACTTCATCTTGAGAGAAAATGACTAAAGGGGTTCATAAGCAAGTCACCTAATCAAATAAAAATACCATAGTACTTTATTTTGTGGCTAACTCTTGCTATGTTTTTGTCAGGAATAAATCCATTCTCACAAAAAGTCCTTGTCAAGCTGTAAAAGGGATTTTCTCTCCCCAAACCCCTGTACCACAGCCTGAATTTAAACCAGTAACCCAAATCATCCAGTCCTACTAATTTCAAAATGCATCTGACCAGGCCACTGCTACTGGCTCCTCACACCAGTGTGCAACAACTTAAATAGAAATGAAACAAACTGAACAACTCACTAACACCTCATGTCATATTTCTGATCCAGCAACAAAAACAAATCTATCTACATCAGGTAACCAATATAACTGATTACCTGTTAGTGTTAATAAGGGCATTTATATGATCAGGTGTAGATACTCAGTAAACCAAATAGAGATGACACGAAAAAAGGGTTATTACTGAACCTAGTCTAACAGTTGCCTCCTCTCCACCTGTCTCACCTCAAAGGTATCTGGCAAAAAGTTCAGAAACCACAATCACTGGATCAAACTCCTCATAACTCATAAAATGACTTCAAAATCTTCAATCCATGTTTGCATATATTACCAGTACTGTGGACATCAGATTTATCTAGCCTAATACTTGGTCAAACATGAAGCAAGAGATGATTTTTAGTGAGGCTGACCCTTTGCATTTAAACCTCCAAATGAAAAATTTGCTGGTGCCAAGGACTGATTAGCTCCTGAGGGTTGAATGGATGTAAGAATTTTGGTGAGGTATGTGCTTTTCGGGACACAAATCCACTACAGCTCTCCCAGGAATTTAACAGGCTCTTAAGAGTTGTTACTGGAAATGACTCAAATGCCTTCTCTGGGCAATTTAAACACGCCTAGTATAGTGGCTTTTCATATGCCTACCATCTGAACAATGGGTTGAATAATCTCATAAAATGCATTAACAATCTATTTGCCAAAATACTACAGATTAAAAAATCGGTTTTAATAAGCAGAAGCATTTCCTATGAATATATCAAATGTGGAGAAATAAAACAGAGAAGACAATTTTCAGTGGCCTGAAGAAGTCCATATTGAAAAAAATGTATCAGCATCCACAGATGTGTGAAACTAAACTAAACTTTTCCAACTCAAAAAGTGGTTTTTTTACCACAGAACTCTGTGGGCACAAAACAGCTTGGCAGTGCTTGCCCCACAGGCTTACACACCTGGGACAAGGTCCACAGGTCATTTTTCAGACTTGTCACAGTAATTTGTAGACTCTGCCACCTGAACTCAACATGCAAGAGAAGCCCTTCATCTTTTTCACCACTGTGGAAAAAAAAAAAATATATCTGTATTTCTGGGATCCAGCCAGTGACATGATGAAAAGACATAATACCCACAACTAATTATTTGCTAATCATGCCTTGGGTTCGGGATTAATACCACCAGAAATACTTCATTTATTCTTTTAATTCACATTAGACATCCATTGTTACAGTTGGAAAAACAGCAGACAATTCCAGAAAACTGCCTCTAACTGGCAAAGATTTCAAAACAAGCCCCATTTTCTATCTGCAACTCAGATCATTCCACAGTCACCATGCTATTCAGAGCTGATCTGCAAACGAGAAAGAAGTTCTGAATTTGAGAGAAGACATATAGCAAAAGTTCAATATTTTGGTGTCCAAATACCCACCATAGCTTAATTCAAACTTATCACATTCTTCCCATTTTAGAGAAGTTAGATCCAGATACCACTCATAACCATAGAATTTTTCCACTGATTTTTATGGACAATGATCAGTGAATGAATTTTCTTGACAACAGCGTGACATTTCAAAGCTGCCTTTTACCATAGAGCTGCCTGTATTTTCAGAACAAAGAGACTGTATATTTCATTTATACATGTACTCAGGCAATCAGAAAACATTCCAAAATATTTCAGAATGAGTAAGATAAGTTTTACATAAGTATCAGTATCATTTTATTTCCAGGCTTGCTTATGTTTAAAGAGTTCTAAAACTTGAATATGCTGAATATAAACAGGTAAACATTTACATCCCAATTGACAATGACCTTGTGTTAAATTATTAAAGAATAATGGAATAGCTGGTATTCCTATCAGCTTGGGTTAGGACTGGATATGCTACCAAATACATGTAGCCAGTTTTTTACTGGACCATAGCTAATGATCACTGTCATACACTGTACTTTATATTATGTCACCATAACACTGGCTGTCATAAACATCTATTAGTAGAAAGCTGCATTATAAAGCAGACAATACCCCATCTTAACCACTAATGCATATAATTGCTAGTACAGCGCCATATGCTGAAATTTCCTTTCTCTTTGCACTTAACTTTTACAACCTAGGCAAATCAGACAATTGCATAGCCCACAGTCTTCCAAAATTGCTTACTGAACAGAAAACTGGAATCAGCTGCCAGTTCAATTGTTTTTACAACATTCTAAATAAAACAAAGGCGGCCTATTGCCCTGACTTGTGAAAGAACTCTAATGAATGCCAATTATAAGAGCAATTAGGGGATCAAATCTAACATCAGAGGTTTCTCTGTAAGATATTAGCTCGATGACTTTTTTTAATAAGCTAATTAGTCATGGATGTTGAACAAGAAACAGATGATCCAGAAACAATGATTCTGCAAAAACAAGCAAGACAGACTTCTCCATAGTTCTTACACATCCAGTATTTACCAATATTCCCTCTGGCAGAAGCTATGTTTTTAATCAAATACAAGATAAATCTGGAGGGATTGAACATCAGGAAGACAGCAGGAATTCCTCCAAAAGATAGTGAAGTTGCCTCTTTCTAAAAGAGCAGAAAACATTGCACTCAGAAGTGGATGCCTCAGTTGACAATTCCTTTTTCAAACAAGGCAAGCTTGGCCACCAACAGAAGAAAAGGACTTTCAGTATTTCGGACAACTGACTCAGAAGTCCTCTACCACACCAGTCCAGTTTAAGGCCCTATCCTCCTAAAAATCTGAACAACTGGTTATGCTAGTCTCTCACACTGATGTACTACATGCAAGGTTTAGGCAATGTAAATAATCACTCAAAATTTGTAAAATGGCAGAATAATGTTGTCTCTGTGATCCTAATTGGGATCCCTCACATGCAGGTGTAATGACAGAACATCACTGTGTAATGAAAGATTCTTTTTATAGGCTATTGCCTCGTTCAGGACACAAAACGGGTGCTGTTCACCAAATGGGCAACTTCTTCATTAGTCCACTGTAAAGCCTGGTGCGTTATTTACTGCAAACTCCTCAAAGCAGAGTCTGAAGACAGAGGATGCTCACAAGAGAAAGCTCTACGGCAGCTCTCACCATAGCACTTTATGGCCCGCAATCTTCAATGTATTTCAAAACTCTATTTAAAAAATGGTGTTGTTTTCCTTTTTCATTTAGTCACTGTGGCTATTCAATATTATCAAAAAATTGCAGGTCCCAATCTGAAATTATTATCATTAAACATTTAGCTGCCTACTCTAGTTACAAGTAATTTAAACCTGGCTACACTTGAATGATCCACTCAAATGATTTGCTGTGGGTGCAGTAAACCCTGGCAGAAACTACAGAAACTACCTGCCAAGGAAACGTGTGTCTAAGCCCGCAGGTGTTATTTCCTGAAGAGCTGAAAAACATCAAGTACATTACACTCAAAGCAAGCTGCCCTTAATTTCAGGTATGAGAGTCAGCACTTCCTCAAATCAGAGCCAAGAGCTGAAGTCAAGTACTCCTAACATCAATGAAATGCTTACTACAGCATTTTGACCAATATCAAGTAGGAAAAACGGGAGAAAAAAATCACATTCTCCAGAATAATACTTGATTGGTGAAGTTCCATTTCAGGCTCTGGAGAGGGAAATAAGTTCTCAAGAACAACGTTCTGTCCTCCCATCATACACAAGGATAACCCTTTCTGTCCAAATCCCTTTAGCACCTTTTCTGCTTGTTCTCCAGTCTGACTGCATGAATTGTTTTCCTCTTATACACCACGATTATCCCAAGTACTAGTCCCTCCTCACTTACAGAAAATCCACACAAAGGCTCCTTGGCCATTTTTAATATTATCACAGTTCATGGTCCCTACCTTTTTATCAAAGAAGCCTAAATTTTGCTTTAACTACCAGCTTTCTCACATAGTATCTACCTTCTCTGAACAGATACTCTGTTTTCCCAATGGACCATGCTTTTTTATTCCACTCAAAAATTACTACCTGATCTAGTACTGGCTCCTAGTTTAAGCTCTCTTTTCCTCCCAGCCTTAAAATCTTAATCCAAATTATCCTCAGTCTCCTTATGACCACAAGCCCAGCTTCTCCACTTTGTTATGGAAGAGAGGGGCAAACGGGTGACCTCTAGCAGCTTCTTCCAAATTATTTTATATGATTGCTCCCATTATGAACCTGAAGAAAATGTTGGTATATACAAATGGATTCTGCAAATTTCCTAAAAACCAAAGTAGTAGAAAGCATACCCCCTATAAAGAATTACTAAAAGAAAAATACTACATGTCACTAATTCACTACAAGTTTTCAGATAAGACATTTCTAAAATTTTAGAACTAGGACCAAACCATTTATATTAAAGTTTTACAGAGTTTTACTTTTTTACTTTTCCAAATATTTTTTTTTCCCTTTTAGTAATGTAACTCGAATAACAGATGAGAAAAGTCAAGAGTTTTGTAAAAGGTCGTGTTAAAAGTAGCATTCTATATTGGAAAGTGTTTGTCAACCTTCGTAAGCAAAATTTTATCATCTGCATTAATGATGTGCACATGCATACCACTGCTAGCAGAGAGAATTCATAACGCAAACTATTATCTAGACTAAGTTTATTTTGTAGATCGGCTATGATTCACTGTAAGACGCTTCTAGAATAGTAAGTATATATTCAATCACAAAAAACAGTCAGACAGTTCAATGAAAAAGTAGTTTCTGAAAGCTGCAAACAAAGAGATAGAGAATGAAAATTCATTTTTGAGAAGCCACAGCATGAGAGAGCTAATGCCGTGATCATACATTACTATTCCATCAGCAATGGATCTGATTTAAGAACCTACCACTTCTGCTAAGGCACTCCAGTCACTACGTTCCCCTCACTGTAGGTTACCAGTTGACCCTTTAGGTACACCAGTTCTAGTGTTTCTATAGACATATTCTTAACGAGTTTTTAAAAAATATTAAAAATACAGAAGTGCAGTGCGATAATTTAGCCTATTTCCCAAGGTAAACAAGAGGCCTATGTGCACAGTTTGCAAGTGTTTTTTTTTTCCAATATCTAGCTTGAAGTAGTTAAAAAAAACCCACACCATTGTTTGCTTTCTGTTACAAAGTAAATAATTTAAGTAAATATTTTCTCTTTAGCATTTTCACATATTTGAAGTATAGTATATTTCTACTTTGTAGACCTATCTATTCTTAAAAAACAGTACAACTGTGTCTGTCTGCAAATCCCAACCCAACTACCTGAAATACACCAATACTCATGGCTAGACCTCCCTCACACTTCTACTCTCCCATATCTCATCTTTCTTCCATTTGGCACGTACAGCAAGTTCAAACTATTCAGTTCAATGCAACTATTTAATTGAAGCAGTCTGGGAGCATGTTTACTTACACATGTACACAGACCTTTAAAAAAACAAGCAATCAAAAAAAACCACCCCATAGTGAAGCTACATCAAATCCTCAGGCTACTATTTATACAGAGGGAGTCCAAAGCAAGCATCAGGCAATACAGATAGAAGTTTTTCCACAAACCCACAGCTTTCTCCAGTCTAGCATACAAACTCTTTTTCCCCATTAAAATCACAACCTACTAGTACATATGAAAATAAACCTAAAGGCTTCTCTCACGACTTCTCTCTTATGACTAAGTTACTCCAAATAACTTACAAGTGTTAGAAAATCTAACACAACTTTAACTATTTAGTAATACCTACCCGTCAAGAAGTTACAAAAAGATTCTGATTGCACTCATGTACTAAGAACAAGTGATGTAGAGACAGCAAGACACTACACCAAGAAATACAGAAACAAACAGAGAGCGGCAGTAATAAACAGGCACAACATGGAAATTAGACAGATTTCCATGGGTTGATTCATCCCATTTGTGGCTGATGCGACGAATCTCTGAATCTTAATCAACCCATGACCTCTGAAACTTCACACTGTTTATGACCACCTTATGTCAAACACTCTCTTGCTCCTGAATTGTCTTAGAGTGTATTAAAGCATGATAACATGAGTATGGAGGTACACACACAGTATTTCTGTAACGGAGCTCTCTCCCATATGGTTTGCTTAAACCAGAAGTCAATGCGCTCAGATTTGTCTGCACTCATTGGTGTGCAAGACCCATAAACAAGTTCATAACCCCAAGCACAGAACTGTGCAATTTTTCTTAATTTAGAAGACTCTTAATAGAATCAGAAAAATTGTCATTCTATGTATTTCTATTTTTTTCCTACTTCTTTACTGCTATTAAGGCCCTGCTATCCATGTTATGCTGCTGCAGTTAGTGTCAGCGTTCAGCAAATAGAACTAAAAAAAGGCACACGAAACAAAGCACCACATGCACTATTAAAAGCTCTTGCAGCAATTTAAAAATATTAATTTCAGCAAAAATCTTTTGTAAAGTGTAGCTATATGTTCTCCAACAAACCTTAGGTCTATGGACATGAACAAACAATTCAAGAAGTAGTAAAAAAAGACAAGAAAATAAAGTTATATTGACTTTGCTACTTTTCAAATCAAAATCTTCCTAAGATACACCCCTCACACAGCCATCCACCTTTATGAAACTGCAAACTACTATTATAATTATAATAATTATGTATTATATTATAATTATATATTTATAGCAACTCCTTAAATGAATCACAACCACTTAAGAATTATATTAGCATGTTCAGTATTGTGGACTGTACACAACAATGTACTTGCTAGCTAGCATGGAAAGATACTTCTGTTAGTCCTGGATTATATAGAGTTGGACTGCAAATTCTGGATTTATAAAAACCAAGTCCTCTCCTCTCTGGGGACTGACTCCAGTATTTTACTGACGTTTACAAATATGACAAGACACTTCAGGTCTGTACCAAAATTAACTTGTCTGATATCCAGTGAGAAGAGCTCTCAGCGGTCTTCGGAATTGGGCTCCTTTGGCCTGGTTTAAATTAAGTGATTGAAACAGACTGCTTGTCATAACTACTAAATAATTTTTAAAAGTAGTCAGGATCAAGGCGATGAAGTATTAGGTCAGTATCAAGTTGAAATATTGAAATATAAGCAAGAATAGACACTTCACATAACTTTAAAGGTATCTACATTTTAATTGAAACGTTTTTGACAGTAATATACAGTTCAGTTAGTCATACTGATAAAAGGTGTCATGAACCCTTCATTTAAGCTAGAGTTAACACCCTTTGTGAGAGCTGAAACACCAATAGAGCACAAACACATGCCATTACACCGAGGAAACAGACATTGTGCTAGAGTAAAACATGGTAGTCCTGCTTCATGGCAAGTGCCCCTGAGGTGCTACCTAGATTTGGATCCTAGGCAAAGAAAGGGGCGAGTCTATCTTCTGAAATAAAGATAATTGTGGAATGTAAAAAAAGCCCTGGGCATATAATATTGGTAGTCACTAACTTGTGTCATCTGCCCATCTGGGATATAATATGCAGAAAAACTTAAAAATATTTTCTGTTTCCAAGCAATAAACTCAAGCTTTGTCAGTAGCTTAACCTATGGATTAAAGAGATGCAGGTGCAGCAATCTTAAAGGAAAAGGCCTGTATTTCTCTGCCACTGATTTCCCAGTTTGCCACATTAAAACACCTAATTTGCTCACTAGTGCAGCTTAAGCTAGGAGTTGATTTTAAACCCTTCTTGCGCCACAAGGAAATCTTTCATCATGTTCTTTACATTTTCAATCCAAAGCTCTGTACAATCACACATATTTCTCCATTCAGAGATATCACCACACTCATAAAGTGTATTTTAGGACTAGAAAAGCAGAAGGACACTGCAGTGCCAGTTGTGACACCAGTAGATCGATACTATTATTTCCAAGTCCAGGACATCAAGGTTTAATGTATTGCATTCATAAAAAAACCCCACAAGGATTACTGCTATGACAGAAGCCTACACCACAGATTTATTTTTACTTGAATGGTTGTTCTCTCTTTGAACTTGAAAACTGAAAAAAACCCATACTTTAAGCATATTGGCCCTAATAGTTACCATAAATCTCCAGAAAGGCTTGTTGAAACTCAGGATATTATCACACTTGCATCTTGGAATCCTACTCGTTACTTAGATCAGCAGTGTATTCCAGCTAAAATTATACATAGTGTTTTCTTCAGGACATTTGTATTTCTCATCACAGAAGACAAGAGAACAATGATAGGAAAAGCCTACTTTGTAAAACATATTAAATATTAAAAAAAAAAATATCACAGGAGGTTTAAAACGTCCTGTTACATGACATCATTGCAATGAAGCAGATGAAGGTAAAAAAAAATTGAATAGCATTCATCTTTTGATCCAGAGGCGAGTACCAGACCATGTTTAACTCAAGTGGTTTTGATACATTGTTATTTTTATCATCTACAATCTGCATCATACCTTAAAAACCAGTTTAGAAATCCGGGAATGGAGTCAGTCACAGAGTGGTCACAGGAGAAGAGTATTTAAGAAACATGGTAGAGATTGAAATTCCTTCCTTGGTTAAAATTGCAGAGTCAGACCTGCAATGGCAATGCAGTAGCATTTCTATCAAGAAAGCCATAAAAGAGAGAGACATGAAAGTAATCCAGTGTTTATGAGTCACACCTATTCCTTGTTTTCTCCTGAGGAATCACAGATAGGATACAATGACCAAATGTGGCCGATAGTCCTTCAAATTTTGAATTCTTGTTTCCATCAATTATCACTAACTTCTGAAAATGAACTGGGAGATGCAGAAAGACACAGACATACAGTTTTGATGCAAGAAGAAAAACACTAAAGTGATACTGCACTGTAGAAATTAGCAAATAGGATTGTAAGAATCAGTGACCAAGTCCTGCATTGGCAAGGTTAACAAAAATGTGGTGGAGAAATACAGGTATAAAGGGAATAATGGAGAATATATTTTTTTTAAAGAAAATTAAAATTAGCTGCTGAAAGAGGCAACTGAAGAAAACACATGAAAACAAAATTTACTTTTTTAAAATTTTATCCAATTAAAAAGAATCACAGGAAGGAAAAAAATCCCTCCAAGCATAGATAGAAAAATTAACGAGCAGCAAACAGTAAGCAACAGAAGTAACATACAGAAAAGTTACCAACTGCACAAGCACAGTTGATGAAGTAACCCTGGGAAGCTTCCCAGTAGAAGACAGAAAATCATAAATTCTTTCATGTAATAATAACCTCCAAAGCCTCTAGACAGACATTACTACATAGCTGTTTGCAAGGGGATAACAGACAGCAGAGACAATAGACAAGATTTCCAATTCCATTAGTTTTTGTTTTACTGTACAGAGCATGCTAAAAGCATACCAAGTTCTAAAAAACCACAAATGTAAATACAAAAAAAAACCCCAAACTGGCAAGTCTGAATCTTGTGCACATAGAGAAAAGGGTCATTTAGAACACTTCTGAACAAGGAATATTGAAATGACATCTGAAAAATAGTAAGCCCAACTGGGATCATAAGCTTTTCCTCTTAAAAAAATACACAGAACACAACCAAACATGCTATCCAGTTTTAAAGCCACCCAGGTTTCTGAAGGAATTTGCAAGAAAAAAAAAATTAACTGCAAATTTTGGGAGCATATGGAATGTGTAGAAGCTCTTCAAGCCAGTAGAAGACATCTACAGCAAACTGAGAATTCCCACAGAAAAACAGGCAAGCTATTTGATTTACACCCCACCCCCAAAAATCTGGAACACTAAAAGACTTCATGAAAAAAACAAAAAGGAAAGCCAAATATACTGTACATATATTGGATGTGTCATGCCAATTCTGCTAAAGCACAATTAAGTAAGTAAAAGATTGTGTCTACCGAAAAAGCAGACTGAAGAGGGCTAAAATGAAAGTTACAAGAAAACAGAATGTGATAAAATGTGATAAAAATAGAAAAGAAATAATAAATAATAGAGATCACTGACTGAACTGCATGAGCATGATAAAGAATGACATTGAATTTCACAATGTTATGCACCTGTAAGGCCACTCCAAAATAAAGTGCTAGAAGGGTTTCATCCATTATGACAGGGCTTAATGGATAAATTTTTAAGAGCAGGAAAAAAATCTTTTTATCAAGGGTTTCATTACAGGTAACTGTCACTAAAAATCAGCAGACTTCAGGTGATGAGCAAGAATCCATTGTTTCTGCCACATCATTCTCCAGTCAGCTACACGTCTTCTACAGAAACACTAACGTCAATCTCTCTTTTCTAACCATCCATCAGATTTTGTGAAATGTGTAAAACTTTTACTGGAGCAAGCCAACAAGTTCCAAAATCATTGTCAGGGAGAGAGGCAAAAGGAAAAATGGGATTAATCCTCTGTAGCCCAATTCCATTAGAGAAAAAATAATTAAAAAAATAATTCCATTAGAGTTGAAAATAATCACGTTAAATGGTGTGCCTTCATCTTCAAGATCAACCAGTACCTTAAGCACCAGAATCCTTCTCTATTCAAGTAGCATCAACACCATCAACTGTAAAAAGATCCTTCAAAAGGCAATTAAGTACCAGCATGCTCTGTTCTACATTATGATAAAACTTACAATAGCAGAGATGCAAAATCAAAATTGTATCTTTAGCTACAACACATTTTAACTGGGGGTGAGTGAGGGAGCTGCCACCACAATCACTGTACAAGCCAGAACCACCACACTATTTGCTCTGGCCTGAAAAGCTATCAGCCTGGTCTGCAGCCTATTAATCTAGTCTACATAATGATATTCACCCCCAATTGATCTATTAAACAGTGATAATAAGAATATTAGCTCCCATTCTACAGAGATCAGTATTCACCTAGTTCCATAACAGCATAAACCAGTAGTATTAAATAAAAAAAGCATTCTTAATCTCTTATGAACACATGACATTTGGGGACAAAATTCTGCAAATTCAGATACTTCTGAGTAGTTCCAATGAAGAAAGATAGGCGTAAGCAGACAGAGAATGAAATTAACTCTGTGGCTATGACTGGAGCGCCACAGAAATACACATTTTTTTTGCCATGAAATTCAGTTTACACAATGGACAGTCAGCCTGATGGTTAATACAAAGCAATCTGCAACACTGTAAAGGTTAGATTAAGACATCCTTGTGTATTTGCCATGGAAAAAGCACTGGATCCACAGTACTTATTTTCTGTAAGTGATGAAATATTATGATGTTAGTAACAATGATACAGAAAGAAAACCCTCAACCTCACTTATTTAAGTGGCTACCAGGACCAATCAAGGAAGGACACATTTAAAAAAGAACAAGAAAACACAAAGAAAACAAAATAAAAATACTCTCAATTTCTTCAATTTTTCTTCAATTTCTGTTTCTTTTCTATTATCATTTAATGAATTAAAGTGTTCTGTTGTATTCAGAAGTCAAACCTTTCTTTAAAAATGGAGAATGCAAAAAGCCAAGGAAAAAAACCTTTTGTGTTTTTTCTGATAGAGCTCAGCAGGAAAACAAAACAAACCTCCCTAATACACATGCCTAGGAACCTGAATTTATGACAAACCTAAATAAACTGGATATAGTAACAACAAGTTTTATGTTTTTCCACAATACAGCACTGTTTATCCTCACTTGTTAAAGTGGTTGTGCCTCAGAGAGTATAAAACAACATCAATGATAGGACAAGGCGTAATGGCTTCAAGGTGTAAGAGGGTAGACTTAGATTAGATATTAGGAAGAAATTTTTCACTCTGAGGGTGGTGAGGCACTGGAACAGGTTGCCCAGGGAAGTTGTGAAGGCCCCATCCCTGGAAGCGTTCAAGGCCAGGTTGGATGGGGCTTTGAGCAACCAGGTTTAGTGGGAGATGTCCCTGCCCATGGCAGAAGGGTTGGAACTAGATGATCTTTAAAGTCCCTTCCAACCTATACCATTCTATGATTCCAAGGCCAGATAGAGACTATATTTATATGGATTAACCTGTTCTGGCCAGGTCAGCGATGAACTACACTGCAAGCAGTGAGAAAAACTACATGCATTGAACTCAGGGTTACAGCTTAGCTTCTGTCTGCTTTGAAAAGCAATTTTATTGCATCTTGCACTGTTGCTCCAGAATCAGACTGAAGATGTACAAATGGATCTATTCCTCCCACTTCCCAGTTCCTGGTCATACCTGATCCAGTTCCCAATGCCCTATCATAAACAGCCAAGCCAGTTCCCAAAGAAAGGCATATCGGGCAGGTAAAGGGTGGCAACAGACAGAGAAAAGCTCCAACCACCATTTCAGGAGTATTGCGGTCTCAAATAACAGAACTACAGTGGGAATATCCAAACCAAGCACGCTCTGAGAAATCAAAGCACAGGCGCAAGCAGGATTCATATATCTGTAACAAAACAGAACTAGTAACCATATAATTGCCACCATTCACACGGCAGTTTTTCACATATCAGCTATTGCACTAGCCAGTACTTTGCCATATATACCTATAGGTTTTCCTAATATCCACATGCCAGGGCAGACTCAAACAAGCAACTGACACATTCCCAGGTAAGTGATGAGATAGGACAGAGCAGATAGTGTTTCGTCTACCCTCCACAGTGTCAGAAGGCTGAGAGTACAGTAAGTCGCCTTCTCCAGAGGTGTTACAAATATGATTTTGAACTGCAACGTCTCTTTAAAGATCTTCCCTTGTAAAACGTTCCTAGGTACATAGTGAAACGCAAGTTTCAGGAATCTGTCAAGATTCAAAAGAAGTTTGCTAGCTAAGAAGAAGTACACTTCATCTTACCTTACACAAACATTGCCTGGAACTTGCATTAGTATCGCATCTTCTGAAAAGGAGCTGAACCTAATACACAATTGAATACTGCAGTCTGGCAGCGGGGCTGAGGGAGGAGGGAAGTATTTATACCATAAATAAACAGGATCAAATTACTCAAAAGTACATATGCCTCACAGCAAGCACAAGAAACACTAGAGTAAATAACATACACAAATATTCTTCAAGAGCATCTGGCAAAATTCACCATAATGAATTCAAAAATATTCAAAGCAATTCTTTCCAGCCAACCACTTATTTCTTTGAGAACTGAGATCTTTAGCGTTTTATTATGTTCTTTACTGCTGAGGCATATTTCTTCAGTAGTTTGACTCCCTCCCCCACCCCTCCCCGCCATTTGGCTAAGCAACTAAGAACTTTATTCAGCAAAAGTAATTTCCAGATGACCTAGCAAATGGAATTGATTTGGATTAAATAGCAACAGATTATTTCAGTGTTAAAGCAGTCATGGGTATGCCAGTAATATAAGAAATCTCAAGTGTATTCCACTGATCTTATTAAGTAGGCTATTATTTATCTTTCACTAAACATCTATTTTATGGTCCATTTCTTCATACCTTTTAGTCACTGCTCAGTTACAATGTCAAAAAACTTGAAATTCCAAACTGAAAAGCACATAGGGTCACAACATAGATAATTCTCTGAGTAAGAGCTACGTAAGGGACAGCTGTGGAATCATTAGGGTTTATGACTATATGCGTATTTACTGTTTTGCATATTTTACACAACAGATTTGTTACAGTTGAAAGCTTTCTCTTCAGGCTTTTTTAAAGTGCATACAGGCATATCCCACAAAGTTGTCTGAGGAAGCCGTAACAGAACTGTCCTCCATGATTTCTTTGAAGGTGTAAGGGCAAGAGAAGGAAAGGGACAAGGAAAAAAAAGGAAAAGGAGGAGGGAGGGAAACTATACCTCTAGTTTAAGAGCTGAAAGGATTTAAATTAAATTTAAACTCTTCCATTCCTCAGCTTTTGCTTGCTCAGCTTTTGTTTATTTTTCTGACTCACTACTCAAAAAGTTCCTAGATCCTAATCAAGCCTAACAATACTACAGAGGAAACACAACTCCAAAATGGGAAGAGGGAGAAAAATCTTCTTTAGGAATTCTTCATAAACTTTAAGATTATAAAAACTCAGGATATCCTCCAAGAATGGTAAGAAAAAATGCTACATAATAAAGTACAATATCCTTAAGTTATCAAAATATGACCTGGTTCTGTATTCTGGATGTCAAGAGCTTAGATGATGACTGTTCGTGCCGATATGGAACTTCCGTTTAAGTTACGCCAGATTCCTCCAGAACTGGGGTTTGGAAAGAAGTTAAGTTTCAGGCAACAAGTATCACAGATGAGGAAATCCTTAAAAGTATCAGAGAATCAGTAATCAGCAAAAATATCTGGATACATAGAGTCTATGAAACACACAGAGACTTTCCAAAAAGCCTCTGTTGTCAGCGTGCCTCCAAAGGAACAAGCTTTCTACTCCATTTTAAATTTTTGGCCAGCAAAAGGAGCTACACATGTTCCACTTCATCAAAAGCCTCATCTATTAGCACTTAAAAATTATTCGCTTTCCCCACACAATACCATCTCTCATCTGTATTAGCTCTCCGTCATTTTCTGTATCTGGCTTTGAATAAAATATATAAACAAATGATGCTGCAACTATTTTTATCAGTTGTAGTGACTACGTTTCTTTCTTTAGAAATCTGAAAGTAAAGACTATATTGCTGCTTTATTTATGAAATTCAGGAACTTAATAGTAAAAAAAAAAAAAGAATAGGGGAGTACAATTCACATAAAGAAAGACATTTTGTAAGTCATAGAGTGGTTTAGGTTGGAAGGGACCTTAAAGATCATCTAGTTCCAACCCCCCTGCCATGGGCAGGGACACCTCCCACTAGACTTGGTTGCTCAAAGCCCCATCCAGCCTGGCCTTGAACATTTCCAGGGATAAGGCACCCACAACTTCCCTGAGCAACCTGTTCTAGCGTCTCACCACCCTCACAGTCAAGAACTTATTCCCGAAATCTCATCTAAATCTGCCTTCTTCCAGTTTAAAACCATTACCCCTCACCCTACCACTACACTCCCTGATAAAGAGTTCCTCCCTGTCTTTCTTGCAGGCCCCTTTCAGATACTGGGAGGCTGCTATAAGGTCTCCCTGGAGCCTTCTCTTCCCCAGGCTGGACAATCACAACTCTTCAGCCCGCCTTCACAGGAAAGATTCCAGCCCTCTGATTGTCTCCATGGCCTTTCCCTGGACCTGCTCCAGCAGGTCCATGTCCTCCTTATGTTGGGGGCTCCAGAGCTGGACACAGTATTCCTCGTGGGGTCTCACCAGAGCAGAGGGGCAGAATCACCTCCCTCGACCTGATGGCCACGCTTCTTTTGATGCGGCCCAGGATATCGTTGGCCTTCTGGGCTGTGAGCGCACATTGCCAGCTCATGCCGAGCTTCTCATCCACCAAGTCCTTCTCCTCAGGGCTCAGTCCATTCTCCGCTCAGCCTGTATTTGTGCATGGGATTGCCCTGACCCACATGCAGGACCTTGCACTTGGCCTGGCTGAACTTCATGGGGTTGGCACAGGCCCAGCTCCCAAGCCTGTCCAGGTCCCACTGGATGGCATCCCTTCCCTCCACTGTGGTGACTGCTCCACAAAGCCTGGTGTTGGCAGCAAACTTGCTGGGGGTGCACTCAGTCCCACTATCCATTTCATCCACAAAGGTGTTAAATAGTATTGGTCCGAGTACCAACTCCTGAGGAACACCACTGATCACTGCTCACCACTTGGATATTGAGCCATTGACCACAATCCTTCGAGTGCAGCCATCCAGCCAATTTCTTATCCACCAAGTGGTCCATCAGTCAAATCCATGTCTCTCCAATTTAGAGACCAGGATGACGTGCGGGACAGTGTCAAATGCTTTGCACAAATCCAAGTAGATTATGTCAGTTGCTCTTCCCTTATCAACCAATGCTGTAACACCATCATAGAAGGGCACCAAATTTGTCAGTTCAACAAAATAACTTTGTTGATATCCTTTATCCTAGTAGGTTCAAGCTTGGAACAAAGAAACTTAAACCTTTAAGAAAGCCTCTGCAAATTGTTCATTAAAGTATGTCAATGTTTTCCAAATTTGAGACTGGGTTTAGAATTTATAGTGCAAATTATTCTACATTTTTAAGACAGGTAAGATTAAAGGCCATCAGTTATACTGAGAGCAAGTTAAAGTATTTGTACCAGTGCATATACGTTAAGCTTGCCATCAAACACAAAATTTTCATATAGAATAGTGTAAACTGCCTAATTTCTTAATTATCTATTTTAAATGCATAGCTACATGAAGCATGATACCATGCATCGTATTATTCCTCAGTAGTCATCCCCTCCTCCTATTCCTCAGAAAACCCAACAACAAAAGCAAAAAACCAAACAGCCTGACAATTTTACATCAAGTGCTGTGGATAATGACCAGCCATTCCCTGATGCATTTATGCAAGACTGCAAAGTAAACATACATAATACAGAACACGGCGCATTAGAGTAGTTACTCAAAAGTATAGCACAGTATCCTTGCATATTGTGATACAGATATCCTGATTCCTTGCAGCAGCAATGTCACTTGTGCAGTAAAATCATTTTTGCTTCCCCCATCAGGACAAAAGCAAAGCAAATACTAGCACTTTTCTAAGCAAAACAATCAACAGTGCTGTCAACTGCACTTCAATTTCCTGACAGATTACTATGATACATACGTAGACTGTGCTTGCCATGTGAATTTTCCATGCTGCCAGATTTGCCATGTCTGTAGCCGTCAGCTGTTTCATGCCATCTCAGTCAAAACCAGTAAAAAGAGCCAACATAACCGTACTGACACTTGTGGATATTACCACTGCAAGCATTTATTCATTACTACATGGCTGAAATGCCAGCTAATGATTCGGATTCAAGAGTTACTCTTCATACTGGAGAAAATTAGTAATACAAAATCAGTCTAGCAGTTTAATAGCTACATTCAATATCCTCAGACACAAAACACGGGGAATGAAACTGATACCTCTGGGAGAAGTATTTACTTTTGAAAGAGAACACAATAAATAGCTCATATGCCCTTCTAGTTTACATTTGCTGTTAACGATAGGCTACTTGTGACAAACGTGTGAGATTGCGAGTCAGTATGGTCAGGTTAAAATGCAGCTTGCAGTTTCTGCTGCCTTTCAGTGCAGAAGCAATAGTCTTTGAGAGAACTGAGGCTGGGAACTATAAAGTTCCCAAGTGCCCTCTCCCAGACTGGCTGGCTTCTTAAGAAGTATGATTTCAAACCTGTGGGGACTGAGCCAGAAATAGAGCTCCCATGACAGCATGGGATGGGAGGATAGGTTGTAGAATCATTTTTACAAGTTGGAATGCTTCTAGATGAGTTCTTTTGGCTTCCAAAACCCACTAATATGCTTTTCTTTAAAAAAAAAAAAAAAAGTATATTCAATTTCAAAGAGCTGCACTACAGTATAAGGACAGCAAGCAATTTAATGAGTATCCCAACTTTTTTAAGTGGCTGTGTAAGAAAATGTTATTTTCTTTACAATCCACTTTCCCAGCCATGGACTTTGGCCCAGCCCCATTCATTTGTTGCCTTTTAGCTTAACAGTACGACACACTACACAAAAATAAGTGTGAAGACAAACCCAACCTGTTATTGAGAAAAAACAACTACAAACTTTCATTACAAGAAAGTGTATACAGCACTGCATTGGTAGTTACACATGAGCTGTTTCATCCCGTTAGGTGGAATCTGGAAATTGTCTCTTTCAAGAACACACATTAGTATTATACACACTAATGTTGCAGTTTAGCAGTGTTGACATACTGCATTTCACACCACAAAACACAGCAGAAGCAAACAATTAAGTGCAATTACTGTATGGCACTGAAAGATAAGAGAATTAGTAACAGCTCCAGCTGCAAAATTTGTTGGAAAAGTATTTCTTCCATTCTAAGCCTATTTGCACAACAGGATAAATTGAATATTAATACCACATATAACTTACAAAATTAGTAATGCAATTTTTAGGCTGCTTGAATCAAAAAAAAAGATTGTACTAATCTCAGATGTTAAAAACCTTTGTGTTTACAAATCCACAGTATGCTCTGCTTTAAAGCTTACACATGTGAAACAGATTAATGGGTACAATGGTGGGAGTTAGTCTCTCAAACTACGAGCTGCTGGCTACATAGTCCCCTGTTATTTTCTGTCCTAAGTAAAGACTCAGCATCACGTTATACCACATATACTTCTCCTCTCACTCTTACTTACCACTTTAAGATGTTTTCTCATTTTATTTTAACTACAGTTACTCTAAAATAGGTATGACGAGCATATCATACCCCACAATACAAAACCACCATTTAGCTGTAACCCCAAATGTCCCCTGCTTTAGAAGTGATGGTTCTGTCGCCTCATCAACTTGGAAGCAGAAGAAAAAGATAGGCTACCAGCTAAGTATTTTCAGCTCTAGCATTGAACCTCGTTTGACTTCAGCACATGAACAAGCCATTAGAACCATCAGTACAGGCCTCTCTTACATCTGAATACAAACACAGATGAAAATGAAACCTTTTGACTAATATTTTCCTCCTTTAAGATTGAAGCATGTGTCAGCAGACACTCAGACACGGTGGTGCCACCATTCATCATTTTAGGGCAAGTCTCACAAGATCTGTTTTTCTTGAAGACTCAGGTCCTGAAATTTTGAGCTTGTGTTAAAAAAAATAAGCTGTTCTCAATGTAAGTTTCAGATCTACATAGTTGCAAAAAAAAGCTTTAAAGAGGGAACACAAGACTAAATATTCAGAAAAGGCAAAGCCTATATTATTTTTAATCTGATTATTTAATGATTTTTTTGCTAGGGACCTGACTCATGATCTTTGAATGCATACGGCTGCCAACGCAGCATGTAGGAAGAAAGCATTAGAGACAGCACATATCTGCACAGCAAGGCATTTGGAAAGATGGCCTGGACAAACATTAAGAAAATAGGTTTGAGGATACACCAAACTTTTTTAAACAACCCCTAATGTAATTGGCATGCAAAGACGACTGCTGCTCCAAACAACATTTTGAGATGCAATTGCAGGAAAAATCATTTTTTATTGGGAACATAGTCCTTTATCTAGGCTCATTACCTCACTTGTTATACTTTCCAGAAGATTTCACAATAGACTAAGAAAAAAATGCTGTGGTTTCAAGAGATACCTTCTTTAAAAGAGGTACACACACAAAAAATAAAAGTTCTCAATCTGAGAAGAGAGAAAATATAGTGATTAATATTAGGAGTACCTTTATGCTATAGGAAAAACAACAATTACACAGGGCAGCAGGTAGAAAATGCCGGCACTAGCAGAAGAGCTACTTGCCAAAGCCCAGACGGCACAGACTGCAGCTGTGAAGAAACCAGCTCTCCCAGGAGTCTCCCTGCCACAAGGAGTTGCAAAACTGAGGTGAGAATGGGCAGCGACCTCCTTTCCAGCCACTTCTCCCCATTGCTGCAGCTGCCCTATCCCAGCCTTTCATCTAGTGGAAACAAAGTTTGATTTTGCATAGGCTGCTGAGATCTCTGAGAAAACTTTTAAGTGCTACAGGGATTTATCGTGTCCTAGATCACTTAGAAAGTTTAAGCACAGTGTTTAAGTTCCTAATGGCCCAACCTGCCTAGAAGGAATTGAAGATCTAACACCTGCATTTAAAAGGACAAAAATGAAAATAGACTAGACTATTAAATGTCACAGCAGGTAGTAGTCAGGATTCTGTTTTGCACATGGTGTTACTACTGCATTTTGCCTTTGTCCAAGATTGCCCCCATTAAAACTAGAGGGATGGAGAGCGCAGAGGAAGAATGAAAAAAAGAAAAAAAACCCACACATTAAAGATCTTGAATAGTTTCAGAGAATCCAGCAGTCTTTAAAAAATTATTTCATTGTATCTAAAAAAAGTAAGTAGGAATCTGTTTTAAAGTTTTCATGTTATTTTAGGGATTATGAGAAGATCGAAGCACCTTGGAGATTAGGCTCCTCTATCCATACGTACTCCCAAGTACTGCAGTACCCACATTCCCTGCTCCACTAAAGCAACAGAACATCACAGAAACAGCCATCAGACATTTTGAATGCTAAAAGATTTGCCTTAAAAGTCATACATTTTTCAAAATAAAAGTATTATTTACTCGCGCAGGTCAGGATCTCACTACAGCACCGAACTAACCAGAAAGTCTAAGGAATTTACATAGATTACGGTTCTTTCTGGTGACAAAAAAACCCCAAATGTTAACAACTTCTTAGTTCCATAGAGCTAAAAAAATTCAGATTGAGCCAGCTGCAGCCTCTGCTCCAACCAGTGCATTATTAAGAAAACTGTTTACCAAGTTACACTTGTGCAAACTCATGCAAGGCAATGGTGTTGATCAGGTATCGCTGACAGAATAAACTGAAAACCATGTGGCTGCACAGATGTTCCTGAATCTTTATAACAGCACGCAAGATAGAAAATGGAGAAAACCCAGCTCAATTCTCAGAATAAAACCTGAATACGCAAACTCAGATTTAGAGATAAAATATATGCAATACTAACAAAGGGAGTAGAGTATACAGTATATACCAATTAGCCGAGTAGGTCAGACTCAGGAATTAAAAGAATAAACAGAATTTCTCAATGCTTACCCTTCAAAATGGAAAAGAATTTTGCAGAAGTTAAAGAAATCCAGTACCTTAATCTATGGGGCTTTCTGCTACTGGTTTCCCACATTATCAAGTAGCCTGTGTGAAACCATAGGTGTTACGAAGCCTGAGTTCTGCTCCTTGCTCCAGTGAAAGCTTACTACTTAGATTGGAAACTCGAGTCTTGTCTCTTCTACAGAAATGTTTGTTTCATTCTCTCTTTTTTGGGGCTGTAATTAACATGCTAGGCAAAGAAAGTCATTACAACCCAAGGAAACGATAATATTTTAATCCAGAGCACCCTCCTAGCTTGGTGATTAGAACATCTGCTTAAGATGGCAGAGGGGAGGAGGAATGAAAGTGTCAATTATTTCTTGGGAATTCATGATGAGTTTCCAGCTGGACAAATTCTCTACTGGAATCCTGGATAAAATCTATATAGTAACATCACTGCCTTCTCTTGATGTTCCGTTTAGCGTAACTAACATTTTTTGAGATCGTACAGCAAGATGAGGCATTTCAGGTGACACTTCTGCTTATTAGATGGGGTGCAGCTGTAGCCTAGGTAGAAGGCATTTTTAAGACAAGATCTACTCCTGACCATTTGCAGAGTTCTTTCGCTGCCCCTGAGCAAATGAAATTGCAGAGACAAGGTCTACACTTGCATATCTGAGACTAAAAGGGTAATAACTCACTGTAATGCCACTACTGCATTCTGCTATTCCTGTTAGGTCACAGCTATATGCCTTGGAGATAGTCTACAACTAAGAGTAAATGTAATACCTCCTACCCCTACCCACCACACGCCTTAAGTGTAAACCCTAATTAAGGCTATATATTAACTGGCAATAGTGGCTATTTGACAACAGCAAATCCACAAAACAGTTTGATGCAGCATTTAAGTGATGGGGCATCTTCACAGAAGCACGGACAGTGGGGTAGTGAGACTAACTGCATGAAAAAATGACAGTGTTCTGATCTGAGCATTTTAGGATATACTAGGAAGGAATTGACTTCCATTCGCAACAAGGTTATCAACAAGTATTTCTAGATGAAAAGTTATATATGAAGAAAACCAGAGAGAACGTTATTAGGTAGCTATGCAAGAGGCACTACGTGTTCTAACAGTGACAGTATTGTTTGTTCTTTTCTGGGATACAACCTCATTCTCTAGAGGCGCATATCCCTTCAAAAATCAGATTGCACTAAGGCAAAAAATGGTACGGCAAAAATGTTTATTTGTGCCCGATTAGTGTATTCTTATGTAACAATGCTATTAAGTCATTAATTCAGGATTTTTTTGTCTCAAGACCAGATTTACTTGAAACACAGCCTCAATCTCTGCCACTCCCTTACACCGTCAACAGTAACTGAAAATTCTAAGGGAGCAGCAATTTTTGTGAAGTGAACCTGGTGGACTTTTCAGCTCTCAGTGCTCTACTCCCTCTCTTTAAAAAACTAACAGAATTGGAATCCTGCCATGAGTCGTATTAGCTATGTCCACAATTCAAGGATAAGGAAGTTCATTTTCTTGTTCTCTTTCAAGCTACAATAGTCCCCCAGCTCAAGCTGAAGTTGGATTTTAATTATTTCATGTGGCAATTCTAATTATTTTCTTGTGACACATTCAAGCAATACGCTATTGAGGGATTATCTCAAGAGAAAATAATTCTATAATCATAATATAAGTGCCAGTTTATCTTATTTGACCTCTCAAGTTCTTCATGAAAGTCTTTGATTTTTAGAGCATGCAGTAATATTTACAGATGTTGTATGAACACACCCATGCAGACACACTGCTATTGAACCGTGAGATAGAACCTTGTCTACAGGCAAAAGACTAACAAATTATTTTCATGAGCTTGTAAAGGAAATACTGAAACATCACATCAGGTGAACACATTGCTGAGCAGTAGATGCACCATCTTTGAACTCTAAAATGACCTCAAAAAGATTACAAAGTTGTTACTAAAGAGGCAGTACCAACCCGGAGTTTGTGTAACAGTCACTCTCATTGTCCACTCTTATTAACTACATCTTCCTCCTTTTTGGTCCTCTAGTATCAGTTTCGTATTTTCTGATGTGATTTAAAATGATTTACACAGCACATCGTAGTAGCAGTTCACTGTTGCAATCTAGCATTTTCTTCTTTTTTTCTGTCATCAAAGTCATTTTAATTTCCGGACTCATCACTCACAAGACATGCCCAGTGCTAGCCAGATCACATTTAAGACCATCATCCTCACTTGATGACAAATCGCTTGATATGATTTGTACTTGCTTCTGCTTATTTCCAGTATCTTTTCATTGATACCCCTGCTACTGTAACTCTGTTAAAAGCACAAACTGAACCACTCCCTAGCATCCTTCACACTGTGCCGTAATTCCTAGGCTCTTAATCCATAAATCACTCACTCTATAAACTTCTTAATGTAAACATATGGCTTGCAGGATGCCTATAATCACTAACGCATCCATACACTTAAAAATAAAATGAGTACTAAAAAAGCTTAAGGCTCATAATCATGGAATTACTGCCCGTTTTCCGCCACTATTTTCTTGTTCCTTTCCCTGAATGCATATGGATTATCTCCAAATATCAGAGGTCATCCCTGACCTACAACAAATCAATCAAGCAAATCTATGATTATGAGGCAAAATTTTCTGTCATTTTGAAATTGCCATAAAAATAGAAGCTTGACCTTCAAAAACATATTCCCCCCCCCCAGGTGAATTATTTTGTTGTATTTTGATTATTATCATAAGTGGCAGAGGTTTGAAGCCTTTGAAGTATTGCTTACCACTACAACAATTGAAAGGTACGACTAAAGTTCTAAGTTAGTCTAACATGCAAGGGAAAAAGCCACAAAAAAGATAAAAGTGTTTCTAAAAGAACAAGCTCGTAATGATTCACATATAATGTAAAAATGGATGCTTTTTTATATTTATACTCAGTAGACCGAATATATTGCTAAAACGTTTTATATGTATGTTTTATATGTATCTACACACAAAGCACTTTCATAATCACCTTCACGTACTGCTTGCTTTCCAGTTTATTAGGGTTTTTAACATCTTTTTAGTTAAGTCTCCATAAAGATGACTGCTTAAAAACTTGCAACTGCAATGGAACTGTAGGAACCGAAAATTTTAAAAGGGAGAGTCGCATGGTACTTAAATTAGCAGTGTAATGGATGTCTTAAGTTCAAAAAAGGACCACAGAAATGTAGTTCTTTGGAAGGGGGCGAATTCCTTTGTATGAAGAATACAATTAACCTTTACGGGCCTCTGACTGACTCTCGGCACCTTTCAATAAACCACAAGGATGGTGAAATTAAGTGAGCAACGTACTTTTCCATATTCCTCCAGAGAACTATCACACAACTTTCCGAGCCCCTTAAGCCGAGAATTTCTCCCTGAACCTCCCTCCCGAGAGAGCGGCTGAGAGAGTCCTTCCTCAGATTCCAGTTTTCTAGTCACACCACGATCCGACAGACCGCTCCAGCACTCCGCCCTCCCAACACCCGGCTGCTCCACGGAGTTAATTTTAACTTGGTGGTTTGGGTCGGTTCTACTCGCGGCAGATCCCTCCCTTGTTAAAACAATTGTGCGTTCATCAGCCCCGGCGGCGAGCTCGGCTCGCCTCCCAGCACCGCCGGGCTGCCACGGCTGAGCCCTCGCAGGAAAAACAAAACCTTGCCTCGGATAATGGCTTTACTGTACTTAGTAAGGGGGAAAAAAAAGAAAAAAAAAGAAAAAAGAAAAAAAAACCCACAAAGCAGAATGAAAGGCATTATTTCCAGTTACTTGAAATTAAAAAAGAAAAAAACCGACCAACTAAACCGTGGCACATCTCATGATGCCGAAAATCCCCAAGTCCTTGCGGGTGTGAAGTTCGGAGGAGAAAACAGCGGCAAAGCTGCGCCCACCGCAAGTTTCGCACCGCGCCGCTGCTCCACCGAGCGCCGGCGGACAGGTACGGCCCCCCCAGCCCCACCGGCCCCGCCGGGGAGACCCGCCAAAGCGCACAAGCCTCGACAGGCAGGCGAGGCTGCCCCGCCGCCCAGCCCCGCTCCCATC
>VZSF01008288.1:0-229182 GCA_013398295.1 Chionis minor | reverse complement strand
CCGCCGCGCTCGGCAGGGGGCGCCGTCGCGGCCGCGCGCGGGGGGGATGCGAGGGGCGGGGCCGGCCGGCGGGGCGCGGCCGCGGGCGTGTGCGGAGTCACAGAGCGGCCGTCGGTGACGCAGGTGCGAAGTCACAGAGTGGCCGTCGGTGACGCCATCGCTGGTTGGGGCGTCGTGCCCGGCAGGGGCTGCCGCCACTCGGGTCCCGGCCGCGGCGCCCCCCGAGCCGAGTCAGGCCCGGCCCTCCGAGCGGCGGCATCCCAGCGCGGGGTCTGGGAGGTGCCGCTGCCCCGGGGCCGGCCCGGGGAGGGCGAGCACTGGTTCAGCTGCCCGTCCCCTCCCGGGTGGGGCGCTGGGAGTAGGGGGCGACTGGGAGCGTGGGTGCCCCTCGGCTAAAGGCCCACGCTCAGCCCAGAGGTGGGCTCCGGCCGCCAGGAGCCGTCTGGGAGCAGAGGGGGACAGGCCCCTCAGGGCAGTGCGGAACTCCAGGATGTGCACCCCGCACCTGGCCATCGTAGCTCATCTTAATTGTGCTCTGCCTGGAGGAAAGGCTGATGAGGCAACGAAACGGGAGGGGGAAAAGAATGGTGAAGAGTAGGCACTAGTTGCGAAAGGGGGGAATGCAAGTTAGTAGCTCTGCGTTCCTCAAGGAAACATCGAGGAAAAAAATGTTAACGGAGACACTTCCACAGGTCTTGGGTAAATCTACAATGAAGAACAGAAGTATTTTGGTAGGGTACAGATATGTGACATCCTTCTGACTTTGAAGATAACCATCTGTGGCATGCCATCCCAATTAAAATGTGTTTCAGAAACACCGGAACAGTGTAGATCAATACATTTTTATGACAGTCATGGGAAATGCAAGTTAGAGACAACATACTTCCTGTAGAAAGTCAAGGATATGTCTCCCATATTTTTTTTATTCCTGGTGGCCTCCTGCCATGATACTGCCAGTAAGGGGCATGTAGTGTTTTTGGAAAGGCAGGAAACTCATCTGTCATTACTCTGATTTTTTTTTTTTTCGCAGTACAGTGAAAGATGCCTTTCATTTTTCATTAATCAATAGACAGACCTCAAGAACAGCCATTTATAGAGCCAAACAAAACATGTCACTGAAATCAAAGCAGAGGTGTTTTGTCTGCAGTGGGCGGTTTCATCTTTTTTTAAAGGCACGATGGAAAACAGCTGAGGGTGGCAATTTGCAGTTAGGAGTGGAAAGATCATGACAAATTTGCAGTTAGGAGTGGAAAGATCATGACAGAAAAAAACCATGAAGGGTAGAAGTCAAGAGCAGGCAGCTTTTTCAGTCAGTAAGCCCTAGATAATTACATGCATAGATGTGAATTATGTAAAAAGTTAATTAGTGTGGCTGCCTTTTCCGATCACTACTAAACTAAAAAAATCCTCCAAAATATGTGCACAAAGCCAAAGCAAATCAGTAGTAAATTTCTCTGCTCTAGAGATTATTATAAGGCTTCTGAAATTTTCCATCCGTTCATTCTTTCCTGCAAAGGAAACGAGTTGTAACTTCTTACACGGTTTCAGAGTTATTTGTAAACTTTACTAGCAAACTAATAGGCTATGAAGCAGTTGCAAAAAATCATCGTGGGGAAAGTTGTGACTGTGGTAGAATCATACCAGCTAAATTCCAAAAGATAAGTAGGCAGACATGAAATTCTGAGAAGGAAGGAAAATGAAAAAACACTTTGGGGGAAGTTGTACTGGAATCATATTGTAAATAACAACACACCCAGGAATTGTTTTCAGCATCCAGAAAATAAATCTTAAACACTTTGCAGAAAAAAAAACCCCGCACCCTAAGAAACCTGTCTTTACTGCACTATTAAGGCAGTTGAAGGAATATCTAATGAATTTGAGCAAAACACTTCTCTCATTCACAGCTGATCCATGACTGATCAATACACAAATAAACTTTTTTTTTTTTTTTACTTTATTGCTGTTCTTACTGACAGCTATTCCCATACACGCTTCCACAGCACGTTGTTGGAGCTGACAACTGCATTGCATGCATCTCCTTAGCCATTTGTGCCTGTCAAAAACAGTGACAGGAAGGATGGGAAGAGAGATAATATCTAAAGTCTATGCAATCATGAAAGAAAAATAAAAGTAAATTGCTACCAAGAACCTCAGTTTTTAGTAGTTTCTCAGAAATAAGAACACAGACTAGTCTATCACAAGTTTGAATTGTTAATTGTGTTAAGCATTTAGACCTTGATTACCTGTTTTTCCTGTTCATGTGATTGGTTTTGCAAGGAACAAGGCAGTTTGTGTACTGCTTTTTTAGGGAAAACTACAGGGTATTTGAGTGTCAGGAAGCGTCTTTATATATTTGACATTTCATAACATACATCCAAAGTTGGCCTTTGTCGTAAACAAGTACTCAAACTTGTCCAGTAAGGGTACTGTTTTTATTTTGATTAAACAAGCTCAGCTGCAGTCTGGTTACTAGATGGAGTCTCAAAGTTTTGATCTACCTATTAAAAATTTATATATTTGTTTGTAAAGTTATGGACTCCCGTATTTCTCAAAACTAAGCCTCAGTAAACTCTTAATAAAGGTCGGTAGCTCAGTCACAGCAGCAAAGCAGAGCACATGCTAGACAAACAGAAAACATTCTGGCTGTGGAAATACATGCCATCTTCAGTTTTTCAAAGGTGATTCAGAAAGCAAGTAAAATTAAGGACACTTAAAAATACTTTTGTGGTACCATAGCAGATTCTTCACCACAGAAAGTTAAGAATAAAATATGATACAGTGGTGGTTTTTCAGTTACCTTTTTTTTTTTTTTCTGAAGTCAAGTATGTTTGATGAAGTCAGGGTCAATTTTGTCCAAATTCAAGTTACACCATTTTAAATGCAATAAAAATATAAGTATAGAATGTATTATCTCAGGAAAGGATATTTTTCAAAATCCCTTCTGCATGCAAATTTTTTTCTTAAAAAAAAAATGAGACTTTTCATAATTACCAGAAAAAATACCCAGCACGTAGGAAGCTTCATATTTCTTCTGAGATATATTTTTGACATAATCTGTATTGCAATGCTTAAATAAAAGGAATGTAGAGCAAACCTATTTTTTACTTAAATTTGATGCACATTATTTGAAGGGAATAGAAGAAAATGTGATTTCTTTTTTTTTCCACTGGTATTTCTTTCCATCAACAGTGGCAGCCTAGGGAGGGAAGGAGAGTAGTATTTGAGAGGAAGAGTAGAGCAAAAATATATTCATCTTAATTGTTAGTTGGCATGATCCGGGAGCAAAAGGCTAGGAGCCAAAATCATAAAACAATGACTCTCTGTGGTTAGGTCCCCCAAAACCTAAAGTGGACAGAGTCCAGTCGTTACTGGGGCTGTCATTCTTGAGTCTTGCGGAGAAGCTGAGCAAAGAACCGGGCCCTCAAGAAATGAAAAGAGGATACCTGGGAGAGAACAAAATCACATTCATGAAGACATGCTTGCACCTTGGCTCCTACAGGAATGCATTGGTTTGATTGTTCTCATGAGGTTGCAAATGCCAGTCATGTAAAGGGATGGTGAAGACTCGGAGCGGAGATGATAGAGGATGAGCAAAAGCAATGGAATCAGTATTCATTTAGATCTGGAGCTATGCCAAGATCAAAGAGTAAATATTAATCACTTGGGCTGATTTATCAGAAAATAGTTACTAGAAGGAACAAAGATCAAAGGATTGCACCAATTACAAAACCTGGGAAGTTTCACCTCCCTACTGAGCACCGTCTCACCTCTCACATAGACCAAAAGCTACCTAGCATTACTCTGTGAGGATGTTACATCAAAACCAAAGCAACCCACCTTCAGTCTTTCTTATGAAGAAGCACTGCCAGGGAAAATTTCACTCCCAATTTCATATTTAACTTCTAGGCCTTTTAATATTGTCATGGTGGTGTAATGTATGTCCCTATTTTAAATTTTCCTTACTGTGCCAGAGAACTGTAAATTGCCACATTGTAACCAAAAATCACATCCCCGCATTGATCTCATGCTCTTAGGAGGACGTAAAAAAAGCACTGTGTGTCAATCAAGGGAAGGATCATTAGAATCATTAGCAGCATAATCAGTTTCCATATCAGAGATGGTGTTATGGTTTGAGAAAACCCATAACAATTTATTGTCGTTCAGACAATTATTCTCTCACCCGATGACCCCTCCCCACCCAGGAAGAGGAATCGGGAAGAAAACAAGAAAACCCAGGGGTTGAAAGATAAACAGATTTAACAGGACAGAACTGGATAATTAACAGTACTAACACAAAGGAACCCATATTGATCCCGATACCCGAATATACAGTACAAGGATTATACTCAGCCAACTGTATCAGTCGGAAGCTGTGCACTCCCAGCAGTGGACAGTAAATGTCAGACGCTGTGAGCGCTACAGCTTCAGGAGGAAGGGAAGGCCTCAGGGATCCAGCACCGGGGCAAGAAGTCCTCTGGATCGCCATCATCAAGGGAGAGCCATCAAGGGAAAAGAGCACGAGCAAGCGGGAGAACGCAAGCAGGGGGAGAGCCCCCTCGCAGCAGACTTTCTAATTTATATTGAATGTGACGTTCATGGTATGAAACAATCCTGTTAGCCAGCTTGGGTCAAGTGCCCGAGTCTCGCTCCTCCTCATCCCTGCACCTGGCGAGCTCGAAAACACTGAGACCTTGAAACCCACACACCATGGCTGGCTATACAATAAATATCTTCACTAATTCAGACACTAGAGTCTTACACAAATACAGCTTTTCCCAAGCATTAGGAAAGAAATTAGTCCTGTGTCGCTCACACCAGGACAGATGGCAAAGGCCAAGAAGGCCTGGGTACCCAGACAACTAGTTGCCTTATCTTCTATAAACTTAACCAACCACAAAACAGGGTAACTGTTGGTCAGACCACCAGAGCAGATGTTGGTCTCTTGAAGGCAACTATATAACATTATATCACCTGAATTTTCAGTTTTGTTTGACAGTTAGCAAAAAAAAAAACTTTTGAGACAAGATTTACCGAGAACACATGACAGAGTATTGTATGCATTAGAAGATCTGATATAGAGGGGGTTGGGTGAGAGGGAAGAACATGAGAAAAAGGTATCTTTTCTAGCTTGATAAACTGGGAATGCAGTCGTGTTTCAATGATGTGAAGGGTTACTGATTCAAAATCAGAGTATGTCATGTTCCTCTTAGGTTCCCCTTCATGAAAGGATTCTTTCTGGATATTTGACCCTGGTTTTCCTCATTATTATGTTGTTAATGAGTTTTTTGCATCACTGTAAAAATTTAAGTGCAGAAAGAACTATTACATTACTTTGATTCGGTAGGTGTCATAGGCTGTTCAGTTTTATCCAGGTGTCTTAATTACTGTTCTTAAACTCCATTCAAGGACTGAGGAAAATAAGACAGATGAGAAAAATAGGGTGTTGACAATGCTCGAGTGTCGGGGTGGTGGTGGAGGTGATTGATTTACTGTTGATCATTGTAAACCTGAGCATGAGGTTGGTATCAACTAGCAATATATCTAAAGAGGAAGGTCTTCTCTGCCATACCTCATAGAATTTCCATCTCAAAGGGGGTCAGTCTCTCTATTCCTGAAGCTTTTTGTGGAAGTATGTAACATTAAAAGTACTGTAGCCAGCATTACAAAATACTTCCGGAATAGAAAAGCAATCTTTCATGCAGAACTTCTCACAGACTAATGCTGTTTATATACCTCGCACTGACAAACCCAAGAGAAAGAAACGGACTTTGCGCATTTCCTTCTAAATTTTTGAGAAAAGGAAGAAGAAATAGAGAATTTTCATTTAAAACAAAAAGCTAATATGTCATAATCTTTGCAGAGAACAAGAGTGCAAAAGGGTTAATATCATTGCTTTTTTTTTCTGAGCCATTTTTCATTTGAATTGTGGCAGAGTGTCTGCTTCTGAAACTGTGAAACGGCCAAAGTTGTTTACTCCATGACAAAAACCTAGAACAGTAAGACAGCCTAAAAACTAACCATACTTTTAGCTTAAGACGGAAAGAATAGAAGAAATGATTACTCTGTCATCTGCACTACACATGGACATCAGTTTTTAAAACTGTCTAGTATCTGAAAGCAGTGCAACAAAAATGTACTCAAGGGTGCCTAAACCAAAGCAAAATTTCAAGTCATCTCTCACTGAACTCAAAAGGATTTTTCCTGTGGATTTCAGAGAGCAATATTGAAATATATTAATAAAATATGTATACAAGAATAAAACCTATAAATAGGAAAAAATATCTGTTTAAAGCCTTTGCTTTTAGCATTTCTCTTAGATGAAATGTTAGGAAGGAGATTGAGCTCAGGAAGAACTTCTAGTCCTTTGGCAAACACTACAGCATCTATCAACAGGTAAATGGGAAACTAAAATCTTCAAAGCTATTTAGTAAAATAGCCTAGGCAAGGCCTCACAAAAGCCAAGAATAATTTGAGGGATTTTATTCAAGGCCAAATCAGTATTATATGCATGTGTCACAACCCAGACTTTCCTCTATTTTCCTTTGCTTCTTTTCCATATGTAATACTACATTCTACTTCATGCAAGATGGGATGTAGATGCATGTGCAGTTAAGGATGAGTTTTCCTTATTCACATGAGATACATCTCACCAAGACTGTGATTTATATCTCTAAGACAATGTAAGTGATGCGTACATTTAATGTGCACATTAAAAACCTTTGGATTATTTTCCACATATAATGTAAAACTGAAAAGTTACAAAAGAGCAGAAATTTGGTAATACTGGTAGAAGGCTAGAGGAAGGATATGAACGCTGAACACAGCACAGGGTTAATATTGAAACAAAGAACTTAATACTGGAAAAGAAATAAAGCCATGTTGTATAATATGTATTTGTGATCTGTAGGAGAGGGAATAAACAACCAACTACAACTACAATGTAGTTGAAAGTCTGGAGTGTAATTAATTATCTACGTTATGTTCTGCAGAAATGAACTCTCTTCTCTTGTAGTCAGCTGTACCATCATTTTTAAAACCACTTATCTCCATCATTGTCATTAATACTACCAAAATCATGACATGTTTCTTGCTTGCTAATTTGTCATAGAAAAAACATGGTTTTTTACAGAAGTTCAACACTAAATATTTTTATATACACCCTCTGTCCTGGAATATCTGTCCTGGAAAGCAGAAAATGCCATTAATCTGTTCCAACGCCTGTTCCATCTAAGACTAAGAATCCTCAGTAAATTCCAGACAATGAATTTATCTTTTTAGGTAAAACAATAGGACTAAGCATCACTTTGGAGTTTGAGATTGATGGTTGCCAGATTCTGTTGAAGACTTCTTCAGAGCTGACATAAACATGTACCTTCAAGGAAGGAGTACAGAACACCAACTTTTAATTGAAAATGAACCCCTGAGTTTTCCTTATTCACATGAGATACATCTCACCAAGACTGTGATTTATATCTCTAAGGCAATGTAAGTGATGCGTACATTTAATGTGCACATTAAAAACCTTTGGATTATTTTCCACATATAATGTAAAACTGAAAAGTTACAAAAGAGCAGAAATTTGGTAATACTGGTAGAAGGCTAGAGGAAGGATATGAAAGCTGAACACAGCACTGCAAATATCTGCAAATAGAGACTTTAAACAGGCTTGTTCAGGTATTTGAATTAACTTCCATGTTTTCCTCTAAGCTTCTTAGGTATTCTTCTTGAATTACAGGAATGAGAAATGGGCTACAGAATTATTTCTTAGTTGACAATTGATATATGTGATTTATGAACACATTCATAAGTCTTAAGTGCTTTCACCGGACACAAGTTCACACATTTCCATAGCTACCAGACCATGAGATTTGTCTGTTATACTCTGCCAAACATTTCAAACTCAGCCTTTTTTTTTTTTTTTTTCATTTTCTTGGTAGATATCTCACACCATTATTACTGGGTTTGTCCTTTCATAGTAATCCTTTTTTTAGGCATTAGAATGAAAAACAGCTCAGCCTGTAGACAGCTTGTAAATGGACTTTGATGTTGCAGGTAAAATTCAATTCTTGTCTAAAAGACAATAATGCATTATATAAAATAAAGTAACAAGTGCAAGCAACTTGTACAATCTGGAGAACATAAAAACATGTCTAAAGATCCACCTATGACTGATATCTTACTGAACTCTCTCAAGTAAATATATTGTCTGTCTTGGAATTGTAACTCTTCCAAAACTAATCTGTGGTCTTTCATACCCACGCCTTCAGTAGTCCCATAGATCTACCTTTAGTTACAGACGAGGCAACCCCTGCGACAGTGCTGTCCACCTGCGGTTAAAAATTGGCATCCCCGTACCAGATGTAGTCAGCATTGCTGTTAAAGTTCTGTTTGTGACAATGATCTTCAGATGTTTTTCGTGAAAACAAAGAACGGTAAGTTAAAGGAGTAAACATTTCCCAGAATTTGGATCATATGTGGGACTATCTCTGAAACAGCTATTGCTTAAAACTAACCTGAAGCTGGCTGGGCAAAAAGCCCAGATGAGCTTTCAAAAGAAAAGCCATAGAGAGTGCATTTTATGTTTATATGCAATTACATGGAGTACAATACTTTACCTGAAAGTTCAAAAATTGCTATTGATGAAGCAGCATTTAGTGTGATAAAAACACGTTCAAGATGAACCCTAACTCTATCCAGAACTCCTACATCCCCCTAGTGAATATTTAACATTCAGCACGTCTCCAAATGGAGCCTAAGCATCCCTTTGAAAGTAATAGCTGCTCTAATTTCTGATGGTTGATGTTATTATTTTATTACTCTCAAAAAAGTCATGGGTGCTTATCCATTGAATAAAGAGCAAACAGTTCACAGAACTACGCTAATGCAACCCGTTGCTGGGCAAAACACAGCAGTATACTATGGCCATACCAAAGACAACAGGTATTTGTTTTTCTGTGTGCTCGACCTTGTAGCCTCCCTTCATATAAGGACATGAAGGGAGAAAATTTGAATTTGTTTAACTTTGATATTCATAATGGCATTAGTAATGACTAATCAGTCATTAGCCTTCTGTAATGATAAGGTATTTCTCCAACCACGTGTTTCTTCCTAGTTAATACCTAGCAAATAAATTTATTTTTGCATGCTAATACTTCCTGATACCAGCTCACAAATTGATCCTTACAGCTGAGTAACAAACACACACTTTCACACTCCCACACATGTGTGTAAGAATTTCTGATATTCACTGCTTATTTGCATACCTGGCTCTGCATAGCCCATCCTATCCATGTCAATAAACAAGAAAGAAAACATCATAATTGTTCTACCGAACAAAAGATAGTCTCGATTACAAAACTGGGAACAAAGTCACTAAAGAAAACATCAAAACAATAAAATGCCCATCTGCTATCAATCTCCCTTCCTGCCCATCACTTAAAATGTCTAAGGCATGTCTTAGCTGTGGAAATAAAATGAGCAATTCAGCACTATGTTTCCCTTCCTTTATTCCCCACTTAATATTCAGGATCACCTTCAAAATTGGTGTGAGAACAAGTGAAACTTTTTTGTAAGAATCATGCATACACTTTGTCAGTTGCACATGCTCCCTAGCAATCTCAGAGTCAGTGTGAAGTTTTCATAGAGACCATACACAAAATACACAAAGATTACTGAAACTTGGCATTTAAAATATTTTTTCTAAATTGAATTTTTTCTAGTTTAATATTGTCTTCCCTTTTCCCAAAAGAAATGCCAATTTTTTTTTCCTCTACTTAACATATTTGTCCTCTCCTTTGACAAATTTTATTCTACTGACTTTTCCTTGTCTTTCTGGAAGTAGAGCTGTCCTGTTTTCTACTTTGCACTCACTGTTGTGTTTTCTACCCTAATTTTTGCGTGGGATGTAGTAGTTGTGTGGCTTCAGGTGAGTCTCCGCTTTCCTGCCCACTCTGGTGGTTCAGGTTTTAGTAACAGCAGCGTCCCCACCAATTGAGATGGATGCAACATGAGACCGCAGCCCTAAAGACATAATATTTTTCATTTACTGCTGAATCTTTCCTAGTTTTTATCTCTGCTCTTTCAACATGTCAGCTCTGAAGCTAGTCTTGCTCTTAAAGAGAAGTGTGAGCAAGTATGTTCTCGTATTTCCAACAGTCTAGAAAGAAAGTCGTATGTTGCTATTGCCACGTCTTGCATGAACCAGCAACTCCTTATGTCACGTTAACCCAGCCATGCTATATTCATAATAATCCTCTTGAAGCCAAACATTTTACTACATGAGCTTTTTGCTTGAATTGCCCATTTTACCCTAAAATTTCTTATGTACTCCCTACAGGGGAAGAACTCCTCGCTCTTCTTTCCTCCATTTACCATAAGCTCTCTATTCTCAGTAAGACTTTCCACTTCTAGAGAATGGAAGGCCTCATCCTTCTCTACTTAAAAAGTATTCTTCCAAAGTAATTTTTCATGTTGTGCCTAAGAGAACATGAAGAACCTTAGCTAATCTTCCTAAATTTAACAATTTTTGTTCCTGTTGTAAGCTCCTTAGTTCACCCTGAAGGAAGACATCCTTTCAGAGCCTTTCAGCTTTTGACATTGAGAATGGCCAAGCATTTGATATTTAGGAAAAACTAATGTACCAATATGTCAAGTAATTTTACATTAGTATATGGCCAATATTAACACTACAAAGTGATAATGCCCCTAAGGAAAGGCTCTTACCATCCCACTGCAATCTCTTTTCTCTAGTTTAATGAAGCTAAAGGATGTCTGCTGGGGCAATACATCATTCACCAATGTCAGCAGATAAAATTAACTTTCCTAAAAGTGTATTTTCTTAATATTTGCTCCTACAGTATTTTTCTCTCATAATTTCTCTCTCTGCTTCTGCCTCTAACTTAAAATAATTCTGAATCATCCCTTTTGTATCAATGACTTATATAGAATTTGTTTTTTTCTTTTGTTCATTTAATATCTTAGTTTTGCTAGTTGTTCATCTGAGAACAGTTCTGTATCTTTTCCTTTTAGTTCGTTGCTGCTCACTTTTTAAAATGAGCACAAATGGTCTTATTCTTACTTATTTTACTCCATATTCTTCTATTAGATATCATTAAATAGAGACACTTCTTTTGTCAGTCCTTTCTGGTATCTTGTTTGTTTGGGGTTCCAACCCCCACATCTTGTGCTTGCACAACACAATGTGGATCCAACTTCTAAGCATCCAGTATTGTGAAGAGCTAATCTCTGGTTGAAGATCATAGCACCAAACCATCTCATACATGGTCAGATGACAAGAAGTAGTAGAGAAAAAAAGACAAATGCCAGTGAGTACCTATTTATTCCAAGCAGAGATGCATATACCCACTTCTCAGTTTGTGGTGGTAGACTAGCACATGCTCAACACCATGCCTGAGTTAAAACAGCAGAGAGATGGGTTGGAACTTGCACTGTGCAAATGTTGCAGTGGAAAAGCTCAACTGGTTCTGAAGTTAAACTTGTCAGCTCACTTGCCCAGTTTTACAAGCACCATGGTTTTGTCCAAAATCAAATTCCCGTCAATTTGCAATCTCAAGTAGCTTCTGGGCCATCAGATCTCCTTGTGTTCACTGCTTATGCATGAAACACTGGCAAACACTACCAGTTTCCATTTTCTACATGTCTGAAGGGCACAAGATGGAGGCCTCTTTTTTTTTTTTTTTTTTTATTTAAACTACAACAGAAGAGAACTACAACAGAAGAGAACTACAACAGAAGAGAACTACAACAGAAGAGAACTACAACAGAAGAGAACTACAACAGAAGAGAACTACAACAGAAGAGAACTACAACTACTTGACAACCAACATAGCAAGAAGTAAACATACAGCACAGACTAAACATGTTGCTATGAGATGAATGCCAACTTCATGGTTACAGCAAACATCTGCCTTTAATCTATATTGCTCATTAGCTGGAAGTATTGCACACTTGGGGTTAGCTATAGTAAATAATGCTGAAATGGATACCACATGGATCCATTTTTCCTGTATTAATGTGAGAACTGAAAGGAAACAAAGCAAAGTGAAACTCCCCCAGTAAAGGCTGCTTGGCTGTAATTTTAAGTTATGCACAAAGGGTCAGAGAAAACTATGTGATTCCTATCATAATTTCTGATTGCAAAAACATTTTAACGGATTACTGCCCTTCTTCACCCTTGAACACTTGCTCCCTCACCTTTGATTATGATGAGCTGTTTGTGTGGCCTCTTTACAAGTTTATATACAGATTTTCTGTTTTGAAGAGAAAAACCTAGAAATACAGGGTTCCTTTTTGCTTTTTCGTTTAGCTATATGAGAGGAGGGTCTTAAAAAATGACTGATTAGGACAACTAAAGAGAGCAAGCTGCAACTGGGAGAGACTGAGTGAGAGGCAAGAAACAGACTAAGATTGCAGGACCTGCTTAAATCAGCTGTAGGTTGACAAGAATCATAGGGTGGAATCACATTGCACAGTGGGATATTCACTTACCTCTTTCACAAAAAGCAAGTTACTCCAGTTATGGAACTATCCTTGGTGCAACTGATACCACCGTTTGGTCAACAGTTGCCTAAGGAATGCAGGATTGGTTTCGCTACATGAAGTGCAAATGGACAATTTTCTTAGTATTAGCTTCAATATCAATGATGTAAGTTGTTCTGTTCACATGAGTGGGATTTAAGATTATTTTTAGGTTTTGAACCACAAATTAAGGTATGAAGAGCTTGCTTTCTAACACCTTCTGCCTTTGTTCTTTTCAGCCAAAAATCTCTTCTAATCATTAATATGACATTTTGGAGAATTTAATTAGTTCCTATCTCCTTAGAATTACTGTTTCTCAGTGCATGCCCCAAAATAGTTATGGTTATTTTAGAGAACTTATAGCATATAAATGTTAAAGCAAATTTTAACATTCTTTATAAACTTCTAAAAAAATCCATCAAGTATATACTGTAACATCAAAAGAACTACTTAGCATCTCCAAGGAGATAAATTTTCAAAGGAAAATTTGAGACTTAAGTCTTGAACTCCTTTCTCATATCAAATGCCGATTTGATTTGACAAGAATTGCAATCATTTTAGTTCCATAATTTCACAGTTCTGTAGAAATATGGCAAGAGTTAACTAACCAGATTAATTCAAGAATTAACTCATGTAGGTATTTGAAACTTAATTACTTTGAGTTTAAAAATCCCAAAGAAGTAAAGAACAAAACTGCAAAATGCATCAAGATCTGGGGAACTAATAAGAAAAAAGTAACAAAAATAAAAATCCTTGCTCTTGGTGAAATAGGAGCAGAAAGTAAATCAACATCCTTTCCTTTCAGCTTGTTTGGTTATACTTTTGTAGTCTGAAACCTGTTTGTGCTATATATCAGGAAACAGAACAAAGAAAGCCTCTTGCCATTATTCACAGCTGATGAGGATCAAAATGAAAGCAAAAGACTAAAACAAGGCCGCTAGCAATAAATGAAGTCTAGCAACTCAATGTGTCCACAAGCTTAGGGTGGATAGAAAGGAATTCTTATGAAAGTACATATATAAAAAAAGCAGAGTAGAGGGGACTCTGAGAAAAGGAAACTGGTAGGAAAAGGAAGAGAAAATAATGACAACCCAAAGAAGGGAGGAGACAATAAAACCAACTGGATTTACAAGCTATGAGACATACTTTACTTATGTTTTATGCATTGACTGTTTACTGGCAGAGTTTACTAGAGGAAATATCTCTACTTCAGCAGCAAAATGAACTGATGTTACCCTCCCTGACAATCATTAATGCATCTAATTTAAAAAAAAAAAAAAAAGTATTTGAGATGAGAACTTTAGCCTACCACAGTTAAGTGTTCTTGATAGTTTTCCTTGCACTCAAATTGCATCATAACATAGTTGTAATGTTACAACATTATTGTAAGCTAGGTTCTGGAATCAAATACTGAAAAGACCCAAAAGATCACTTAGCATGTACCCTGCTATTTCATTATTGTTTCCCACAATTGTTTCTCATACATCATCTAGTCTGAGTTTTTGAAATTGTGACCTTATAAAATAATTAAAAAAGGAGAGCAAGAGAGAAGAAACACTATAGGTTAATATGATTTTCACAAGAAAAAAATTGTACTGGTGTATGTGAAGCTAAATCTTCTTTTTATAGCTCTGCTTTTATGTGAGAGCTCTTTATCAGCATGCATCACATATCACTGCATGTCTCTTCATCATGAATCTTGCCATGGTACACAATGCCAAAGAACATTCAATTGTTAAAAGTTTATGCATTTAAAAAATGCATTCATAAAGGCACATCTATTTTTGCCATCTTATTACAGTTTCTTTTTTTTTTTTTTTGAGACATCTTCAGTGTCAATACAATTGGGAGCGTTCTTTTGCAATTTTATTAAAGAGGAAGGATGGTTGATTAATGTCTCCGTATTGAAATCAACACCAGCTGGATTTTATGTCCCAGTCATAATGCATAAAGACTGTATGTGTTCAGCATATGAGCAGCAGAACAGAGAGGTTCTGTTGCCTGTTTATTTTTCTTATATGGCAAAGAGAAAAAAGCATTATAAAAATAATAATAGAGAAAAAGGGAACATGAGAAACACAGTGGCTTTAAAGATTCAAGTTTGAAGAAAGTTAACATCAATAACAGTCAAAAATACTGCTTAGATCTGTGTATTCATTTCCAAAAAAACCTTTAAACCCAAGTATAGCAAAAAAGACAAAAAGTGCACAGAATCACAAGTTTAAACAGCTGTTTTCAGAAAGAGATTTACTTTCCTGCAAAAATATTTTTGTTAGAAAAAAATAGTAAAAATTCCAGAATAAAGAAGACCACAGTTGCAAGTTAGCCATTTAAGTTAGAGATGCTTTGATGTCCTTGGTTAGGAAACATTAATAAAAACATCTAGAAAGAAATAAGTAGCCTGTATTGATCCCAATGGATGGATAAGATCTTTTCAAGCTAGTTTGTTGTATCAAGCAAATATAGTCTTACAGCCAGTTCTGTTGAGTAGCATCTGGTATGAACATAAGTTGGAACATTCTGATAAAAAAATGCCAAAAAATCCCCCAAAAAAGACTGTTTGAAACATGAGTCTGAGAAAATACGTATTCCCTCCTTGAAGTGTAGAGTGTACATTTAGAAAAGAAAGTAGGATTAAATTATTTTATCAAAATAGATGACCATTATTTTATTTTGTCCCGATATAACGGCTTGCATTAAAACAACAGGAATAGCAAGGTGCATGATAATTGTGCAAGGGTACTCCTGCTCAGAGAAAAAAAAATGGCAAGATCACATAATTTTCCTCTTTTTTAAAATTCATAGCACATAAAAATTCATAGGAAAGAAAGAAGTAACAGAGGTAGGAAAAATTCCAGCTTTCATATTTAAAATTATTTGAAGTGTTTGAAAGTTGACAGCCACAATTGCAGTGGTTTTTTAATTGAATTTGCTGTGTAATACTGATTACTTCTAAGAGCTAGGAAAGTTAACTGCTGTAGGAAGCTGACCTTCAAGACCAAATCTGACATAAGACTTCAGTTTACAGTGAATTGACTAGTACTATTCTATCACATTATCTTAGCATTTGTTACTAACTAGGACAAAATGTATTGCTGGACATGTATTCCATTATAACTCTGAATTTGATTTTGTGTCCTGCAAAAAACTTTAGATAATGAGGCTGTCATTCAGATTGGTGTTCAATTGTGGGGTAACAGAGCAAGCAAGAGAAGAATCCTTAGGACAATAAAATGTGAGCAGAATAAGGAGTGAAGGTCTCTGGATCTTCAGTTGAATGTATTGAAAGCACTACAGATTAGATAAAGGTATGCTAGAAACATCTGCCAGTTCTCTCTAAATGTGTATGACTACCCAAATGCAAGTTGCTCTCTACCTTTTTGCATATGATTTAGGATTAGAACTTTAAAAAGGCCAGTGAAATTCCTAATAATTTAAAAAACAGGACATTATTGGAATAAAATAGTCAATCTTACCTTTTTATAAAACCTGGTTATCAATATTTGCTAACAGAAAAGTTTTTCTCTGCATTTATAAAATAATCAAGGAAACAGCAATCAGAAAATTGCATGCATTATTCACAGTTCAAATACTGCAAGATTAGGTTAATGCAAAAGAACTTTGGCCCTTAATTTTGTTGGCAGTGGCACCAAGTCCTAAAAGTAATAGTTTTTAGAAGGACAGTGGTTTGACTTTATTCCTCATTTCAGATGTGTTTGCAGACTGAAAAGAAAACAACTCTCCCCTTCCCAGTCTGATGTGAGGTAAAGAATATAAACCACACTACTTAAAAAGCCTTTAAAAGCTGATTGTAAATAAACTTGAATAAGCAAGAAAATCAGAAAGTTTTGTGTGTGAACCATTCACCTAGGGATTCAACATTCTCTAGTAAAGCAAATTCTTTGTGAAAAGAAAATAATTATAAAGAAATATGAATACAGTATATGTACAACTCATCTGATCTTTTGTTTACATTCTATAACTAAAGATTCTCTAACTTTAAAATGCACCTTTCTTTTTACATGATTGTATTTGAATGTCCAGACAATTGAAACGGATACAATTTTTTCCTGTTGCAAAATGGAAACCAGGCAAAAAGTTGCCTTAAGAGAGGCCGTAGGGAAAAAATGCCTGCAGAAAAAGGTCTCTCCTCCCTAGCCTGGCAACAGGAGAAAGTCAGTGCATTTAATGGTATTAGAATCTACTACTTCACCTCAGAGTGCAAAACATCTTAAAATACATCAGAAGGTTCAAAGTACAGATGAGGTCATGGCCCTTTTCATTACATGATTGCAGAATAGACTCGATGTTCCTCAAAAGCCAACTGCACTGTGTATAAACTCTAATTTGAATGATACTTCCACCACTGAGAAACTGATTAAAGCCACATTTAACTTCAACAGAGATGTGTTGTAAATTTACATACGAAGTGCATTCACTAATATGCATTTCTTAAAGTATGTCTTCCTTTTTTCCCCTAAATTTTGTACAAATAAAAGGCTATGTGTTAATTTTAGATTATCATTGCACGGGCTGCAAAATATATGTCTTAGTACTTTATCTCTCATTTTAAGTGATTCACTTCCTAGTGTCCTAGTCTTAGAATAGGTTGGGTTTTTTCCGACTGCTGAAATTACGTTCACCAGTTGCAGAATTAGCACGACTTACGCAGATCAAGAAATAGTGAATGAGTGAGAAAGTTTACAAATTCCAATATACACTGTTAAAGGACTGAATATATTTCTGAAACGCAGAATTGCAGACTATCTTTACAGTAGAAAAGTAAGTCCCACATTAATCTTACTGTGATGATGCCCAGCTAGTGTGATCATTATTCTAATAAATTCTTAGACTAATAACTGTCTCTCAAACAAGTGAACTCCAAAAAGTCAAAGTCCTGTTGCAAGTCACTTCCAAAACAAACACAGCAAATGTTATCACGAGTTAAAATACTGACTCCTCTCTTACTTGAGCTCCTTTTCAAGCCTGCATAGCTTATTTTTAAGTCACTGCTTTTGTTCCAGCACTTCTGCTTCTAGTATAGGAAGTCCTCAGAGAAACTAAGTACAGTGAAGTGCAGGTGAATTCTCAAGAAGCAGTTCAGCAGGATGACAAGGTGGTACAAAGAGAGCAAAAGACAAGCAAATTGGATTATCTGCTCAGTGAAATTCTGCCTGCAGAAACACTTCCCAGCCTTTTCTGACTTGTTTGATGAGCCTTTACTAGGGAAGGTTCATATTCCATGTAATGTTGGTAATCTACTGAAAGCCTGAAGGATGACAGTTGCTCTGGATAATCGCTTGCTTGCTGCCTGTCTAGGCAAGAGAACTGAAGCAAGCAGCCTACACGGGGTCAAAGAAGTGAGAGTCCTGCATGCAAAATGCCTGTCATTAACGTAATTAATACATGGAAACAAAACTCATTCTTCTGTTTATTCTAGGAGGTACCATCTCCCAACTGCTAATCAATTTGTTGTTTACCTGTCTCTGGGAGCTGGCAGAATACTTTCATTACAAATTCACAGCAAAGAGGTAGCAAGCCTGTTTAAAGATAATTGCTAAGCTACTGTTGCACCTTGCTGTGAATTAACCTCATTAGCCTCTCAAGGGTAGTCTTAGCAGGCATGTGACACCAAGACAGGAGAGTTCCCATGCCTCTCCTAAATTTATCTCACCTCATACCTAATCTGATGATAGTAAAATAAAACCCATCAATCAGGCATGATACAACAGTGACTGGTGTCTGGATAGTGTGATTTTTCTACATCACTAAGTTCTTAATGGGGAAAAAAACGCCTTAATCTTCTGCCTACTTACGCACTAGAGAAAAGACTGGATATAGTAGATCAACATGTGGACTGTCTTTACTCATTTAGCAAATAAACAAAGACAAGTTATCTATTGATGCATATTGTGCTGTCATGCAGTAATCTAAATTATGCTTGTTATTCATGGTGGGAATTGTTGCTTGTAATACTGCATCCTGTTGTTGCAAACAAGATTTGGCACCGGTGAAATGCTTCGTTCCTCAGATATTATGGACCTGTCCCTTTTGGAACAAGCATTAGACTTGTTTAAATCTCTCTGTCCCAGTTGAAAGAGAAAGCCTGTGTCCAACAGCAGAGGAAAAGAAAGCAAACAAGAAACAAGCTCTGCTTCGAAGGACGTTGCTGGAAAAGACGACGCAACATTGTATTGACTTAGTACACTTCAAGGAAACTATTCATGCCTCTCTACCTTATCTAATACTCCCTGAGATACCAAGTTGTGGTTTGGACTTTTTTTCCCCATTGCTTGGCATATGTTATTATACTGGACGCTGAAAAGTAAAGGTTTATTCCAAGAGGTGGAATAGTTCTGCTTCAGTGCAAAACTGAACTAAATACAAACAATTCTTTCTGCATACGGGCATGATCCCTGTTCAGATTTCTGAAACTGGTTCTGTACAACTTGGAACAAATAGAGATGGGATTAATTTTACTTTTAGGTTTTTAAATGAGTGACGTGAACTAGCTCGGAGAGGTGCCAAGATATTTTTTCTTTACACCTGAAACAAACAGACCCCATACTCCATCCTGGTCTCCAGGTTATTTTCTCTACAGCTATAATCCCAAGCAAGAGCCAGGGGAAAAATACTATGGGAATTTGAGAAGATTGCTCAAACTGCTGTTGTGTTCCAAGAGGGATCCTGAGATTTTTCAGAGTATGAGAGTACATCAAGATACCATGTGAACAACACCCAGATCATGAGTATCTAATGCACTGGAGGGAAGGAAAAAAGTATACCTGACTATAGAGAGAAATAAGTATCTTTCCTACAGCAGATTTTTCTTACAGAAATAGTCACTTTTCCCATTGTCCCTTGAAAAAAATCATACATATGATATGAAGAAATAAAGGGCAGCTGTCTTTGATAATTCTTCTGTGGAAGGAAATGAAAGAATTTCAATAAGAAAACAGATCTGCTAGCTACATCATAATGAATTCAGAAATGTCTAAATTCCCTCTAACCAAAATTTTTCAGCCCATGAAATATGCTAGCTAATCCAGTCAAAATACACATATTCCTCAGTTGCATGTAGTCCTCCCAGGGCACTTTATTGCATGCTGGGTTTTTTTGGGTTTTTTAGTAGAAGAGAAAAGGATGGTGGGGGTTTTTTTGCAATTGGTATTGTCCGTTCTGAAGTAAAACTTCTCCTTGAAGGGCTTATAAAAACCACACAGTCAAGGAAGGTAGGTAGGGGCAATGTATTTCTCATTTGACTTCTTTTATAGTCTGTGTTAAGGAGACCTTGATACCTATGATAGTCAATCTTGAAAAGAGGGAAGAAATCACAGAGTGAAAAGTGGAGTTGCTTGCAGGTATGTGACTGGACACTTATATTGCAGCACAGTTATTGTGTCCTCTAAGCAAGAGAGCTCTTTTTCAAAATGTATTTTGCTGAAGAGAAAGTGCTCATCACTGCCCACATGCCTCATTTAGTGTTTATGCTAGAGGAACCTGATCTATACTCTCTTTCCTTTTGTACATTATCAGCCACTCACATTTCTGCTTTGGTCTAAATTATGAATAGTTTAGATAAAATACAATGCAAGTAGTCTAACTCTTGAAACTTGACATACCATATGAATATCATATGCCATCTCCTCAATGCATTTTCTCCCATTGTGGTTAAACTCACAGCTTTTCCTGTACCTGAGGTTTCTCCCATCTGTCTCCTCAGACATTTGATTTAGTCAAGCTTAAACTAGCTAAAAAGTTTTTCAGTTCTTTTCAAATTTGGTTAGAAATGGCCCAAGGTTCAGGTAAGAAGGAAAGGAGAAGGTGGAAGAACTGGAAAAGGTCAAAAGATGAAGATTCCTTAGATAATTAGCCTAAAATACTTAATCCAACTGAAACTACAAACATCTTAATTCAGTTTCACTTGCTTTTGAGAAATCATTGAAAAACAGTATGAAAAAGAACTTAGTAGTGGGTATACCTGTTTCCTGGAATGTTTAAAGCTTCCTTTGGGTCAAATCATGACCCCAGTAGGATTAAGTGAACCAAGTACCGAGAAGTTAGACAGGGCATAAGTATTGAAGATGTTCCTTTGCTCCATGCCAACAGCCATTAATCGTACCAATTCATACAAAGATAAATTGTGACTCAACCAACTCCTGTGACACTTCTGGGTTTGCCTTAAAATTATAAATAGCAGAGACTTGACTGCTTAAGTACTCTTCCCCAAATCCTTCCTAACCCAATCAGCCTACCCCAGCTATTACACCTTCCATCATGTGCTGGGTAGTAAACAGTATTTATCCACTCACCGGTATTCCTTTTCCTCTGGGAGGATCTGAAGTGTTCCCCCTATTTTATTTCGTCCTTTGTGATTGCTGGGAGGCAGGATTTTTCTCTCCCAATTTATAAGAAGTGTTCTTACAGGGTATGATGCTTGCTGCTTAATAACTTGGCTTTATGGCTGGCTACCTGCTGTCATGTTGAAAAGAGCCTCCAGCTGCAGGGTAATCCTTCTCCTTTAAGAATCCAGATGATAAACATCACTTTTATGTTTGCTGTTCTGAACTATTCCCTATCATCAGCTCTTTGTTACCACTGGCAAACTTCTCAAACACTTTAACAAAGTTTTCATTAGGTCTGTGCATACAGACACTTTGAAAACGTCTCTAGAAAGTTGAAGAAATGCAGAATGTAGTTCTATAGTAATTTATTTCTAGTCCATTAATTTAAACACTGTACAATAGAAAGCAGTTATATTTTACAGTGATAAGTATCAATTCAAAGTACAAGGTAAGGCCTAATTGGGACTGACATTTTTATTTACACGGGATGTCATATCCATTCTTTCTTGCCAAAAAAATACTTTCCAAATATCTTACATTAATTTGAGTATATTAGCTCCAGAATGAATTCTAGAAACCAAACTTTTAACCTCCATTTGTCAAGCTGTGATTGCAATTTGTGAGAGTATGTGTCATGGGCCAAGGTTTTTATTGCTTTAGAAAATTGAAAAATCTACAAAGTTTAATTTTGTTACATACATCCTATATTCAGAAAAATAAAGCGTACTTGAATTAACTAAACAACAGAAACTTGGACTTATTCTCGGGGTTGTTTTGTGATGGTACTCATATGCTGAAAATTAAAATGTTACAGTAGTTTTAGTTTTAGAATACTGTATACTTCCAAAATGTTGCAGAGATGAAAAGAATCTGCTAAAGAAATGTGAAAGACAGATTAACAGTAAGTACCAGCTCTCCTGGCCAGTGTGGATGGCAATTCCTTTGTCCTCGTATGCTGTTAAACTACAGAGATTCTGACTGATGCCAGAAGAAAGTGAACCATCTTTCTTTCTCCTTCACAATATAACCTCACTGTAATGGGCAGTAGGTGTTACTGAGGATATTCACATTAAACTCATTTCTTGCTAGCTTGAAATACATTAAAAGAATTATTCATCTGTAACAATCGGAATGAGAAAAATTCTATAAAATTAAGGAAGTTGAAGTGGAAACCTTCAGTCCTAAAGGTCTATAGAGCTTGCATTCAGACAGCAGGGTGATGTATGAGAACTCAATATAAACATCTAGGGACTTTCTCACCTTTCTTTATGGAAATGTTGTTTTTTCAACCTACAACGGAGTCTGCAAAAAAATGTTTTCCTCAACTGAAGTTCAATTAATGGGCATACTAGCTTGAATAAGAATGAGCACTGTTGGAAGACAAAGCACAAAAAATATAGAGCACAGTGTTTTTTCACAATGCAATGTGAAATGTTTTTCACACACCAAAAGTACATCCAATTCACAAAGCACTAACTACTATGCCCTCTGCTCCATTATTTTTTCACCTGAGTACACAGCTGTTACATGGAAGTAAAAATACAAAGCTCTTTGCTACATTTGTTTTATTCCTATGAAAGTGAAAATCCCTCTTTTTCCTTCCTAAAATGTTACCATATTGTGTTTCAGGGTAAAAGTACAGATTTTCAACTTTATTGCATTAACAGATCATAGAATTCCACCAAAATTGAGGAAAAAATGAGAGCATTTTTTAATACTTTCATACAATGTTTAAGTGTATACAATTTTAAATGCAAAATATTAACTGCATAGCAGCTTCTCTAGATTTGGGTTGTAAATTTATTTTTTTTAGTAGTTTACTACAAGGTTGCATTACAAGTACATTACAAAAGTACAGTCCTTTTCCACTTTAATTTGCTTTGTTGACTGCCAGAGGTCATTGCAAGGAAGCTAAGTAATGCAAAGGAATCAAACTGTTTAATTTTTCTGTTTAAAATAACTTAAGAAAACAGTTTTGAACATAATGACCTTGTTCTTTTGCCTTCATTTTGTAAGGCATGCAAAGGAACATATCCTAGTCTTTGAAAGAAGGAAAATACTGCCAATAAAAGTGTTTAAATAGCATTCAGAATGACATACATCACAGTCAAGGAAATTCAAATTGAAAACTTCAGATTCTTAAACCATAGCCCATGAACATCCAATACAAATATTTCAGTAGGCTTTATACAAGGACAGTGATCATCTCCAGAGATCCCCAAACTACAGGTTAGCATTGCATGTAAAATGTTCCTCTACATGAAGATAATTAGGAAGACACACCTGTCCTGTGTAAATGATTTCTTGCTCTTCTGAGTTCAGTATAACATTCATGGCATTTTGTCTCATTACTTTTGTCCGTGTTGGATGAAATGGCCATCAGAACAATGGATACGTACAACTACAGTAGACTAACTGAGGTAACATTTCTTACACACCACTGCCTCAGACATTGTGAAGGCCAAGCTTCAGATACCTACTCTCATCCTCTTCTAAATTAAAAGCTTTATTAAGTTTAGAATGTATGGGAAGTTACGCTTGCTTCTCTCTCAGTGAGAGGGTATTGCTTTGCTTTTACTCCTTATATTTGGTCAATTTTACATAGCAGACATAGTAAAGATTCAGCAAATAAATCTGATTAGCTGAAAAGAACAATCAGACAGTTAAATAGATAATTCGGTATTTAGAACCTCTGCTGACAGGGAATCTAAATGCAGTCCCTTCATGTATTTCTTCTACCCAGCTGATCCTTCTGTACCTGTCTTTATGGTTGCTAATATCTTATTGAGGGTGTTGACTTTACCTTATTTAAAAGGTATCATGTTTTAGTCAGTTTAGCTACACTTGTTGTTGCTCTGTGGGCAACATGCTATGCTGGTCCAGACCATAAGCACCAGTGACCTCCTGGCTGTGGAAAAGGTGTGTGTAGCGCTACATGTACCTCACAGTCCGAGGCCTTGGATCATGCAGAGCAGGGGCCCTGCTGGCAGAGACCACAGTCCTCTCCCTGCCTGCACATGGGGCATCCATTGGAAGCAAGCCTGACTCTTGCACCGGGTCACTGTTGGGTCAGGATTTAGCCTTCGTGATGGCAGCAGCTATAATTGAACCCAGTTTGGCCAACCCTTTGAAATGAATCTGTGAGGATGGTCTCCTGTAACAACCTAACCAAGATCAGAAGGCTTTGAATATCACAGAACCACTTAGGTTGGAAGAGACCTTTAAGATCATCAAGCCCAACCATAAACCTCACTGCCAAAACCACCCTATCTAGAGGGCTGGACTATATTTCTATATAGTCTAGGATAATTAACATACTAAATAGAAAAACATTTGATTAACTATGGAATACAGCATAGAAATAGAAGCGTTAATAAAGAACTCCTTACCAGCCATGGTCTTTGCAGTGCAGCTCCTTGCTTCCAGTGTTTGTTTCAATTAACCAAGTGAGCTGCGGCAAACTCCACCGAAGTGCCCTTGGGTCTCTAGGTGGTTCCTTCCATTCTTTAGAGTCCTGTCCACCTGCTTATCCTCTGCACGAGCTGCAACTCTGAGCTCAGAGCTGCAGCTCCCCAGTCTAAACCACTTCCAGCCTCTGCACCGTTCTTCCTCAAAACCTGCCTCAGGGCCTCTCGCCTACCACACTTGACCCCTCCTGCCCCAGAGTATATAGCTGGCACATAGCTGGGAGCACACAAAACTATTTCCATCTATCACAACAGCATAGAAACAACTGTTAAGAGTGTCAGGTTCTTGGCGGGGGGGGGGGGGAAAGGGGTGCTAGGGGCAAAGAGTATTGTTGCTACTGTCATCACCGCAGAAGTTATCGAGCATATTATAGTAACTTCTTGCTGAGAGAAGCTTTGAAAAGCAAATACGTGAGGCATCTTTTGGCAAAGAAATAGCAACGAAATCTTAATCTACACGCATATTGTAATACCTGACTGAACTGAAAATGGGGTAGTAATATCCAGACAGTGGTATGCCTGATGGAGATCAGGCAATTCCTGAACTCCCTGGTGCAGGCAGCCTGCAGGGGAACTGGAGAGGTGCTGCAGGCACAAGGCAGAAAGGCACAGGGCTTTCAGAATGAGTCACCCTACAAGATATCACATCAGCAAAGCAGACTCTTTGTCACGAATTTCTATACGAAGATACTTAATTTGTCACTTTGCCATACTACCTTTATGCTGTCTTTACCCAGGCCTTTCAATATCCTTTCAATTTTTGCATTTCTGAAAAGAGAAGGGTCCTATTAAGGCCTTAAAGTCAGAAGCAAAAAAACTTGCTAGAACAAATTTGCCAAACCCAAGCCAGAACTAAAACAAAAGAAAACCTGTGTAAAAATAGCTATTATATTACTTTAACAAACACTTTCAAAAAACACCATTTCCTATAATGTGCCAACTTTCACACAAAATCAGTATTTGAAGGCGGAGATGTGACCATTAAAGCACCAGCTATTGTCTAATGCCCCGCTGGGCCAAAATGATCCATTTTCCATATTTCCAATCTAAAAAGCCTGTACAATTAAAGGCATCTTTAATCTAAGGCTTAGATTTTACAATCAATATCCAACAACTTGTACTCTGGCCAAGTCTGTTTACACACAAAAAAGCAGTTTCCCTGCTCCAGCTATGAGCTAATAGGCACGACACCCTTCAGGTTTAATAAACAGAGGAGTAGAAGAAATAGTCTGATTTCTAATATGAGATACACACAGATGTGTCTCAGAACACAAAGTTTCTGGGAAAAATAACCAATGGCCACCCTCCTGTTATCATTTAACACTCAAGAATACTTGAAGTTTCAAGAATAGCATACCTTTTTCACAGAAATTAGCTTGATCAAGTAATGGTGGAAATCAAGATAGCAATCACATATTTGAGATCTAAGCTGTGGTACTGAAGTAAGTTTTCATCTTTTTCTTCTTTTCCCTGAGAAGCTATTATATAAGAAGTAAATTTATCAAAGTTATCTTTCTTTATTGTAACCTATCCAATGAGTATAAGCTTTAGTACATATCAGATAAGACTATTTTAACACTATAAATAGCATAAGAAAACCTTTTAATATGTTGTAAAGGAAATATAAATAGCATTGAGTCACTGACTATGGCTCCCATCATCCCAGGAAAAGGTAGTTTAGTCCTTAGTAGTAGAGCAAAACCTACCTTTTTAATCTGCTCATTTGCACGCTCCTTTGTGCCTAACAGCCCGCAACGAGCAACGGTAAAACTTCTCCTGCATAAATTACACTAAACTTTATAGCAGCTATTGTTAGCTGTTCTGAGCCATGCTAAATTATTTCTCTCCACCTTCCAGGCAATACGTAAAGCCTCCCCTTTTCCAGGCTTGACTTCCTGATGAACAGCTGTCGTCTCCTCTATTGCTACTTCTGCATTTTACGGAGGGGAAGTAACCTGCTAACAACAGACAACCATTACTTTTACCAGATAGCATCTGGAGTCTGTGAGACACTGGGGGAATTCATGCCCCTAGATGCTGTACTCCATACGTGTTTAAAAAAAATAAAAAAATACCAAGGCTAGAGTGCTCTTTATACACAAGGTAGCAGCAAAAGCATGGCTACTCCCTCAGGGAAAGTAAGCTGGGAGGCAAACTGCAAGGCAGGCCTGCGGCCTCACCGACATGGCACCACCCCACCGCACCAGCAGTGGGCAAGCAGAGCAGGCCAGTGAGAGCCACAGTCTGGCAACCACTAGGTGTGCCGGGGGCCACCATCCAGCCAGGGAGACCACACAGTCTCGCAGGAACAGGGCTAGATCCGGCCCCAGCCTGATGGCCATATGGAGTCCCTGTTCAGAGGAGGCCCCAGGTGAGGCTGTTCACAGCAGTTAAGGCCTATTAGTGCACTCAGGGCTTTGACATTTTTTCTTTAGAGGAGCTGTATTTTTTGTTATATTGCAACATACCACTCTGTGCGCAAGTATTTTGCTATAAACCATGCAGGTGGCCATTGTACCCATTTGGTACGTAACACTTTTTTGCAGAGTCACTCATGGCTTTTCAAATGTGGTTTGCATTAGAGTGGTATATTTTTCACTAGAAGCCGCTTTATTATACAGTCACTCTTTAAGTATATTTTTGGGACATTCCTGAGGTGCTTTATCATTGTGAGTATCACGGTGTTTTCAGCGTACCGGTGCATATGTCTGTGAGTGTGCAAGTCAGAAAAGTGCTTGTAAAAGTACAATTTTAACTTTAGTTCTGCAGGGGCTTAAACTCCAGTGACTTCTTCCACACAATGTGCTACATTAATTATGTATTAGTTAATTATGGTTGGACTCGATGATCTCAAAGGTCTCTTCCAACCTAAGTGACTCTGTGATTCTGTAATTCTCACCAGTAAGGTCATGTAGCTGGCATTGTGCAAACATTGTGGCAGTTGAAATACACAGCCGCTGCAGTTCTCCTGCATTTTGAAGAACTTAAGGTTGATGTTTTGGGTTTGAGTTTATTTTAAACAAAACTTTCGCAATGTTCCTCTTTGAAAATTAGAGGGTTTTTTCTGAAAACTCTTCCTTTCCCCACACTTTCTCCAGAGGAATTTTGTCTGTTGGAACATACTGTTTCGCTTCTGGTGAGATCACTGCTATTATTGGAAAGTTGGCAGTTGATTATAAATAAAACACAAAAAATCTCTTTCTAGTCCATACAATACTCTCAAAAAGTCACCAGCAGATTATATACAATACCATATATATCCTCTTCCAAATAAACCTTTTTTTTTGTAGCTAGAAAATATCATTAGAACACACCTATGTTTTTACGTAATAAATATCCTCTACAGCTCTAGTAGACAAACAGTACATGCTTTCCTCCTAATGGCTTTGAAAGCCCAGCTTAGGAATTAACAAAAATGTTGAACCAGCAATGACTGAGACTTTTATGCTTTCATGCTTCCAGAAGGAAAGTCACACGGAGATCCCAGCAGCTCTAAAGGACCCCAGGTTTAATTCCTAATTAAGGTTCGGAAACAGATTGGAGACATGCTAAAAAGCTTTGAACACATTAATCAGAGACAAGCACGTGCAGAATGCATTTGTGCTATATCTAAGTAACAACATGACATGACAGTACGGTTCCTCTCTGGCACGCTTGTGCTGCCAGCCGTGAACTGACCAGCATCTATAACCACAGCTGTGACTACAGAGCTTGAGCTGGACTAGCAGCTAAAATACTTAACAGATGATTTACTGAATCCTCAGCAGACCTATCCTAGAGGTGACGCTCCATGCAGAGGGCCCTCCTGCAATATCTCGTGTTTTACTTCTAGATTAATATTAGCGCAAGTGTGCTCATGTGTGCCACAGTCACACTTCATTTGGCTGTGCAGAGACATGCCTTTAGAGGGACGTGCTTCTCTCAGAGGGGGAAGGAAAGAGAGAGATGTTCCTGTTGTGTTGATCAGAGATAGAGCATTGTTAAAAACACCCAACCTGTCCGAAATGGCTTCTTCTTTTGATTTTGTCAAATCAGCTTTACATCAAATTAATACCTCACTAACACAGTTGTGTTTGGAAGGAATGATGTGTGTGTGTAAACATAGTGCACAGTTCTCTGTTACAAGCCCTGCAAACTCATACTTAAGGTGATTTACACGGGCCTAAATCTAATCTTTTTCTGAACAGACATAAAGACAGTCTGGCTCCTTTCAGACTCTCAGCTTAAGCTACATAGCGCTTGCTTTGAGCAGCTCTCTGATTTCTCTGAAAAAAAAAAAAGGATTTATCAAATCCAGTGGGAAATACCGGTGCAGAAGGCATAAAATACATCACCAGCCTCGACAAATCTCTCCCAGTTTATCCACAGAAGAGTTTGTTGAAATCCCTTGGAGAAAGCCTTGCAAAATGTACCTATGTTCCTACTAGCTAGAGAAAATAGCTGTGATAACCCAAGTATAGTAGGAGTAATTAGTGCCTTCATCAGGGAAGACATTATTCAGCTATGTCAAAACATGCAGGTTAGCTAATTATTCTCAGCTTCAAGAAATCATGTCAACTTCAACTATTTTTCAGGGCCCTGAGTGCACCAGTAGGCCTTAATTGCCCAAATCAGCTTCTCCTGGGATCTCTCTACCCACACACCCTCTGCATAAAGCTATTTAAGAGCCCTCTTTTATGCTACTACTGTGCCTAGTGTTGTCTTGTGTGTGTTGATGGTGGTTTTAGTCTGGTTCCTCTGCCTGCCCACGCAGCCTGTGTGACCTCAGATCTGACATAGTGCTTCCATCATAATTGGCTGCCTGGTGAGTTTGCAATGAGTGTTCCTGCAGCAGTCTCTAGGATTGGTGAGCATACTTCTCCTGTCTCTCTTGTAGCTTTGTTTCCTTGTTCCACACTTAATGTGCTCTGTCAGCCTCTGTTTCTCCTGGTTCAAAAGGAAGGCTTCTGAGAAGCTCTTATACTCAGATAGGAGGGATGCTTCCTACCACTGATATTCTGGTGCGTTTTTGTCCCTTGGTCGTCCATAACTAAATTTTGCCTAGGAAAAGCACTTTTTACTAGGTTGCCTTGCTTTAGAAGTCCTACCAGAGTGGGTATTCTCACTTCTTTACTTAGCTTTATTGGGAAGCTAGAGAAATTAATGTGCTCAGTTGAAAACTACTAATGCTTACTTTGTTTGTTTTAACAGAAGGAACTTACTAAGTTTATTGGAAGATCAACAAACATAGTTATGCAGTAATCCAGGAATGCCTGAGATGATGCTGTTCAACGCATGGGAAAGACAGGTAAAAAGGAGGTAGACTGTGGATGATACAAAGATGGTCAGTATGTGTTTCTGCTTGTTATATTGTTAACAGGAAAGCTGGATATTGTGATTATAAATACTGCTAGGATTCTTTCAGTCTCTGAGGAGGAGAAAAGCAAAATGTTTCTTATAATTAAAGATTTAGCTAGGGAAAGACATATAGTAGTGTTGTATGACCTAACAAATTCCCTGAGGATGAAGCTGTAATGATGAGCAGCTCCCTTCCAAGGAGATAAAGGTAGGGGGAAAATAAGAGACTGTAATAGTATACATTTCATTACTGGATTTATGGCAAGTTTCTAGACCTCTCAAGCCTTAATTTTTTGTTACTTAAATAATTAGCCTCACTGTCTAAATATCATGAAGGTATATAGTGCAAGAAGGGTTCTAGCTAGGGTAATAACTCTTCAACTTAATCTTATGCAAACACAAGTAGAATATTCATCAGTGAGTGAGCAGACTAGCATACTATATTGTTGATTTGCCTCATTAAGGAGACTTTAAACTATTTGGGGATTCTCCAGCCTTACCATATAAAAACTAACTGGTGTATCTTGTATATTAATCTCTGAATTAAGACTACTTAAACTTTGCTGTGCTAATACTACAAACTAAAGAGTTGAAATCCTTAAAGCTCATGTAGAGTTGTATCCAATAACTTTTTTTTTTAGCTTACACTTCTAGCTTTGTAGCTAAAAAAAGTCAAATAATTATAAGATGAAGAAAAATTGGAGTTTGTTTTTCAGGTCAACAAGGAATTCATGTTGCTACTGGGCCTTAACACTTCCTTGTTGTTATGCTTTTCCAAGTAACCAGAATAGAATAGTGTGTTTTGCCAGCCTATCTTAGTCTTCTCTCATCCTCAGTGGAGGGTTGTCCTATGCATTTGTTATTAAAAAATTGGTCTATTTCCATTATTACTGTACTTCAAGTTGATGCTAATGCTGCTGACCCAATACATTTTATGAACTCCTATGTTATCTATAATACTCCTTCCTTTCCAAAAACTTAAAGTAATACATTGTACTTCAGCTGATAATTTTACCTGTTTGCACCTTTAATCTTCCTGATTCCAAGGAATTCTGTTTATTCATTATTTATCTGTTCATATAACTCTCATAAATATCTGTGGATTGCTGAAGTATTAGCTTTGATGAGGATAGAGTGGGTTGTCTGAAGCTGTATGTGGGGAAGAAGAGTTTAAGGGATTAGCTGTCCTGTATGTATTCCTATGAAACAGTTGTAAATTTCTGAATTTCAGTCGACCATGCTGTAGTAGATACTGATTTGTGCATTAAGGGAAAACATTCTGGTTGCATCTGTCTCACTGTTTATTCTGCAGGTTTTATTTTGTGAAGGTTTTTGAATTTCCTGAATAAATGATTAAGGCAAGTGTATGTTTTATAAGTTGTTCACTTTGCAGCTAGGAAAACACTTCAACATTTGCATTCCCCCTGCTTTGCAAATGCAGAACAAAGTATGTTCTAATCGTAAGTATATGTAAACTAAAATTTCACTCTGCTGAATGTAAATGGTTATAATGACTCTTATTGGATTCTCCCATAAATATAGTTATGTTCAGCTTCATGCTAAGGATGACTAGAGTATAAATATTCAGTACATCTCCTTTAAAACCAAGGAGTGCATTTACTTCTGCGGTTGTGGGTTCACAGTGATGGATCTATTATTTAACTTTCCAGAACTGTTAAGACAAGATTTAATATACCTGGTAGCATCTGAAATCAGTATTTGGGAAGAAAGCTCTCAAACAATTTCTTTGCACTAACTAGACACACATCAAAAAACTTCAGTTATTGATTGTTGATAAGTTACAAGCAACAGGGACTGGAAAGGAAATCCACTTATATGTTCTTGTACGTGATGTAAAATTTTATTTCTGAAGGATCTTGTATTTACCAAATCTCAACCTTAAGAGAAATTTCTCTGAAAAGTTTAAAAACAAACTTTCCTTAAAAGGATCACAACAAGCATTGCAGTTTTATGATGGAATTGATAGATAAGAATAAAAAAAATCATAAAGAGCAAAAATCAGGAACTTTAAGCACACTTTAAAGCAGGCTTTTCAAATACTAAACTGTGGAAAACAAGGCCTCTCAGAAGAATGTGTTAGGCTTTATGGGATGTCTCTACCTTCCCACCCTGAGTTCTTCCAGGAATTGCAGGGAAGGTTCCAGGGCTTATCAAATCTTTCATGAGAAGACAAAGACGATGTGTGGAGCTCTTCCTACTCCAGACAGAGACTAGCCAGTCTCATATAAATATCCCCATGTTGTGAATAAGAACAGTCTATTCTCAGAAAAATAGTTAATTTTTAGTGATATTTCTCATTGATCAGGAGGGTTGTTTTCTCCTGGGAAATACTGGGGTGAAAAGAAATGAAGTGAGGACAACAAAACAAGCTAATGACTTGAGTATGGATGCGCTACAAAAGTATTTTGGTTAATATTTCTCATGTCAGAGGAGGTCTAGGTTATGAGGTACTTGGGATTTAGTCATGAAACTTAGGTTGTAGCAGAGAAAGAAGGGACAGTCTAAGATTTTCTTAGTGTATTTTGGTGATTTATAAGCCTCTTATTTTTTTTAACTGCTATACTTTTAGACTTAGCTATCAAAGTCATAGTTCCCTTATCCAATTTATTTTAAAATACTGTATAAATAAAAATGGAGAAATAAGTCCTGTGAGTATATATTTCTAGATTTTGTTTGTAAGCATCCTGGAGCAAACTGTGTTCCAAAAGAAATAAATTGTGAAAGAAGAAAGCTATAATTCTGATTCATTCTGGGCCATTTGGGTAATGTGCAGAATGTTTCCATTCCTCTGTTACGTTTGGACCACGGTGTAATTTGTGAAGGCAGAACTGTCTGAAGAAAGCAGTCAAAAAAGGACATGAAAAATAAGACAGTAGGCTAAAAAGCACTATTTCATGTAGACATTGGCTTTACAGGGTAATAGAAAGAAAAATGTTTGCATTGGTCTCATTTTCTCATTATTTTGTATTATTTTCAGTAGTAACTGTATCTGTTTTTATATGCATCTGGTACTAGTTCTTAATCTTACTTGGAGGATTGAGAGAGTGAAGGATGGGGAGGTGAATTGTTTTATAAACCTAGGTGTGTATATAGACCCTTCCAGGAACAGGGCCTGGCTTTTGACAGGAAGATATAATTCAAATTAATAAAATAAGAAAGTTCAGCATATGAAATGTGGAAAAATGAAAGACTACAGAAAAGTTTAAAATAAAAAATATCTAAATATATAAATTCAAGATGTCTGTGATAGGGAGTCCTGGATCTTAAGGGACTCATCTTCATCTTTATGAATAATCTAAATTATATTACTGAATCTGTTCCATCTCAACTGGTAAAACTGAGTGAAATCAGAGGTCCCGAAGACTGTGGTTTTGTAGTGAAGAGTCAGCATAAAAGGAAATTGGGGTGAATCTGAAACAAAGGGGACTGATAAGACTCTCTGGATATAATTGCATTTAACTGCAGTAGGAAATAATTGCACTTAACTACAGTAAAGAGTTTTATACAATAGCATACAAAAGGCTAATTTATGAGGTCAATCAGTGTTGTACAGGGAGCAATGAATAAAGCTTTAGTTTGAACACCACAGACAAATGATACTTATGTGAAATAGAAACTACTTAAGAAAGGAATGTTAAACTTCTAATGCTTCAGTTGATGGTAGTGTGGATGAAAAACAATATATTAACACAGTGATTATTTGGAGTTTTGCATTAAAATTTTACTATTAAAATAACATCTGCAAGTTTTTTAGAAATTATTAGGGTCTTACACATGAGAATATATTTGGTAAGTGGGGGAAAGGATTGTCTTTTGCAGTTAATTTTGGTTCAGGATGGAAGAATAAAACTATTTTTTAACATTGCTTTTTGTACTACTTCAATGTAAAGGTCTAGTTGCTTATATTTTATTTCTGATGTGTAACCTCCTTCAGTAAAGGTTAAAGTGGGAAGAAAGATGGCAAGAAGTGCAATTTATTGGAGTGTCCAAGGTAGTCATTGCTTCTTATTGGTAGTGTTCAAATTAAGTGAAGAACAATCAGATGAGTCGGGGATTATCTGTTTTGAGACTCCTAGTTGTCTGTCTGTTTTAATAATAAAGTATTATGTGGCTTGCACAAACAATGAGTGTGAGGTATTGTCAGGCTGGCATTCAGCCTCCCCTTGAGAGGAGATTTTCTCAGGCTGTATATAGATTTTATTTGGCACTGTAGGTTTTGCAGGAAAATCTAACATGTTTTAAGTTAGAAACATTGATGTTCATTGTGGTGGACAGTCCATGTATGCTGCTAGTCCATAGGCAGCATCACCAAGCAAGTAAGCTTATAGATGCTTTAATTCTTTATTCTTCCAAATAGAAGTCAAAATGGTTTATGGAAAGTCGCTGGATTTAATGTATCATGCTTCAAAATTATTGAAGTGAACTGGCTAATCAGTTTTGAAGAAATATATTCTTGTAGAACTGCAAATTAAGGGATGTCTTAATCTTCCAGTCAGATTATGAGTGAAGCAGATGAGCAAAAGTGTTCTTTTGAACTTTCCAATTAATTATTATGCTGCATGATAGATAAGAGATTCACTACAGAATGTAGACTCCTGCCAGTTCCAGGTTGGTATAAGTGAAAACTCAATGACTCAAGAATTGAGTTGTAAGTGATATGTATTAAGTTCATTAACTTTACCTATGCAGACAAAACTGTAAAGAGACATACCCTTGCCTCTAAATTCAAGGCTGCAAGCCTAGAAAGTATTTATGCCTGTACTCTACCACAAATGTACCAGTAATGATGAGATTTGTGAACTCTTAAGGCAGAAATGAGATGTAGTATCTTACTGGACAAATGGCCCAGTGTAACTTGTGTTAGGACCTATGTGGGATCATGCCACTGAAACTGGGCATGTGGGACTGTGATATGCAAACATTTAGACCCACGCTTTACTCCTATGGTCTAGCTTACCTGCATAAAGGATCTTGGTGAATTTGGGCCTTGAGTGGTCTTCAAGTGTTTCATAAATGGTGTAATTCTACTGATGAGAGTACAGATAAGGATTAGTTGTCATCCGTCAATTAGAAGTTTGTACTTATTAGACTCTTCCAGACAGGGACACTGAATAAAGAATAGTGAAAATGTGAAATGTGGCTCTTAAAACAGATAAACCACCTCCAAAGTTAAGTCTAACGGGCTATGTTATTTTGGGAGACTAATCAAATGGTGTAGAAGCTAACAGTAATATGTGCTTCTATTGTATACGTAAATTTTAAGTTTCAGGGTAAGACTGTCTTACACAGGTTATCTTCAGAAGCCAATTTAGACTGAAATTGATTCCCCCTCTTAAAGTAATTCTGCATGATTTCTTTCTCCATGCACTTCATGCAACAGAGGAATGGGATATAAACTAGGTAAGTGTTCTTATTTCTACAGACTTATTTTTTTCTCCCTCCTTATACCTGTTGTTTTATCCTTGGAAGTTAGGAATTGGTTCTGCAGAGCAGAGTAAAATAAATTCTAGAGAGTATATATATTTTATATGGACTGCCACAGTGTTCATAAGTTCAGATAAGCTGGCAAGACTTTCAGTGATCTTTAATTTTACATGATGGATTATCCTAACCTAATTGGTGGGTTAAATTCCTTTTCTAAAACAGTTTCTTTGTTTTCAACACTAAAACCTTTTTTTTATGTTAGGCTTGAGTTAGGAAACAGCAGTCTGATCTTCTGTTCCTTACCTCTAGGCTTGCTGGATAGGACAGTTCAGATCAGATGTTTGGTGTCAGCAACATCATGGCATTTAGTCTGGTGTGGTAGTAGAGCTTTCTGAAATTATCCAAAAAAAAAAGTCTTGTGGTGTAACTGTTAAGTCAGTTCACACAGCTGATCAGTTTTCTTGCCTGCTTTACTGATGAATTACACTTCTAGAGCTTGCACATCAAGAGTTAAGAACTCTGGGAACTTCAGTATAGGACTAGGCATCAACAGTCTGTCTCTCTCTTTCCGCCCTCCAAGGAAGGGGGAGGGAAACTTTCAGGCATTCAGGTTTTCTCTCTGTCGCAGACTTGGCAAATCGTTTATTTGCACTCAGTTGATGTTTGAAAGGTTTCCTTTGCAGAATGTGTCTGGAAGCTTTTCTTCCCTTCAGAGTTTAGACTTTGTAAATGCTAATGATTCTCATGTGAGAGAGGGGGTTGATGTATGTCTTGTCCCCCCTTTTTCCTAATGTGCCAGTGAGAAAGTCAGCCATTTGATGATCTTTAAGTTTTCTTCCTGAAGATTTGCTTGATAAGGATTTTACCATTTTAATTCACTTGGTTAGCTGCAATAAGCTCACTACTTGTGGTTTTGGTGGTGTCTTTCCCTTTCCTGGAGCAGCCACAAAACAAGCTGTGTACTGCGGAAAAAGTACACTTTTTTCTCTCTTAAAAAAAAACCAAACAAAACCCAAACCAAATCTACCTTATAATGTGATTAGAGAAACTCCATTCTTAGCTCATTTACTGCACTGATTGACATGAATGCTTCACAAAAGTTTTATGCATGGTCAAGACTAATACTATGAATTAAGTGTTCTAAAATGTGAAAAAGAACCAAGGGTCTGCAAAGATCCTGAAAATACAGGAAAGAATAGTAGAGTTCAAACAATTCCTGATTTTTGAATTAAATGCAGTTGAATAATACTCCATTTGAATTATACTTTTGGGAAGGCTTATAATATAGCTGTAGCTGATGGTCCATGCTTTTAGAGTTCAGACTCTACTTTTGCTATACTAAAAATCTCATTCTATTCCTTTTACTTAATATACCAAATTAAAGAGACTTTTAGTCCGTTGCATAGGATATTGGTTAAAAGCTCTACAGACACAATGTGAATATTAGGAAAAGCATGATAAAATAGATTGAAAATGCTTATTTCCTCCAGAGAAACAAGCTGAGAATAGAAATTATTAAAAATGCTTTGAAGATGAGGCCTAATGACTTTTTTTCAATGATATTAGAAACAGTACTATACAAAATGTGGATGATTTTTAAAAGTAATGGGTGCAAAGTAACAAACTTAAAATTAATGCATTTGCTTCTACAAATATTTAAGTGGCCTCTGATCAGTTCCACATTGCTAGGATGCCAGGTGAGCATCTGAATTGATGAGGATTTTTGAGCATTTCCAAATAACTGCTCTAGCTGTGGGTTTGAGATGAGAGGGCTCAGTTAGGGAGTCTGGAGAAGGGAATTTCAAATGTAGTGTACTTCATCTCTTATTTTTTTAACATAAGGCAAATTGGTGGTGGAAAGTAGTATGTAGGTCAGTGTAAAATTCTAGTTCAGCCCTCTGGAATCAGTATTGTAGTTCATCAGGTTGAGAAGTGTGTGATGAGTGTCAACATTTAATGTGTTGGTAAGTGAGGTAGCAGTTCAAGCTATGCATTTTTCTTCCCTCTTTAAAGAGTTTGAGAAAATAAAATGAGGTTCCCTATTAGGGTATTCCCCATAGAAATGAAGAATGCATAGTAAATGTGAAGCTAAAGGTTTAGTTAAACTTAATGAGATCTGAACTCAGCTCACTTTGTTTGATTTCATATTTCTTCAAACTGATTTACAAAGTAATGAGATAGGGTGTATTAGGATATTTTTTTTGCTGGATTGGTATGTTGATTGCACAGTTGTTAAAGTGCAAAATTATCATGCAGACCTTTCCATTAACCATTCCGTGGTTGAAGCCAACACTTGAAATATAGTAAGCAATACACTGTAAAATGAAAAGGTGTTTTTATGATCCAGTGCAAACATCTAGTATAATAATTTCAATTCTAGATTCATGTTTATGTGTTTCTATAAAAGCTTTGACTGATGTTTTGGATAACCAGTCCTGCCGGCAGAGTGGTTTGCTACTATATTCATGAAAATCAAGTGAAAAGCTGTTAGTCTCTGGCAATAACTTTTGTAGAAGTAGAAGCAGCAGTGGATGAGCACTCAAAGCAAGTATAAGCATTAGATCTGGAGTACTCGGCTGTTGCTCCAGAGTCATGAAAATATTTTGTTCCATTCTTAATTCTTTATGTAAATGCATATCCCAAGAATAGGTATATATTCAAAAGCATAGTCTGGGGGGAGGGCACTGATTTGGGGGGGTTGCTTTGTTTTTAATTCCCTGGTGGTAAATGGAAGAATAGTGGTGGTTTTGGTCTTCTACTGTTTTTTGTGATGGATTGTCTGACCTGGAAAAAAGTCTGCCTTAACACCTGATATCACTTGCTCAATCTCCTACTTGTGTTACACACTCATTCCTCTGGACAGCTGTCACTTTTCTTTTGGATTGTAGGAAATGCATACCTGTACATAGTGCATGTTGAAGTATACTAAATTTGGAAGTAGTAATTGTCTTAGCAGTATGAAAGACCTCTTTGTTTATGGTAGACTTAGCTACAGAGCTTATCTTCAGGGAGGTTAGAATACACCCGTGGATCAAAGTTTTTCATATTAACGTTTGAGAGGAACTTTACTAATAAATTGTCTTTCTTCTGAGTCATCTTGATTTAGTATGTCTCATTAAGCTTTTCAAAGAAACATGAGTTTTCCCTTGAGGAATTACTTGATGGGCATAATTAACTCTCTTCTTACAGCAGCGTGTTGTTACAAGGTATCTCTTCCTCTTTTGTGGAAAGTAGTCCGTAGGATCACACAAAAAGACTAGTAAGTCTGTGTTACTACTTCAGGAAAAACTAATGTATTTGCAGAACTTAAGGACTGAGTAACTTGAGTAGTATATATGTTGTGCTTTCAGTAGAGGGGGATCACATAATGGAGACACTTAAGATAATATTTGTAAAAAAAAAAAAGTGTTAATCAAGTGACACTAGTGCTTGGATTATAGGTTTTGCATTTGCCAATAAGATGTCTTTCTTGCTGTCAAAAGTCCGTAATTCTTTAGTGATGAATATAAATGCTTCAAGCAATTATTGTCAATGTTTAAGAGTTTAGCAAGGCTTACCAAACAGATCTGGGGAAATAATGGTGTCTCCTCTCAACACTGCCCTTAAGGGTTGGTTTGAATAAACTCTTTGCTGTGCTTGTCACATGGTTTAATATCTTTCTTGGACTTCTTTCTGAACTTGTACAGGAAACTGATAAAATTAGGGAAAAACAAATTCAACCTGGGGAACAGAGCCTGATGAGCAATAACAACAGTCCTACTATTGGGTGAAATTACCTTTTATTTGCTTAACCCATATTTTAGTTCTTTATAATGCAACAAATGAAGGAACATTTCTGTAATACCATTAAAAATGGGAATTCTTCTGTATTGTAATATTTGTGATATCTTGAACTTCTTCAAAGGCACTACTTCTAGAAGACTTTGAATTAATTTACTATTGCCAAAACTGAGAGAAGTTCTTAAACATAAGCTACTGCTGAAGAGCTTCAAGGTTTTTCTAATGTTACATATCTGTCAGTGTTTATAATGAAGTCTTACTATTGGATGGCTTCTGAACTAAAGGAGTTTGGTTTTGCATTCAGTCTAGCCTTATTAAACTATTTAACTACTGAAGAAAGGACCCATTACAGTCAGAATCAAGGTTTGGGCTGCCTTGTTATTTCAATGTATGTCTTGGAAATCTCCTAGACTACTTTAAAAGGAATAATAATCCTGTGGCAGAGATTTGTTTGGAAATGACCTAATGCCTGTATCAATTTCAACAAGTAACTAAGTTTCTCTGTTCCTGTTGCCTGGCTGTACAGAGAGTTTAATGCTTCCTCTCTTCCTCCTTTTCTAGAATTAGCTGTTTGAAAACAGAGCAGGAAACTATTATGTGGAGGAAATAGTATATTAGATTCTTTGGGAGTTTGTAATACAGATGCTATGAAAATTTAGCTTGTAGTGTACTGTTACATAATAACTTAAATTCACTTCATTTGCACAAGAGTAAACCTTCTAAGGTTAAAGAAAAAGAATTGTAATATTGTGCTTTCCCTCAGTCCAAAACTCATTTTATGGCAATGTTCTGCAGGCTTACCTTAAAGATCGCATATTGCAACAGATTAGTTATTTACATACTATGTGGAAAACAATTATTTAAGACTTGGGGCTCTGTAGTGAAATACTTACGCTTTCTTATCAATCAGTCAAAACTTCAGTTGTGGCTTATAGCTGCTTGAATATCTTGTTCTTATCTCACTAAAATGAATATGAAGTACAAAAGAAGGGCTCTAGGAAGAAAATGGTCATGATTTTAAATGAATGTCGAATGAAAATTACTTGGTAGCTTTCGAGGTAGAGAAGAGGCTGAAATTGCTTTCCAGTATAAATATCTCTTGTAAATACAATTAAAATATTTTTGTTAGGATTTAATATATGGTCATCCTGCTGAAAACTCAGATATGGTTTTGGTATCTAGAATTACCAGTGGAAATACTTATGCTGCTCCAAATCTGGCTTCTTTACCTGGTATGCAAGTGAACAACACACAGAGAAGAGGTATTTCCAAGTTTATTCCATTAATGTGCAGAAATGGGGTCCTCGTCCCAAAATGTGAGCACACCCTGGTTTCAAAAATCACCACTTTTATACATTAGTACATATTCAAACAATTAATTGTTATTCTTTTTAATGATTGGTCAATATTTCTTTGCTTCCTATGTAAATTAGTGTGCAGACTCTGTCTTTTTTCTGCTGTTCTCCTTTGAGTAGGTGGTATTGTTTGGGGAGGTGGTCAATGAGTCAGTTGTCATGATCTTCCCCTACCAAAATTACCTTTTACCAACTTCTCCTCTAATCTTGGCAGTTCCAGGACACTTTCTTGGTTTGCTGACCAGGTCTACAGTTCATCACTCTCTTGACAGTGATATCCTTCTTTTCAACAAAGCTGCATTGTCTAGTTGTTAGTTCCTTAATTGAATTGCAGATAAATCATGTCCATTTACTATTTCTCTAATATTAGGTAAATAATTAAGTAGGGTTGGGACTGTATAGAGAACTCTAGCAGCAGCAGGCTTCCTTAGTTGCTTCAATTACACTTTATATTTCATTTTTCTAGATAATATCAGTTTTACTACAACCCTTACACAGTATGTATGGGAAAATGTATTAACTTTTTGAGTTGGTGATGTGCATCTGTGATGCTGGCCCACATTTATGACATGTAACACATGCTCTTAGTCACTATGTTAGTTGAGGGTGGAGGGATGCAGTCTACTGGCTTGAGTTGGCCACACAGCACAGGTGAGGTAACGAATGGAAACCATTTTTCAAAAGAGGAGTGGAAAGGTTACTACTTCTGCCTTTTTTTCTCTCCTAATTGCGTTTTTCAGCAGATGGAATAACTGTCTTAAAAAAAAAAAAAACCCCAAACAAACAACCCACAATGCCAAAACAAACCCATTGTCATCGGTGGTGATTCATTATTCCTATCTTTAAATACAGCCGGTAAACCAAACTTCTGTTTGGACTAAAAGCTGTATTCTCGTAACAGTAGCTGCATGTGCAATACCTTTTCTACTTTTGCAATAAGATACAGTATAGAAACAGCCCTACTTCTGCTGCTTGGGTGGAGCAGGGAGGCTGCTCGCTTATTTCTTGAAACATCTCAGTTCTGGAGAAACGTAGACACCATTTGCTTGTCTTTATTCTAGCTCCTAACTTAATGACTTGATCCACAACAGAGATGCTAGAACCTTAATGGTTTAGTATGTCACATTACCCATTCGGTCTTTAGCTTCTGTGGCTGTATCAAAATCCTTAGCTTGATTTTTTTTTTTTGTAGAGAGGAATAGTTGAAAGCTTTAGCGGAATCTGGTGTTTCCTATAGGAAATGCATCATCCCTTAAAAACTCTCTAGCTTTTTTCTAAAAAATTAATAAACTGTAAATAAGCCTTCAATTTTTCTAGGTTGGTTCTGATTATAAGTTAAGCACTGCTTATCTTGAGCTTGATCCTTCCCAAGTTATCATAACTGACTTTGAATAGATCATGGTGTTTATAGAGTAGTCTCTGCAAAGTAGCTTCTGTTTAATTGTAGATTCTTTGCAATCAGGATTTTGTTTAAATTTTCTTATGAAAGAAATGAGAAAGGCAGTGAATTGGATCCCTCTGTTTCCTGTTTTGGTTGGTATCATGCCATTGTCCATGAAGAATATGCTTATCACTTAATCATATTTGTGTCATAAACTTGTCAATTTAGTGATACTACAAAAAATATCTTAAATAGTACATGCAGATGCCCCTTAGAAAATGTTTCTTCTATATTTAATAATTTTAAAATGTAATTCACATATGTGTATTGGACAAGCATGCTAACTTTTCTAATAACATTTTTTCCTATGGAGTCATGTTTAACAAAACACTGTAATGTCTCAACCTGGATGGAGATCAGATGTAACCTTCTAATCAAGAATTCTCGGAAGAGGTAATTCAAACAGTTATTAAATCTGTTCTCTATGGCAGGTCTCCAGACTGGGTAGCTTCCCCTAGTTTCATGAAAGACTTAATCAGTAGCTCAACTTTTGACCCATCCTTGCAGTTCAGTAGACTAAAAACTTTTAATAACTCAGTCTGATACTCCTATTGAAATCACAACAAGCTTCTGATGAAAAGATGATTGTTTTCTTTATACAACAGAAAAAAATATTTTTTGTATTGGAGAGCCTGTAAGTTCAACTTCCATTTCTTCAGAAATATATACTTGAGATACAGGCCAGACTTTCTGAGTGACAATGGAGTGACCAGAACTCTAAATGCCTCTCTTAATGTTTTATCTGTCAAACTTTGAAGTGCCAGCTGTCCTGACAAACAACCCATTTTAGAACAACATTGCGTTCTCCTTATGAATGGGTCCAAAATAACTGTGTGAAAGAGGGATTTCCAGATATCTAAGTTTTGCCTTAGGTTTATAAAAATGAAGAGTTGTAATTGTATTGCTGCCCTAACAAAAATATTGTAGCGCACAGCTTGGTGGATAACCTCAGTTTATAACCTCAAATACAGTCTTTACAGATGATTCATTTTACCTAAAAATTATATACTTGCCTCAATGTCAGTAACTTATAACTGTAAAATAGAAAGTAATTGCTCAGTGGAATGTGCCAGCTGAAATACTGCCTGGAAACTAACTTTTTTAGTACCTAAATTGCTTGGGAGAAATTATTCTTTTCTTTAATCTTTGATCATCTCTTAACATTAGGGTCAGAAACAAAACAAGTATTATAATGTCATAGTTATCACTAACATCAACATGAACTTAAGCATCACGAACTGTTGTACTGCAAATGGTTAAGCAGCTGATTAATAACGCTTAGGGTTAATCAGCCTGGAGCTAGACAGCATATTCAATTTTTCCTAGTATTTGAGAAAATTGTGATGTAACTAATAGCCAATACATCCGTTGCTTCATGTTGTAAAATAAATGAGTATGAAGTGAAACAGTTTACTCTTCTAGAATAATACTTGAAGTTATAGCGTGCATATAGGCAGTCTATACTCAAAATACTCTTACAGCAGTCTTTCCATGACTCTTTTTTGGTTTAGTTACTTCAAAATTGGTTTAAGGCAAGTTCTTTGGAAATGAAATTACTCTTATTTTCTTCCCTCTATTTGCATATACTATGTATCATGCTGTGGTGCTGATAGTTATTATCAAGCACCATGATTTTAAATATCATGAATCATCAAAATGTAAGTTTTTTATAATTTGAATTAACTTCAATTTTTATTTATTATGATGGTAGCCCACTTCTCAGGCAAGTATTGGTTGGTTATATTTATTCATGAGAGGAGTGTGAAAATATAGTAAAAGCTGCCTTGTCTGTAGCAGTAATACAGTCATGCAACAGCTCTGCTTCAAACAGCTGAACACCTGCCTTCCTAGAGTACTTGCTAGAGTAATTATAAATTGAGGATAAGAATCTGAGAACCAATTTTTAACTGGTTGGCTTTACTGTTAGTGGTAATGTGATGTTTCTGTATTTCGGTTGATCTTGGTGCATATAGACACTTGCTACTAGAAGCAAACTTAGGAAAAGTACTCTTATTAAACTGTTTTGACATAATTTTCAATATTTATAAGAAAGAACAAGCAATCTAGGGTTTTACCATTTGTTTTCAGTTGAGGCATGCTTTGAGGATACTAGTTTGTATTCACAAAGTAAGTTTTTTATTGTGTGTATCAAAGATCAAGTTTATTTTAATCTGCCCTTGACAAATTAATGTTTGTTTTAAAGGAAAGATTCTTGCAGGAAGCTAGCAGCTCTACAAATAATGATTCTGGAAACAAATGAAACCTCACTAGATGTGAGGTATTATTGGATTTTTACAGACTAAAAAAGGAGGGGGGAAAAAGTTCTAGTAAACATAACCTTTCCTTGGCTTTGAAAGAGGCTAAATAATCATCTAGCATTATCTGTGTAACTCAAAAAAACAACATTGTCATTTGTTACATTTAAAACATAGCCTAATGTTAGGAGTTTCAAAAACTAGATTAATCATCATCACCTCAATTTTTTTACGAACACTTTTAGTCCCAAACCTTAGTTCATCACTTAATACAAATCTAAGGATGTAGTAAACCTTCTAACTTGATGCCTGGGCCATCTAGTGATTGGAAAGGGATGTTTGGTTATGCCTAATTAGGATTTTACTTGATGCATGCAAACCTTGAAATTAAAAATTTGAAGAAAATTTGTCCTTTCAAGTAAAATAATGATATCTTTAGCTGGTTTTAGGAACATATTCTTTCTACACCTTTGAGGTATGTATAGATGATGCAATTTCTTCTGTATGTTGTATATACTTTGTTGTGTCTTATATAGATAATTCAGTACTGAAGACACATAAAAGAAAAATGCAGTAAAATGAAAACTCTGTACCTGATACTGTTTCCAGTACTTCAAGGTGAATTAGGATTTCTTAATGGTTTTCTGGAAGTTAGGTTACTGTCTACATTTTTATGTGCATAGTGATGCTAAAACATGATAAAGTATACGTTTGTATTCCTGAAATACATAGGATATACATTAAACGGATGTTCAATAGAAACACTTTTGAAAGAAATGCAAGAAATGTTATTGGTCTTTCTAAATCTGTTTTGGTTTTTTTCTTTAGCAGCATACTTTTTGGACAGCAGTGAGTTTTTTTGTTATATGTTCAAATTCTTGTATGCAAGTCTGTGCCTTTGGGGTAATGAGCAAGGCATGACTAATCTCTATCAATTTGGTCTCTGGACCATGTACTGTAGGACTGAAATACTCTGAAAAGTCTGATTTTAATCAGCCTGTCCGTTGCCTGATGTTGCAATTACAGCAAAAGTCTTGGGCTTAGCACTCTTACTACTGTCAGATTTCATCTGTATTTTTGTAAGCTAGCCAACCATTTCTAATTCTGCTCACTCTTAAAAACAAAAACAAACAAAAAGGCCCCCAAAACCACCTCCCCCACCCCTCCCCAACGCGAACATATGCAAGTCTTCCTACAAAGACTGAAGAACTAATTATAGCTGACTCTTTGTTCATTGCTGTTAAATGTGGTTGGGGTAGAATAAATAGCCTCTGTGTACACCACTGAAGCCTGTACATGTGGGCATGCTGAAACTGGCTGACTTGTCGCTTCTGCATGTCACATTGTACCACTTCATCAAATCAAATTAATTGTACAAGCGCCTGCAGAGCAAGACTTAGGAAACTAGCTTGATTTTTTTTGTTGTTGTTTTAATACATATATTAACTATGTTACATTAAGTTTTAAATTACATTTAGCTATATAGAATAAGTAACCACTCCACTATGGAGAGTCTCCTTGAATTTCCTGTATTGAAAGCCCTTGGGTATTGTCAGACTTCTGAAATATCTCTTGTCAAGTGAAAGGATTACACTATGGTTCTAACTGGGAAGTGGTTTCCAGGTCACTTCCTCAGAAGCTCTGGGTCACCTACTAGGTCCATGTAGGAGGTCAGAGGGCAAATGAAAGGAAAAAATGGTCATTTCTAACAGGGTTTGGCAAAGCTGTTCTGAAGTATAGTTCAGAACTTGATGTCAAATGCATCCATATCTGTCCACAAATGTGTCCTCTGAAACAGCAACAGCCTGATGGATGGCTTTGTCCAACATCCATTTTTAAAGTGCCATACTTGCATTGATGTATGAAAGGTGTAGCATGTATGTGAGAAAACAAGGTAAAATAACATCATAAAAATACCAATAGTATGTCAAATAGATAACATCTTTTAAATGACTGAGTGACCTCTGTTAGATATTGTTCACTATTTTCTGGTAAGACCAGTAACTATTATGTCTTTAGGAGGAGTTTGGAAAGTGCACCTCTTAGATGGGAATTGTGGTAGGTTAATTTGACTTTTTTCATTCTATCTCAAGGAGAGATAGATAAAACTTCTTGGAGTAATTGGGTTGCTCCATCTATTTCATATCCGATACATGATAGTAAGCTATGGTCCATTTCCCGGCAGTCTTTTGCTCTAGCTTATTCTGAATCATTCCATGTTCTTCATTCCCCATACTAGTGTAATTACCCTTAATTTTATTCTTAAACCTTTTTGTATTTTTATATATATGAACACAGGTAATTGTGTTATATTACTGTTTTATGTTGGTATCTTGTCTATGTATTGACAAAAGAACCTTCAGAATCATATTAATCGCTTCTTAGTGTGATTCATTTTGCTCAGCTCCCTTTTCTCTGCCGAAGCCAATAAGTGGGAGGTGTTGATGTCTTTTTGATAGTTTGTGTCTGAGGGTACTTCAGAAATGCATTTTCAGGTGTTGCATTCAAATATATTGTTTGCTAATGAGTGATTCCAATGCTAGGTAGCTTGTCTGGATTATCCTGGCTAGTATACGCTGTTCTGGGTAGTCAGGATCAAGGATGGTTATAATGAAGTCTCTTCATACTGATAGCTGAAAGAAAACATTGTAGTTTGCCATGTCTGCAGATTGGTTATGTAGTTAGAGGATTCCTGTAGTGACTACTTCAATTCTTATAACTTTTTACTAGAGTTCTCCCTGTCTTTATCTGCTTAAGCTTTCTTTCCAGGTCTGGCTTGTACCTGTACAAGCTGGATTTCAGTTGTTAGTCAGGTGTTCTGAGTTTCTACAACTGCTTGTTTGCTGATGTCAGGCATGTAAATAATTTCTGTGACTATTTGTGTTACTGTTTATTATTCCCTAGCTCCTAAACATAGAAACTTAAGACTATTTCAAAGTGCACTGACATATATCTCTATGTTTAATATAAATGGACCTTTTCCTTGTTAGAACTCTAAACTGTGAAGAAAAACAAAGCTCACAAGTGGGAGTAGAGCATGTCCTTTTACACTGTTGGAGTCTGCCTGCAAACCTACATGTGGTATGTAGACCAGCATACAGAGATTTACTGAAGTGGTTCTGAGACTTCTCCTTGGTTACAGATGATGGAAGGGCTCCCACCCACCTGTTCATGATACTTAACATCTCCAGATTAATCATCATCACTGTTGTGATGGAGGGAACAGGCTTTTGGAAGGAAATAAATACAAAAATCAAGAGGGGGAGAGGGAATGTGGTGCATCTTCTTCTCCATAACAGGTTTTTTTATGGTCTTTGCTATCCCCTCATTTTTTGCCATTTTTCTCTCACTTTGTGTGAATGCTTTAATCCCCTCTTTGAAGACTGGAATGAAAGCTTTCTTGTTCTCAGAGGAGAAAGTGACCTAATGAGTCATTAAAAGAAAAAGGCACTTTTTGCCAGACTTCAGGTGCAGTTATCTCCCACAAAGGGCTCTCAAAGTAAATTGTTCTTAATGCTGGCAGACAGATGGTGTTCTGAATCATCCAAAAGAAATCTGGTATCTGAAATTATTTTCTGTTCTTCCTGGGTCTTCAGTCTCCCCATTCTCTGCCAGTGAAAACACTTTTAATAATGGACATTGTAATAATGTTATGGACACCTAAGTAAGCCTATCCTCATTTCAGCTTTCAGGATGGAAAAGGGAGCATCAAATGACTGAGCTTTCCCCTTGATGAGCTTTCCTTTGTGTTACTGTTTTACATATCAGCTATGCTTGATACTTCGTTCTAGAATCAAATCATCATGTGTCAATGCATTGTTCTACAATTGGACAGTTCAGATAATTGATCCAGTTCTGTCAAGGAGTGTCCACTTAAAATATAATGTCTAAATGCTACATTGATTGCAGAACAAATTTCTGTTGGCTTTGGACAATGTAGTAAACTTAAATAGTCTTCAAGTTTGAAGTCACTGTGTAGACTGGTATTTTTATGGAGCAGAGTGTTTAGAAAACTGCCTTTCTACCTTAAACTGTATTGCTGTACTTACTGTATACATTTAATTTTGGTAGTGGGAGGTTTCTCTTTTTAGTCTTCCCCCCCACTTATGAAAGATTGCATAAAGTGGTTTTGAAGATGTCCATCCCTTGACAGATACCAAGTCTGACTCAAAGTTTCACCAGAAGTTGAGACATCTCAAAACAGAGTGGAGAATGGGGTTTGAGTACAAATGATCTGGCAAAGAAGCTGTTGGAGGTAGTAGGATGCTAGTAACAGATTGTTGTGTAACTGCATGTCTTTAGTTCTATTTTGATGCTCTTATTGCTGTAGTAGAATTAAGACTTCTGCATCCAGTAGTTTAATAACTTTGCATAGAATCAGTGGATGCAGCCTAAGTTTTATTACTCAAAATTTAGTATTGCAAAAATCAAAAGAAATGTGATAAAATGTGGGCCATATCTTTATCATGACAGCTAAACCTATGTTATGAAACCTATATTAAGAAAACTTGTTTAGCCTTTTTGTTCCTGCATGTCTCACAACAGATTGTCTCAAATCATGCTTCAAGCACTTTGAGATTGCTTTATTTGTTAGAAACTGGCAATATGCTAGAGCAGTCCTTTGTGTAAAGTGTGCCATTAATTACTAGCTTACCTTAATTAAAGTAAATGCAATCATGAGGGCATGCTGGAAGTGTTAGAGTTAATGACCCAAGGCATTATTACTTAGAACAGCTTTAAAGTTCATTCAAGAGATTTCAGACTATAGAAATTAGATTATGAAGTATATGGTCATAAAATTCTAGAATCCATGACTTTGGCCACTGTGGGATGGCCCTGATGGATTTCATGTCAGCTTGAATAAATTAACTGTATAGGTAATTACCCAATACTGGTGTATCTGCAAAAATGTGCATGCTCAGGTTTTACATAAACATGTAGCATTTATGTATGTAGATGAAGTTAATTCCAAATTGCATTGAATTACTCATTGTACTAAGTGCTACATCAACTTTAGGAAGGCAGTGTCCTAAAATGTCACAATCAAATCTAAGATGAGATAAAGGATGTGAGCTAACAACAAAAAGATGGAGAGGTAAGAGTTGCGATTATAGATCATGGTAGGCCTGAATTAAAGCTTATTGAAATAATACATGTTCTAAATCTTCATTTACTCTTAAGGCTTTGGAACTACATTCGGTTTTACCAGTCTGAGTTCCAGTTCTCAATCTGAATTTACAGTTTCTAGGTTGACTACTTCATAGAGTAGTTTAGGTTGGAAGGGACCTTAAAGATCACCTAGTTTCAACTCCCCTGCCACAGGCAGGGGGGACACCTTCCACTAGACCTGGCTGCTCAAAGCCCCATCCAGCCTGGCCTTGAACACTTCCAGGATGGGGCCTCCACAGTTTCCATGGGCAACCTCTTACAGCACCTGATCACCCTCAGAGTGAAAAATTTCTTCCTAATAGCTATTCTGAATCTACTCTCTTCTAGTTTGAAGCCATTACCCCTTGTCCTATCACTATCTGCCCTTGTAAAAAGTCCCTCTCCAGCTTTCTTGTAGGCCCCCTTCAGATACTGGAAAGCTGCTATCTGGTCTCCCTGGAGCCTTCTCTTATCCTGGCTAAACAACCCCAACTCTCTCAGCCTGTCCTCATAGCAGAGGTGCTCTAACCCTTTGATCATCTTTGTGGCCGTCCTTTGGTCCTGCTGCACCAGGTCCTTGTCCCTCTTAAATTGAGGGCTTGAGAGCTGGACACAGTATTCCACATGGGGTCTCATGAGAGCAGAGCAGAGTAGAGGGGCAGAAGCACCTCCCTTGACCTGCTGGCCATGCTGTCTTGCAGATGTCTTTAGATTATTAGAACACAATTGATTTGGAAGATTGGGTTCATGGGACTCTCCAGTTTCTATCCCTAGTTCACTTCTGATAAAGTTTTACATGGCTTTTCAGTGATATGCTACCCAGGTGGGTTTTCTTGGGCTTATTCCAAGGATCAAAGTCTTAAACTCTTCCTTGATGCATTGCATTAATGATAAAGCTGAAATTGTACAGAGACCCGTATTGTCGTTATTTGCCATATTTTTATACCTTTCTTCTGCATTTGTCAGTTATGTTGTCTTGGAGGACTCTAGTTTTGCAACTTTAAAAAAACAAACAGCAAACCTATGTGACTGTAACCTGTGTTCTTTGTCATCATAGTCATAAAAATGAAATCAATGCTATTTTTGCAAAGCATTTTTTGAATGCAGTAGTATGTCAGTCCTGAAGTACTGAGTTCTCGCAGGTTAGTTCCAAAACAAGTTGCAAGTTTTATTTTGTTGAATAAGCATTGGAAAGGTAAAGTGGGTATGGAGCACTGTCAAAGACCAAACAAGTTTTGACAACAGCAGGATCTTATCTGATGTCAGTGTTTATCCAGCAAAGCCATCTTTGTCCCATAAACTTAAGTCTGCCAGAGGCAGGATTAAACAAGCTGCTTAAGAGGCAAAAAATAATTCAAGGTACTACTACCAATTTTATCAATTGATATGATGAAGCATTTGTAAGGATGAAGTACGCTAGTGTTTAGTCAGAATATATGGGTTAAGCTAGAATGTAACTCTGACTTCCTTAAATACCTCAAATAAACTTTCTATTAAAACTAGGGGTACAAAAATACCTATTAGTATAATAGCGTCTTCTGAAACTTCTGGTTTTTTGTGCACTATGGCTCTTAAATTTGAGGTTAATACACATAAACAAGACAATAGTAACTTGTCATAATGGTAAGAAATTGTAACAAAGTAAACTACTTAGCGTAAGTGCTTGTTATACAAAGAAAATACAGTAAATATGAATAGAACTGCCTGGATAAATCAAGGCAGGGGGGTTGTAGTGATATTTTTTTTATCTGTGCTGAATACAGTCAGTCTTCTGAACTGGTCAATCTGAGGTACTGCTCACTGCAGTGTTTCAGATCATTTTCTTCAGTGAATAGCACTGATTCTGATCTGTATTAGCAAGAGAATCTTGAAAAAATTTATGCTATCGCCTTTTCTACCTAAAACTTAAATGACATCATTGAGGGAGATAAGGCTATACTGATAAAGGTGTATAAGGAATTATTTTCATTACTCTGTTCTACGGATTCTCTTTATACAATGAAGCAGCTTATTGCGAGCACTTGTGTTTAAGAAAGGAGGAATGGGGAGTTAAACTAATAGGTTATAACAATCTCTGTGCTTATGCTAACCTGCAATTCTATAGTACTTCCTGTAGGCTGAATCTTGGCTCAAAATTCACAGTAGGGTCTAATTTCTTTTAATAAATTAAGGATGAAAAGTAGACCCTACAGCATGACTGTCCTACAGAAAAGAAATTATTAGAACTCTAAATCTGCTGCTTCTGTGAAATACAGTTGCTGTACCAACTCTACAAAATATTAGATGCTATGCTTTTCCCTTTTAGAGCGACACACTTCTCTGCTGTAGGAGCAGGACAGCACCAGTGGTGCAAACACTCAAGAGTCGTAATGGAATCTCCTGTGGTAGTTTGTACTGGAAGACAACTTCTGAGGCTGATAAAACTGCCCTTTTCTCCAAAATTACTGCTAGATATCTCTTTCATGACCATGCTGAATATGGTTACAATATTTGTGACAAGGTTTGCCTGGATTTTTAATGTGCCTACCCTAGGCTGTAATTTTTTTCAAGGCTGCTATTCTCCTGTGTTTCTCCAAGGCTCTATTACTTTCAAACTGTCTATCTTGGCTTTAATGTTTTTCTTCAGGTTCAAATATTTATCAGAGAGCAGAATAACTCAATTTGACACACTTGCCCAAAGCACTCTGCAAAAAATCTGTGAATGATTATATGTGTCTTGTAACTTCTTCAGGAAGCAATGAGAGAGATAAGTGAATCCTCACTGAGGCCAGATTTCTCAAATGTCCTGCCAGCAAATGAAAAATCTCAGAAGTATGTACCACATAAAACAGTAACAAAATGACAGCAATCTTATTAGCTGTGCTGTGGTAAATAGCTACCTCATTAGAAATGCTGGAGGGAGAAAGCAAGAACGTCGAAAGACGCTTATTTACAGCAAGAGTGGGGAATGAAGGGAGAACAGTGGTGAAAAGAAATGAGGGAGTGTTGTCATAGCACAAAGGAACTAGATGAAGCTTTGATGGTCCTCAGGCTCCTGAGTAAAACACTTGTCGGTACGTAGACCTGTGAATCGGCATCATGTTCATAGTGGGATTGATTTAACAGGTCAGTGTAGGTAACTAAACAAAGCATCTGCAAGACTGAAGCTATTCTAAAGGATTTCATTCTTTCTACCAGCAACTACACGAAGCAAGAAATGATTACCAGTGAAGAACTTCACACTGAGAAACTTTGTACTGATAAAGAAAAGCTTTTCGCTGCTGGTGTGTGGGATCAAAAGGTATTTCCTTCAAGTTCAGAAGTTTCCTTCATGCTTCTGGAAGAGATGAATGTCAGGGAGCTTTTTTATATTTCTGGGTCCCTCTGCTGTTTTTACCACAAAGAGTAATATGACCAGTAAGTCTTTTGATTTTTTTTAAATTAAAATATATTAAATACCTCAAATGTAAGACTGAATTAATGTAATAGTATTATTTGTGGGATAGTTGGTAGTCTTACAGGTACAAGATGTATTTTTTAGCATATGTAATAATGGACCTCTGATTTGTTTTGAGTGGACTTAAGTGTCTCCTCAGAATCAATAGTAGATTATCAGTACAAATGATACTGAAATCTTTGTGCCTGTAGCATGTAGTTCTGTGCTGCAGCCTCACTGATTAATACTGAACAGTTCCCCAGAAGATAAATTGATTTTTAGAAATACTGCATCTCTTCACTGCAGATGTCTGGTTATTTCAGGGTGCAGTGGTGGGTGCAGTGGTAACTGCAGTGCAGCTGTATTTCTAATGTCAGAAACTGCTTCAATGAGAAGCAGAAGTCTGCTGCATCTATTCCTGCTTCCTGTGTCCTAGCCATCTCTTTCATAGCTACGAACTCTGTATGGCTGAAGGAATTGCTGTGATACTCTAAATACAGCCTGCTAGAACTATGGAGTTCTGGTTTTTTTCTTTTACTTCCTAGTGTGTGTCTATAAAATAAGGAGGTGTCTTATCTAAAAAGGAAGGTAACAAAGAGCTGGCTTCATACTTAAGCTATTCAGGGCATGGCTGCTTTTATTTTTGTTTACAGCTTTCCACTCAGATTCCAGAGTTATTTGTATTATGAAAGTTGTATGTAGTGTGTTTCAAGCAATGTAATTGATGAAATTGTTCAGAGGCATTAAACCATTATGTTGAAGAACTGGTGTAGAATTAGAAATATGTGTAAGTGAAGAAATTTAGTTACACGTTCCCAGTAACTTTCAAATTCCCTCCTTTCTACACTGAGTATCTTGTTGTTCTCTCATTTTTACTCAGTGTATGGAATTCTAATGTTGAAGGCCAATTTTTTAAATTTCTACCAGATAATAGTGTGTATATGCCAGATTAAAACCCCCAAAACCAAACAACCCAGCTGTGCCAAGAAATCAACAGTGTTATTGTGGTGCTTTAAAAAAAAAACCCAAACACAAACAACAAAAGCCTGTCAGTATGTCTGAAAACTTAATTCCTGTGTTAAGCATTACACTGTTATTTTGCAGTGTGTAACTAACTTAAACCTGAATTACATTCTCATATTTACAAACTTTGAAATAAGATGAATTCTGAGCCTTTTTTAAGTGTTTGAGGGATAATGACACTGCTGAATTGACAGTTCTGGGATAAACCTTTCTGGCCTCTAGAATTTAACCATATATTTTAGAGATATGGTCACAGGTTAGAATTTTAATGGGAGTCTGTACTTGAGACATAAAAGCTAATATTGCTGGCTCAAGAGATTTGGCTAATTTGCATTGGTATTCAGGGACATCTTGTTGGCTCAAATCTGCATGTGTTCAGATGAATCCCCTACAAACTGAAGCAATAGGGAAGCATGGCAGGAAATTACTTTGTGCATAAATGTTTTCTTTAACATTGATATCTGGTTAATCTTCATGTCTATTGTGAATATTACTCAATACTACTTCTAAATTATATTAACAGAACTTTGGAAGAGTTAGACTGCAAGTTAGGTTTGCATATCTAATGTGGAATTTATCATGGTGCATGTATTTGATTCTTTGATAATAAAGAAAACATTCTGCTGCACTTTTCTTTCCTCCCTACATGAATTAAAATGTATTTGAAGCTAGGATTCTGTTGAGGTCTTCTGTGTGCCAAGAGAACACCATAGCCACTACACAAAAAGTCATTTTCATGGATACTTCTAGTTTTAATAGTAGTGCCAAAACCCTTAAGATAATTAACCAAGGCTTTGGGTGTTAAAGACCTTTTAGGTCTTTATATAGGAAGGCATGTATAATCAAGTAATTCATTATTCAGTTATTAAAGCAGGCAAACAGTATTGACTAGAGTTTGGAATGGATGTCTCTTCTAAATTGCTGTCTGAGGTATTCCTTAGCCAAGGAACAGAATAAATTATTCTACTGTTCATCTGCTGAATTGAACAATAGGAAGATTCATTATTGTTCCAGTTAACATGAGCGTCTTCTAACATGCGAACTAGAATGTCATACACCACCATAGAGCAGACCTTGGTCTAATTGATAATAACACTGTAAACCCTTGTTCTCAATTGCTTTGGTAAACTTCTAATTGCTTGCTGTGTTGCCTGATCATTCTAATTGCTGAGTTCCTGCTCTTGGCCTGTTGTATAGGTGTGCTTCAGCCATGTTTAACATGAGGAGAACAATAGGAAGTGTTGAGCTTCTGCAAGAAAAGGTGCAAACTGGGCCACTTGAGCTTCTTTTCCAGTGATTAGATGAGAATGGGACTGGGATTATAAATTTGGAAATAGATGTCAGTCCTTATGATAGCACTCGCCTCTGAAGGCTTGAGTGTAACCCTAGGACACATCCATTCTGCAGCTTAAAAAATAATTCAAACCATCATAAACTGAATTGTAAGGCTGTTTTGGGTGTTTGTCATGCAGGAGTTGTATGTATGACTTTATGCATGTGCTCATTCTGCTATAGGAGATGGTATTATGGGTAACAAATCCAAAACACTGATTTACAGAAGACTGCATTGTGACATGGGTGATGGATGGAAGCCTGGGGCTTTTAGAATTAGGATGTAAAAGAAATCTGCTTTTGGAGGTGAGGAAGCAGATGGGAGTACTCCTTTCAAAGCAACTGAGTTACTCCTCCAAAACAAAGATACTGACAGTAACTTATGAAACAATCCTTGTTACTGGGACATGTTGCTTTGAAGAAGCATTTAAACTAGTTCATAAGCTGTTTTTCTTAAGATTAGTTTATACAGCTTTGTACTCAAAGATCTTCAAGTTTCTTTTTGTGTTGTTTCTATTCATTGGAAGGAAGGACATCAAAGACTAGAGTCTCAATGTTAAACTGGAATAGCTCTATTTATTCACTGTTTTCAAGACTTTGTTATGAGTAAACGTGATTCCTGTCCTCTATTTTTCAAGAATCTTTCTGGGGAACAAATTTTAAATCTAGCAGCAGGTTACACCCTATCTTTTAAAAAGACTGTAGGTGGTTTTAAAGAGACAGTTCTTGCCTTCACATTTTCAAATATGTTAGAATATGAAGGAGATGATTCGTGACATCCTTGTTACAAATCCAGAAAGATGCTTAGGATTAAATGGAATATAGCTTTGTATTAATATTTATAACTATTTTTAGAATTTAAACTGTGTAAGAGTCTTCTACAACATGGTATGTCATGTTTAAATATATAGTTTTTTGTATTAAAGAACCTGTTCTTTGTTTTAGGTCCTTGTTTAGATCCTTGCTGTGGTTTGAGATTCTGCATCTGATTAACAGATCAGAATAGGAGTAGTAGCTTTATGGGCTTAGCTACCAACTTAATTACCATCTTCTAACATGCAATCTAGTACTTTTATTAGCTTGTCATATAGAAAAGTCTAATGAGCTCTGTTTTGCATTATGCTGTTCTCGATAATAGGTGGTAGGATTTAGAGTGGGTGATGTGGGTTTTCTGCTCCTTTTCAAAAAAAAGTTGGCTAAAGAAGCAAAGTTGGCTCTCTGAGAAAAATACTTTAATTATTATATTGCTGTAAGGCATGTGATATTTTTCAGTTTAAGGGTGGGTGGATATGCTTATTGAAGTATGCTATCCTTGCTCTATGTAGCCCTATATTATGATTTCACAGAATACCAGGTTAGAAGGGCCCTCAAGGATCATGTGGCCCAATGTTTCTTGGCAAAAATATTTCTAAGATATTGTTAAGACAATGTATAAAGAACTTGGAAACTGAACTGAATTATTCCCTGTGTAGTTCTATTGAATAGCCTATTTCATTCTTCTTGCTGCAGCTCTGTAGACTAATTCTTGGTGCTTTTTAAGCTTGTCAGATTTACCTATTTCCTGTCTCTTGGACACTTAATGTCATCTAATTGATTCTCAAATTTCTATTCTATTTCTTCTATTTTGAAACACTCTTATGTGTCTTACGTGTAACTGGCTTGCTTATCTAAGTGTTCATAATATTCAGGAGAAAGAGTTGCTAAATTGCTGCTCATGGAACAGCTTAGTCAAAGCTTGTAATGAAATTTTTAATTCACTGAAGAAAAACATTACGAAAAGACTAGATGCTGTGTCTTCAGGCCCAGCATGCCCTGCAAACCATAAGTAACTTCATTTTGTTTCATTACCATAGCTATGCATTATAGATGTCCCTACAGTAGCAGAAAAACCTCTTTAGAAGAAGTCTACAAAGATTTTAGTCTGGCCCATACTGTCTTATTTTCTTTCTGAAGTGCTGTTTGAAGGTCATTGTGAAGTGGTCAATTATTGTATCTGTCTGCTGGGGAACTAGACCTGATTACCCTTGATATGCCTTCTAGATTAATGTTCCTAACTCAAAGATGTGCTTCCCATGTGGAACATGGGGAAGGACCCGTTCTCTGACTGTATCTTTCTACTTGGTTTGTTTTTGAGAGAAATTCCAGAATCTGTGAAGTTTACTAGCAGCCCTGCACTTAAATTATGCTGCTTGAGAGACAAGAGAGGAAGTGATCAAAGCCTCTAGCTTAGTTTCTAAAGTGCTGTGTGCTCTCAGTCTTTCTCCAAAAACTCTAATCAATTCCATACAGCATTGTATGCTTGAACTCGAACAAGTCAGACTATTAAACCCAGAATTTTCTGTATTCCTAGGTATGTCCACTCAGAACAGGCACCAAGATTCATAAGTAGCTCAGGTGAAAAATATATGGGAGGGGGAAACTACAAAGTACTGTGAAATTGATGTAGCCCAGCTTGTGTGTCTAATTACATGCTGCTACTTTGCTGTGATTCTTTCATTAGCAGGGAGTTCCTCTTCCTTTATAATGAATCTTTCCTTTCCCATTCTTCTTGGAGGTAAAGGTCCAAATATTCTTCATTGCCAGTGACTTGGTTCACTGGTTTAAACACTTCCTACTAAGGAAGATCTCCTGTGAATGCCCTTGAAATGACATGATAAAGTATTGTGAGGTGGGTTCCTGTAAATTTTTCCTGTTAGTAATTTTACTCACTATAACTACACCTAAATGATTACTAATGGATTGATGGTAAGACTATAATAAACTTAATAAACATATTGGCATCCTTGAGCAGTTTAGTGTCTGTAAACACAAGACTTGTTTGCTTTCAATATTCCCCGTACAAAGAACCAGAATAAAAAAATATATAAATTGGGGGGAGGGGGGAAATGAGATACTGTGGACAGACTACAAGTAGTTAACTAATTAATTCTAAACCACTTCCAGTAAGTCATGCTACTTCACAACTTTATATTCTTGCTTTCTTTCACAACCTCTGTACTGCATTTCTGGCTTATTTGGAAATTTAAGAACCTTCCTCAGAGGGTTTGAGAAGAAACAATTGCTTTTTTTATCAATATTGCTGCTGCTTTCACTTGGGAATTTTCAAATGACTTTGCAGAAGGTAGTAATAGAGACAAACTAGCAGGGAGTTCATAAACATTCTTGTTCCCTAAGTTCATACTTGCAGCATACTTGTTTTTGTACAGTGTCTTCATCAAAAATACAGTTTAAAAATTTTATATTTAAAAAGACCTTGAAAGAGATCATATAAGCTCTCTAAATTATGTTGAGCCATAATATTTTTTGTCTGTATGTGCAGGTGAATGATGTACAGTTCTATTAAAATATCAATTTGATCTGGAAACTTACTGTGTCTTAAAGGCTAATTGGTCTTATAAATGCGGACTGCAAATGGGTCTGAACATTCTGCAATTTAATTCCTGGGAAATTATCACTAATTTCCTTTGACAGAGGATAATTTGCTGCTGTCAGTTATTTCTCCCCCACCCACAAACACATTGTTGTTCTCTGCAATTGAGAACACAATTAGTGCACAAATCAATGATTTAAAAAATGTTTTTCTGGCTAATACTGGATGCTTGTACTTCTAATATTACTTTAGTTCAGCTAAAGGGGGAGGGTGTTTCAAAGTATCTTCAAGCCTTCTTTAGCTTTTATTTTTCTTTGTGTGATTGTTGGAGCCTAAACTAAGACTTTTCAGTTACAATATGGTAACAGAGAAATTCTGAGCTAAATACTTATAAATCTGTTGCTCAGTATTCCAGTTTGGAGCCTAGATCCGAATACAATACCACATCAAATTTGTAATCCTGGCCTGGGTGCTTGAAAGATTAAAAAAAATATTAGGTATTTTTAAATTGTGGACTGCTCTTTAATGTTTATCATTAAAATGCCTTTTTCTTTGTGTTTAGCATTTCAGAGAATTTTAGCTTAAACTCCTGTTCACAACTGATATGTATCCAAAGCAGGCAAAACAAAATTCCTCAAAGCCTCTAAGTGATATCCAATAGGATATGAGGGTTGCAGGAGAGAAGACTGCCAGCAAATCTTGACTTTAAGAATATAAAGCCCTAAGCTTACATTGCAGAACATTACAAACTTATAGATGTCTCTTAACACATGGTGTATTGACTGAGTTTTCTTTCTTTCCCATTTTGAAAGGAGAGATGAAATAAAATATCCTGGCAGGTCTCTCTGTTAAATCTGTTCATCTTTCCTACATAATAACTTAGTATAGTTGAAGTGTTTTTTTTTATTTAAGGATGCAGTTGTTTAACTTTTTGCCACTTTTTCATACCATAATGGAGGCTCACCACTTCTTCCAAAATGCTGAATAGCTGTGCAGAGTCTGAAGGAGAAGTGTCATTAGAATGTATGTGTGGTTTTGTCAGCTGCCCACAGAATTTGTAGGTAGATGACTAATATCTGATTAGCATGGTATCTTGTGGCCATAGTGTGTGCTCAGGGACCTGAATGAGCTAGTCTTACCTGACTTGCGTGATACACCATGTATTTTTATTACTAGTGAATAAAGCTTTAAAGTGCTTTACCTCATGAAGAATGAAATGTTCTTTGCTCTTGTGTTCTTAAAATCCCTACAGAATTCAGGTGTTTCAATGCAAGATCTTAAATGCTAATGGTATCTCTGGGGACCTACAGCTATATATGTACTGCGAGTCCACAATACTGGTGCTTTCTTGTGTCAAACCAGCTTCAAAGGCTCAGTTCTTGGCCAGCTCAGGTGATAATGTATGACCAGGTCATGAAGTTGAAGGTAGTAAATGCTGCTATCCTATCTTCGCTGGTATAGTAGCTAAAGGAAAAGAAAATCATGAGTGCTTATGTAAAAATTATGGTAATATAAAGGGTACTTAGAACATTCTGTTGACTGCCAAATAGACAGATTTCATTCACCATCCACTACAAGAATGGACAGCAATGGAAGCTTCATTCTCTAACATCAGCCTCTGTAGCTAGATGTTGTCTTTCTGCATTCCAAGATGTCCTAGATTGATCATTGTGGAGTCTAAATTACAGCATCTCAAAATACCTCAACACTGTTAACTAGGGGCTGAAAACTACTGAAGTGAACACTGAACTCTTGTAATGGGAGAGCTCTGCAAGAGGGATTCTGGAATGATTCTGCTCTTCGCATGAGCAGTGGAAGCATAGATGTTTGAACTTGGGTTGTAATTAAATTGAGCAGTTAGGGATTATATAGAGTGATAATCTGTAGTAGATGACAGGATCCAGCAATGGAGATAAAAACGTACTGTTGGGAAAAATGTTGACTAGCTCTGAATATAAGTAAGGCTACAAGAAAGGCACTTTTCAAATCTAGCTATAGCCATTTCTGATTTTAGCTTTTCCTTAATCCCTTGAGATTTGCTCTTTAAAAAAAAAAACAAAACAAAACAAAAACCCCCCCAACAAAATAACACAAAACACCACCCAATGGAATATTGAAGATTTTCTTAGTTTCTAGACTACCTACAATGGTCACATATTTAAGAAAAACTTGTTTAAATTTCTCACTGAGAGATTTCTTATGTGATAGGCTTACTAGTCTAAATATTATATGCCTTCTTCATGCTTGCACTACCTTGAAAGTGGCTACAGGAACTAATAGAGAGCTGACTGATTATTTTCATTCCTGAAGTGTCATATTTTGAGTTACTGTGCAGTAGCATGTTTTACCTTACTGCAGGTTTATACATTAAAAGAGAAACTTGTCAACATGATCTACGTCCTGCTGGTATCTAATCATCTTAGCAGGCAGAGGTGGCTGGCTTAAGAGAAGCCTTATACCCTGTACTTCAGTGAGACAAGAGTAGCCAAAATATCTGCTGGATTAAATGCTTGTGCTGCAATTTATGACTTTTTTCAGATTTTTAGTGACTGAAGTTGAAAAACAGTAACAAGTTTAACTTGACTAATATATTTATGCAAAACTTAATTTTCCTGATGTTAGAATAAAAAGCAGTTGATTCTTTTTAAGGCAAAACCTTATTTTCAGAGAAAACCAATTTTCTTCCTTTTGATTTTCTACAGTTACTTACTATCTGGTTTTGGAACACAATCTACTAGAAATGTGAATCATGGGAGTTTTTCTGACATGGGACCCTATTTCTTTCCTTCCTTGTTCCCATACTACAATGGGTTATTGATTCTGACAGGTGACCAAGAATAACTTTTTCCAGAGCAGAGATTAAAAAATCAGAAACAAAACTTCAGTTTCCAGAAAAGTAAGTGCTATGCCAGTCCTTCTGTTAGTATAATTCTGTTCCATAATTTATGTGTAATGAAACTATAACACACCATACCAGTCTATTGTCCACTCTTTACATTTTTACATTATTTCTCACAGTCATGAAAAAGTTAATTGCACCCCTGAAAAATATTTGTAGCAGAGGATACTTAAAGGAAAAAAACAAGATGGTACTTGGCTCATAGTCAGTATTGTAAATGATGACACTTCTTTACTGTTTTCTACCATGTTATTTTTGTGTTTTCCTGACCATTATTTTCTGTAAACACTGTCTGCAATACATTCATGGGAACTGCCAGCTGGGATTCTTCCTTTTATCCCTTTGTGCCACACTTTGCTCAATATATTACAATACTTCTACGGAATCGCTGAATAAGCTTTTGAGCTGAAATATGCATCTGAATAATTTGTTTACCATAAATGTTTTCTGCAAGCTTCTGAAATACTACTTTAGCAAGAATCAATATGATGCAGAGATATGTGCCTTGTGTTGAAGAAAATGGAAGTAGGGTTTCCAAATCCACAGTTTAATACTCTCTATTTACAAAGTACTGTATTATGATGCCCTCAAAGCAATGAACAAGCCACCTATACATCTCTATTGAAGTTCTCATGGTGATCATGAGTCACTCCAAATATCAGATATTGACAAACACAGGATATTGGTTTAGCAATACATTCAGAACAATACAGTCTGATTATTTTGTCAATACCATAATATTTTCTTTTGTAGTGAATTCACTTGGGTTTTTAACTTTCAAATTGGGATTAGAGATCAGGAAGACCTTCCTTCTACTGCTGATGAATATTAAGCACCTCAAAAATAACAAAACTTACTTAATGAATAGGAGTTGTGGCATTGACCCTATAACCCTAATTGCTGTATATCATAATATAGCCTTTCATATCTGGTAATATTCTGTGAATTACTTAAAATTCATGTAACATCTTACATTGATAGTGTGTAACCAGTCATAAGTCTCTCAAGCCACACTTCCTGCCATGGTAACTTTATTTCTTTGTAATTCAAATAAGTAACTGTGGGCATGTGGCAAAAACTGAGTAACCTGGTTCACAACTGGAGAAGCTAACATAGAACAGGCAACTACAATTTTCATAATCCTGTTGTGTTACTGGGGGTATGGTACCTCAGGGGTAGTGTGCGAATCATAATAGAAAAATTGTTCAAAAATTTGTTGCAGCTGCTTTGGTTCTTAAATTTGTCTCTGCGAAACAGTACACTGAGTTACAAGACTGCATATACAGTTATGTGATTCTATTGTAACTCCTATATGCAGTCTCTCAGCTTCATTAGTAGCTCCCTACCAATTTTAAAGCCTGTGAACCATGAGCAGCTGTATAGTGCTGATGTTCAACAAAAAATGTATGAATAATTTACACTAATCTGGCATACCTTTAAAGAATTTAAATAAGTGCTATTAAATAAACTGCCAGAAAGCCTACACGTAGAGTTTCACAATACCTTTCTTACTGTGCAATGACATTTGGGGAATACTAGAACAACTTGTCTGCAGCATGAGTTATTTTTCTTAGCTTAATATTTGTAATATAAAGCGTATGCAGACTGACTTGTTCACACCAAATCTTTCTCTGAGGCTAGCTTTCTAAACTAGGGTTTACTAACTCAGATAAAGACTAATTTTTTTTCTGCAGTACAAAAACTCATAACAAAACCGTTGTGGCTTCCTGCTTGCCAAGATGTAGTATCTCTTGTCAGCATTTTCTAGACTCAAAAAAACCCAAAACCATCCCTGTGTTCAGTACTGTGATTGCAGATTGGCTCCAGGGCTTGCATACCAGGCCAATACATACTTGGAGAACAGAGACCCAGTACTGCTTTCTGAAGCTGCCTACTGCTTGACCTCCTGCACTGTAGATAGTAATAGCTTCAATAAGACCACTTCCAAAATGTATTTGTAATTAAGGTGAATCCTAATCCTGTAAGGACATTCTATCTGTCCAGCTAGAAGCTTTGCCAGCAGCCACTATCTTAAAAATATGAAAAGGATATAAGATATTACCCTAATTATCTGAAAGGCTCTTACTCATCTATTAGGCACGTTTAGGCAAAGAATGGATTTCACTTTGCAAATATACAAATCATAGCAAAGGTAATACTATAATGCACTGACTGAAGCAACTAGTTTATCTGGGTACCTTCATGACCTTGAAGGTATGAGGTAATTCAAGTGTCTCTGGAGTGGGTTTGAGGAGAAAAGAGTACATTCCTGCTGGTGGATGGACGACAGATGGTATGGGAAAGATGGGCTTTTCTGGATGCAGATGATAATGGGTTAGAACAACCTCTCACTTCTGCTGTTTGTGGCTGATTGATTTGTATATACTTATATTATTTAGTGGTCAGTACTACACAACTTGAATTTTAATAGCATGTCTTCACATCTCATGATTTCTTTGAAAATATATATCTGTTCTATTTGTGCAGCAGGCTTTTTATTTTCCAACTAAAGAGATGCTAGCGTGACAGTGGTGTCCATCCTTGGGATACTCTTAAGAGTGGGGCTGCACGCAGGGGTCAGGCCTGTGGCTGCTGAAATTTAGGCCACTAGGCAAGATGATGGCTCCCTGTCACCAGCTCTGCTGGCTGGACTGGAAGACTTTGGAGCAGCAGTCAGACCTTTCCCATGCTGGTATGGGATGGGAAGGGAGAAGCAGAATGCTGCCACAGGGATGAGTCAGATACAGGATGGGCTTACTGTGCGTATTCTGCAGACTGTGGTAAAATGAAGCGAACACCTTGCATGCACAGTGATCCTTTGAGCAGTGCTGTGTACTGTCACTTAAGTAATGTGTTTTTTTCCCTTACTGTGGTAGCCCGTGAGGACTTGTGATTTTCTCCTCTGATGTTGGCAGAGGAGAAAATTAGCTCATGGTTTTTCTACGTTATTTACTTGGTCATCTAGTCTGGGTGGAATTGTTTTTCCCTCTAAACTCTAGTTGCTTTCCTTTTCTCTTTTAGTTCTGTTTTCCTCCTCCCCACAGAAGTAGCAAACAAAGAGCTGTCCCTCTTCCCACAGTATCGTTTCCTGAGCATGGCAAAAAAAGAAAAAGTAGCCTCCTGGCTTCAGTAAGGCTGTTCATATATAAAGGCTTTTCAGACTGAGGACTACAGAGTTGAGGTAGTTTGAGGATTACATATAATAAGGTTCTGTCATGAAGTAAACGCCATAAAAGATGGCACTTAAAGTGAAACATAGCCTAGATTTACCAAGGACTAAAATCAATATGATGTATCATTGCAATTGGATGCCAAAGGAGGCTGCTATTCATGTTCATGGTATTTCACTGATGACAGCGTGCTATTTTTCTTCCATAAAGAACTTATGTGAGTTTACTTGTGCCTTGTCTAGCAAAACAAATCAAAACATTTAGGCTGCTATAAGAATGTTCTGGCAAGGAAAACTTTACCGCAAATAAGGTACATTCATTCAATTTTAAATCCTGGATATTTTGCAAAGGAAAAGTGTCAAGTGTAGCTTGCAGAGATAGCTTGGATATGAACAGCGAAGTTACTTGCTGTTTTTAGCACTTATTTAGATATACTTTACTGTAGCTCAAATCCTTGTTGCTCATATGTGAGTCCATTCTGTCTTAACTAGAAGATAAATAAAATTGCTTTATATGCCATTGATGTTCTATCAGCTGTTCTCCATTTAGGTCTTCACATAACATCAACTAAAGCTGAACTTCAGCTTTGCTTTCTCTTCAGGGGCTGATTATTATGACAATTACTTGAAATAATTTATTCCTGATTAAATACATCATGTTTTTGCTTAGGTTGCATGATCACAAATTCCTGTGATCAAAGTTAAAATGGTACTAGCCCTGATTCAGCTGTCAGGTATTTTATAAGTGACTTCAATTTTTGACCCTGTGTTAGATCTCAGATTTCAGGCACTTCCTATGCTGGTGTTGCAGCAGGGGTTACAGCAGGCTTTCTGTTACTGTGTTAGTAAGTTTAAACAGTAGAGGGACATTAGTGTTGACAAATGTCAATGATGACAACAAAATTATAGCAAACAAGTACTAAGGGGTTTTTTTCCTGGCAGGAAATACTGCTTTATGAATGAAGAACTGTTTGAATTTGGTGATAAAGTTTACAATAGTCTTAGAAATAATCAAGATTCTTGTAGGAAAATATGCAAAATTATTATTTTCAAGAGCTAAACGTATTGTACGTCTGCAGATCAGCTATATCCATGGGGTTATCATGTATCAGTTGGTAGTTCGGGGAATCTTTAATCAGCATGTTTTAATAGAAATTTTTTTCTAGAAAGTCACTCTGAGTTTCACTGAAAGTTTACAGCTCTAACAAGATCAACTTTAATGGTTTTAAGAGTATTTTAAAAGAATTTTGGGCTATTGCTTTGCCCAGTTGAATTAAGGCTGTAGTTGGCATTGGCCCCTTGTAAACCTGCAGAGACATGCAGAATTAATTCCCTTTTTGAAGCTGTTTCTGTATATCACAGTAAATTATATACCCTTGATAATTATTTGTTACCATTTCTCCTGAAATAAAGAAGGGTTTCAAAAGTACGATATGCTTGATGTTCATCTCTGTTATTGAACTTGCCTCTAACAGAACACGTACAGTACTGCATACTTGTGCTACTGTGTGCTTTTTTAAAATTACAATAAGGGCAATCTTACCGCAGTGTCCCCTCTATGACTAAACCTTGGGTTTTGTTCATTTCTTAATTTTTTTTCCCTCATGGAAATAAATTCTCTTATTTGGTCACTTCACTGTGGTCTTGTACACAACCTCCCAAATGTTATCATTAGTCTCTGGTGTGATTTAACTTAATCCATACAGATTTTGTAAAGATTAATGGTGTCTGGTCCTATAAATCCTGATTTATTCAATGTTTTAAGTATATAAGTAATTATATATGGCATTCTACATATATTTGAGGAATGAATTGTAGTATTTGGGTAAGATTGTGAATAGGTGAAGAACATGTAGAAAATTAGTAAGGACGTAGCTTTTATTTTGTTAAAGGGCATCTTGATGCTTCTATAGTGGAAGTGTAGCAATGCTGTGAAAGTTCCTAATGTGTGGTAAACTAACTGTAAATATGTGGTCTAAAGCAGAGTAGGGATGAAGAGTAGGATTTTTTCCCTCTCCACACCCTGATTATTTTTCTTAAATTCTGATTCAGTTTCTTACTCTCTGTAGGGTTGTGGAAGACCACCTTTAAAGAAACAGGCAAATGAAATTTTCCATTTGCAAAGCTACTTTAGTTAAATTCTTGTTAGGTGCAAAGTCTGTACTCATTTCCTCTGTTGAAATAGTAGGATCTTTCCTGAACCTTGCTAAACTAAAAGCTTAGAATTGCTGTAGGTGTTCAATTAAAAGATAATTGTTACTCTGAACTATAGTGACAAAACTATTACAAGGCTGCATATATCTGGTGGCTGCCTATTCTGATGCATGTGTATGCTTTTGAAATACTGAATTTTTTGTAAGTATCTGCATCATGAAACTAGATGCCTAGTTTAACAGTCTTGATCAAGGACTAGCATTTAAAACACTCAAATATGAAGGCTAAAGCTCATTTCTCATAGCAATGAGTACAGCCCACTGAGGCAGGTAATAAGACAACTCCTTGAAAAGTGAGGAGGCAGTAGAAATCATAACAAACACAAAATCAATGGAGTTTTTTTATAATAGTCCTTTAAGTAAAGAGCCTGTAAAACAGTATGTCTAGAGTGTTACTTTATTGATACTGAATAATTATACTTTGAAATTAATTAGCAGTAGTACAATCAAGCAATGATTGTGACTTGTCAGTGTGATATTGCATGTTAATTGTGGTAGTTCGCTTCCTACATTAGAAAATCAGTTCTTTCCAGGCTAAAAAAAAAATCTTGAATTAAGCATTTAACACCAATTGTAGTATCTTAGTAGTCAGAGTTAAAACTTGTTTTTCAAAAAAGCCTCCCATGTTTTTCCTTCAACATATGGGAACTGAAAATTCATTGGTTAAAGTAGACAGTCGAATCGCTTTGATACTAATTACCAGCTGTATGCTTCTAGTACTTGACACAAACCTGAATGCCCACAGAGAGCTTAGATTTTAAAAAAAGAAATGCCTTGCAGACTTTTTCACAAAGAAAACTTTGTTATACTTGTATCATCTTGTGAGGAACAGCTGAAATAATGTTTGTTAGCTGACAAATCTGTTTGTAACAAGTTTACCGAAGTCTTTGTCAGGCTCACCTCTTTATGTGATTAAATATCTACTGTAGCAGTATATATTTATATATTTATACATATTTCTGCTTTGTGAATTTTTTAAATTAAATGGGTGTTCCATCTAACAAATGCCAAAAAATATTCTTGTAATTGAATTACTATGTTGCTTTATTGCTAAAAAGGCAGTAATTTAAGGTTCATGCTCGTAGACTTTCTTATTTTGTTGGTTTGTGTACTCTAACCTCTCTGTACTATGATTCTACATCACTTTGCTGTTTCCCTGTGACATCAGCTTGAAAACCAATTTCTCAACCATACTTCACCACTTGAGGTTTTTTTTGCTGTGCTCAGTACTTTGTGGGACAGTCAGAAGTCCTTCTCAATGTTTACCTTCAAAATCTTTCTTAGGATTCACAAGATTCCTTTTGTGGTGCCTAGAGGCATCGTGTAATGTTACACATGTTAATGTAACTTATCAAGGTTTGAAATTTGTAACTCCTAATGTACTCGTTGAGAGTTATTAACTGTCAGCGCAATTTTTTTCTTTTAAACCTGACAATTAGTTCTTAAGTTCAGAATCTGCTAAGGCTAATGGGCTTGAAACAAAGCTGTTTTGATTACAGGAGTCTGACAACTAAGATATAGCACAAAATATGAGATCCAAATTTGTGCGGAAAAAATAATAAAAATGAGTTGTCAACACTGCTTGTGTGACTACTATGAACAGCTTAACTGGGGGCCATTTGCCTTTTTTCTATGTTAGTATTGATCATGCAAAATATTAATATCACAAAGTCTTCTTGTGTGCTAAAAAGATGAGTGTACAGATTTTTACATCAATATTGTTAACATTGACATAATGCTTACTTAAAAATCTTTGTGACAAATAGAAAAGCTGTACATCTGTTTTGGGGATTCTGGGTGAGAGATTTAAGGTAATTCCTCTGGACCAGTTGAAAATACCGTATGGGGCTGAAAGAGTTAAGGCTTAGAGATTATTTTTAGACAATTGCAATTAAAAGGGATTAAGCAGCAGCTTAAAGAAGAAACATTAATTTTCCCTGCATGCCTACACGGCTCTGATCCTCTGTTCTGTATTTTAATAATGTAAATATTGAGAGCCAAGTCCAGCTTGTTCCACTTATGGCTACTAACATGGATAAGATCAGAGGAACTGGGCTTCATTAGAAAATACTTCTAACTATACTCTGAATGTCAGCAGAAGTTTCCTGGTAGGAGTAGCTGTGCATTGTAGATACAAGGAATTATCAGTGACTTGGTGAGCAGGTAATGATGAACAATGATTCAGACAAGTAATACTTAATCTTCTGCCACACTGATAATTTTCAGACCAACCATTGCTCTGCTTAACAGAATTTATATCTACAGGGCTAGATTGTCTCAAATGAGCAATATGACTGTTACTGTGGTGGGGGAGGAAGATTATTTTCCTTTTTAGCTTATTCTGTTACTGTGGTGGGGGAGGAAGATTATTTTCCTTTTTAGCTTATTCTGTTCCTGTGGTGGGGAGGAAGATTATTTTCCTTTTAAGCTTATTCTTTGTAGCTGATTAAAGTGAACCTCTGACCTCTACTTCAGTATTTTGGTTTCTTGGACTCTGTGTTCAGTGAGGTGGCCAATACTTTCACAATGTCTTTTTTTAATGCTGCCAACTGTGGCAATGATACTTAAAAGAACCAGGAAGATGGAGCTTGTTCTGTCCTGGTAACCTTGTAGGTAGTTTGTGTGTAAGATTAACTCTTATGTGACTCATGTTATAATTTTATTCAGTTAAAAGTTGCAGGGAAATATACTAGCTAAAAGTAATGTATTTCAGAAAGCTGTCTCCCTTAGTCATACTTGTGTCTGTAAACTGTAAATCCAGATATAGAGCACTGATAGCAGAAAATCTGATAGAGGATGAAAGCAGTTTATCGTGGGCTTTGCCTTACCCTGCTGAGCTATGATTTGGGTTACAGTCATCGGAGAGCCACTGCAGGGAATTAGTCTGACTAGGAAATAGTCTTTTGTATCTAGATGGTATCTGACTCCATAGTCCTCCTGTAGTTCATATCTGAGCTGTAGGGAACAACAAAAAGCAGACAGCTTTCATCAATGCCATGTCTAAATGAGACAACAGAGTAACAGTGTCTGGGAATGTACAGATGATAATTAGTTATATCTACAGGAATCTCTGCTCTTCCAGTAAACAATGAATTTCCCCATTGAGGAAGACGCTTTTTTTCCTTAAACTTGAAATCTGTTTCACTGAACATAGTATTGGTTTTTTCCTTTGCTTTTAATCTGCTTGATGAATAAGCATCAAATAGGCTCCTAGAATATTTGAATGTTTGCCTGCAGCAGGTTCAGATCTTATCATATGTCTCTAATGGTTGCATTTTATCAGGAGCTTTGTGGACAGCCAGATAAGGGAAGACTATGAATATGAATTTCCATGGTATCGCACTACAAAACTTGTAGCATAGAAAAACCAGAGTGAACACTTAAAAGCCTGGTTGAGCAACACCATAATTTGGTTATTTTTGGATAGGCTTTCATAAAGCTGCCAACCTGTTTGGCCTGTGAATTTCAGCATTCTTGGGGTTTGCTTGGGGCTTATCTAGAGTTGTTTATCTACTTAAATTATTGGGTACGGTAGCAGCATTAAATAGATAACAAAGCCATGTTAAATACAATGTATATACTTGTAAAACATCATAATGAAGAATAAGAGTCCTATATTACCTTCAAGGTAATAAATGGTATTAACAGCTCAAGGTTTTCTCACCTCAGCATGTTTTACAAATATAAACCCAGTAAAACATGAAGACCAATGAGATTGCTACTGTTCTGACCATAAATTCTTGGTTCTTTACTGTTTATTTGGAAGGATGTTGGACCTTCAGTTAATCCTTATTCATTTCAGGGTAACTAGCTATTCTATCTGTATTTAATTTTTAACTGAAAGTAATTTTCCTTGTCTCTTTAATATTGTTGAAAAGTCACTTTGAAAAATGAACCTATTTTAAGGATCAGCTTTATAAGCTACTGTTAATAGAAGAAACAAAAGCAAGCTGTCAGTTGCATTCAGTAGTATAGATAACTTGTGTTCTTTGCATATAGGGTAAATATGCCTCAAGTCTGACCAAAAAAAATAATTATTAAGCCAATACTCTGTCTTCCCGTGACACTGATATAGCCCAATTATTTGTCTTGATTTTGCTGCTTTTGTTACATTGTGGTGCTCAGCAATTAAAATGTGTAGTTGAAAATAGCAGTTGAAAATCTTGTTCACTCAACAAACTTCTCCATGTTTTCTGTTTTCCCCAAGAGCAGGTCACAAGTTACATCCTGAAGGTATAGCTGTAATAAACTTTGAAATAGACAGTTCAGAGTTAAATATTAGTTGGAACCTGAAAATTTTGCATTTGTATCACAGTGTTCTCAGTGGTGATTAGAATAAAAATTTTTGACTTTGTCAAAAAGATTTTTGTGAATCCTGTGACATGGTTTCATGTGAATGATAACTTGTCATGCTCTGTATTTGAATCCTGTTACATATTACTGTAAGAAACCTCTGAGAGCACCAGAAAGGACAGGGTTTTCAAGTAGATTTGAGCAGCATGGACTTTCATTTGTGTCAATGTAACTTCCAGCAAGCTCAGGTGGAACTTTTTCAAGTTTATTGCCCTGATTTAGAGATTAAAGACATTTTCTCTGATTTCAGAATTAAAAAAACCAGCCACCACAACTGGAAGTTTAAGTCCTTAGAATAAACTTATGTTGCTACAAATAGAAAAGATTTAGCCATCTGATGTTCAAATTTGATGAAGCTTTAGCAGACAATATTGAAAGATATGGTTTGTACACACTTCAGAAATCAGAACATAGAATGCTTAAATTGCTTCAGGGCTTAATCTGTAGTTCATGACCTGTCTTGTTTCAGAACTTCAAAAGCTAGTTTTAGCCATATGTGAATCAGACCCTTGTCACCTTCATAGGCAGTGGGATATTATAAAAATTAAGGTCTTCAGAAAGAGTAGAGCAGAGAAGTTAACCGAGGGGTTATTTTTGTTGTAGGCTTGTGGTTTTGTTTTTCATGTTCAGCTGAGAGGAGATGCAGTCTTAAAGTACAGGCTTAGCTTTTTGAAGAAACTGACTTAAATGAAAACAATAGGTGACCTAGATTAAAAATGGGACTGTACATGTGCTTCGTATGACTGAAGTGTGTTGTAGTATGGTTGCAAAACACTAATGTTTTCTTATGAGACCTGCATCCTGCCCTGAGGTAGCTTTGTTGGTGAAGTTTAGTCCTGGAGCAGTGGTGCTCAGTGTATGTATCCTGGGAAACATAGGGAGTAGACCATGTGAGCTCTGTGCCACCACAACTCCTGTTGGCATGGAAGGTAAGTTATTGCAGTATCTTGGATGTGTACCTGTGTTAAACTATAGCAAGGACTGTATAATGCATATCTGAAGGTGACATAAAGCATGCTTCCTTGGTCATAGGTCTCTCCCTAGCAATTTAGGTTGTAGGGATTTCCATTTTACTCAAAAGGGCTTTTACCCATCTTGTACTTGAGGCAATGTCAAGACCAGTTTCTTGTACTTTTTCATTTCTTTTTCTGACAGTACTTTTGAATTATTGGTGGAGTATTCATATTATAGGATGAATATTATTCAGTAGTCTGGGTTTTTTATCTTTTCTTTCAACTGTTTGAGACATTACGTGTGTCTGGTAAAAGTCAGTTGCTGAGGCTGCATTAAAGAAAACTGTCTGAAGCTTGTAGACAGAGGAATTGATTTCCAGATACTGCTGATTAAAGGCAGAAATATTAAAGCATTTATTTTTCTATATGCATCTGAAAATTATGGCCATAATTACTTTGATAAATAAGTAGATCCTTTCTACAGTTGACAGTACCTCAGGTTATATGTATTCTTTCTTTTCCTTTGTCATCTGACAAGGACATTTAAAACTTGGAATGCCCTAGTATTTTTGTGTGAATATTGAAATGGAAATAATTAAGCAGTACTTATGAGCGCAGTTAACCCTGATCTCTTAGTTAATGTGATAATTTCTACAGTTTGTGGAAATTTAATGGCTTAATAGAAATTATTCTAATTTCTGCTTCATGGAAAGACTTAATATAACAGGCTTCCTGGACAAAATGACTCACTGGAAAAGACATTGTATTTGAGAAAGTTGGAGCTCTTGGTGAGACCAGACCCCTATCTGTCTGATCTTTTCATTGGCATTTCTAGGAACTGGGTCACAACAAACAGCATAACACAGCCTGGTCTATCCCTGTTAACCAAAGGTTATTCTGCTTCTAAATATTTTGTTCTGACCTGGTATGTCCACAAAGGGTCTGCGCTCTCTTCGCTATAGTAAACTGGTTTTGCCAGTATAAACAGGTATTAAGATTTTGCTTCAAGTATGTGGTACCAATAAAAACAGCAAGTTCTCTTTTGGCCTAAATTCTAATACAGCAGGATTATATTTTTAAATGTTACTTTTAGTTTTTTGCCATTAACTTAACTTACAGAACAGACAGTTGTATTCAGCATTGATGTCTCTGAAATCTGGAATAATTTAGATGTCCCTTGCTAGCATTTCATATCTATTTTTTTTGCCACCAAGCTGATAACTTCTAAACCAAAATTTTTCATTTATACATTATAGTTATTTTGTTTTCTGTCTTAAACCATTTCTGTTCTTGATTAGATATACAGACTGTCTTTCTCAAATATTGTAGCAGTTTGTGTAATCAATAGTAAAAAAGTGTTCTTTAGGAGCAGATTGATATGGTGTAGTAAAAATCCATTGACAGTGGTAGTTCCAGATGTTTAAAAAAGGTTAAATAACAATCTAACCTGAAGTGGTTGAAACAGGAGGGGTTGTGCTATGAAATAAATGTTATAAATTTGTGTGTACTATGGATATACTTATGTCTGCTGTTTCCCTGCAGCTTACATTAAAAGGGAAAAAATGGAGCTCCTGTTTGAGTCTTATGTGAACTTTTCAGCTCTGGAAACTTGCAGGCAACTGCTATCGTGATAGTCACCTAGTAATGCATAATCACAGACATTGGGGAGGGAGCCTCCATAAATATTTGGACAATGATTATACTAAAGAATGGGCAATTATCTAGCAAGCTTCTTTGCATATGAGGTTTCATAGGCAGGTTTTTACAACTGATTTAACTTAAAGCAAAGCCCAGACTAATTCCATTTATCTCCATGCCCCTCTCATTTCAAGGAGAGTAGCTCAAAGATTTTCTCACAGGTACTTTTAGGGGAAACCTAGTACTACTAATGTTTTGGTATTAAGAAAGAAATACAGTCCTGTTTGAAATGTGTTTCAATGCATGAATTGCTTCTCAGGGAAAATGCATCTCTCTCTGAGATCAAAGATTTAAGTCTACTGTAAATAATCAAAGCAGTCTTATGGGAATATTTTCGTCACTGATCTTTGGCATTCTACTGAAATGTTTCATACAAGAATGCACAATTTATGTTTGTCTTTCATCTACACCGCAGATTTATTTGTTTACTGTGTTTTAATAGTTTGCGTGAAGAGGTGTCTGTCCATTTAGAGTACATTAATAAGGATCCTTAAGAATCTTGTATAAAAGAATCTTGTATAAGTAAATATAGCAGAGAAATTGCAGGCATGTGTGTTGTGTTGGTTAAATCACAAGTACAGACTAACAACACATGCAGAGTAGTTTGATCATGTGATTGTCAGTAAATTACACAACAGATTAATTTTGTGAGCAAAAATAAGATAGCCTTGTGTAATATAAATGGCCTTAAGTGGTGGTTAGTAGTAATATATGTGAATATTAGTTGCAACTGCATGGTGAAAGCTTGTTAGATTAATGCTTTCTTAACAGCAAAAAAATATTTCTAGGGCTTGGAGGTTTTAGGTTTGGATATCATCTACTTGACTAAAATGAAAGCTTTCATTGTGAAAACACTAATCCGGTACAAGAACAATTGAGAACGAAAGACATAATGTCCTTGATTGTTTTGTTGCTAATGATATACTCTGCACCTGGCACATTCTGTCAGCACAGTGTGTAATTCTCCTTAATTGAAGGGTAGTTTGTGTATCTCTTTCTCTGCTGTATGGTGTTCTTATCCAGTGTTCAGTTCATTCTTTATGTAACTGCTCATCCTTTAATATGATCAACATCAACAGATAGACCCTGTGAGATAAAATGAATTGGAAGCAGGGTGTTGTGAAGATGTGTATGTAACTTTGGGCTAATACTTGATGAGTTTCAAGAGTTTCTAAAGTTTCTGAAGTTCTGTGCTAAAGAAACTTACTGGCTTAATGCCATTTGAGGCTCTTGAAGTAGCCTCTGCTCAGTTACAGAAAAGACTTCACAGAAAGTGAAAGGAAGACTTCACAGGGTACAGCACTGGATGTTCTAAAGCGAAAAGCAGCTTGTTAATACTGTCTCTTTATGTATTTTTCTATAATTACCTATACTTCAGCGGTCAAAAATATAGGAAAAATTGGTATTGCTTTCTGTCTTTTTCTGTTCTCCCTTATTCCTTTTAACCCCAATTTATATGTGATCAATCCTGATGACTGCTGAACTACCACATCTCTCAATGATGAATAAACTAAAGGAAGATAGCTTGATGTTCAGGTCACTGTCTAAATTATCAAGAGCTTAAAAAAAAACCCACAACCCACAGTTACTTTGCACATGTATCTCATCAAGTTGTTGCTTTAGACATTTTCATTTCCTTATGTTAAATAGCTTTTGGGCAGGTTTGGTTTTTTTTAAAGTTTATCTCCTTTTTTGGCTTTCTGGTGCATTTTTCCACTGACTTGACTCAGTTATGCTGAAGTATATGAGAGTCTGAGTTATACAGCTATTCTGAATTCAGAACACTTACTACAAGTAGGCTTAGGATTACTTCAGCATTGGTATTTCTAGACACTGGTATGAAATAAAACAAGGGGGCTTGCTATTCCAGTCCTAGCAAAGAGATCTCAATTCCTTATGACAGTGACTGATGCAGTTCTGCAATCCTAATTATTTTGGGGGCAAAATAGTGAAATAAAGATGTCTTTAAAAAAACCAACACTGAGTTCCCTGAAATCCTAGATCTTGAATTTTGAAGAATAAAAAAAATTATTCTTACAACATAGTATTTTTTTTATGAACTTGCTTCCTTGAAAATTTTTGGAAAAACTTAATTTTGATATATGGGGATATTGCAGAACCTGTGTAAAACTTGTGATTTCAGCATGAAATGTGAGGCTTTTAATTTATGAATCACAAAATCACTGTGGTAATGACACTAAAGTCTCTAGCTTAGAGCTAGAATCAAACTAGGGGAGGAAGAACTTACAGATGTTAATGGAACAAAAAATTCATCCCTATTATTCTATTGCCTGAGTAGCTTATGATAAAAGCAGCACACAGTTTAAAGAAGATGCTGATGAAAATAAAGTAAGACAGGAATGACTTAACTGCCACTTTCAAAGCAATATATAAAAGGAAGGGGTTTGTTTCTCTCTGTGCTTGAGCATATTTCCCTGCAGGGAGACATCCAAGATGCTCTGGAAATAAAAAGCAAGTTTTTGCATGTTGTATATTGATTGCTCTTTCACAGAGAGCGATCTTCAAATTGATCTGATGTTCTGTCATACTTCATAAGCTTCCCTCTCTTTTGCTTTAAAGCAGTACTAATAATAGTTATGATAAATGGAAATATGACTTTAAACATTTTTAATCTCTGTAAGTAAAAATAATGCTTCATCAGATCATAAGTTTGTGTCAGTCAGTATTGGTTAGTGCAGGCTGGAGACTTCCTCAGCCAAAACATACAGTCTGAACACACTGACTTCTGTCGAATTACATCTTACGTGCCTGGACAATGTACTTTTATTTTGGAGTATAAAACAGTTAGTTCTGTCTTAGCCTATATGTTGAGCTGAACTTTTAGGTCTGTCTGTCATGAATTCTTTTTAGTGACTGAAAGTACATTCAATTTTATGTTCCTTAACCTCTATCCCACATAAGTTAGAAAGATCAGAAAAAAAAAAGACCCACCTTGTGAAAATACTTTCATTTTAGTCTTTGAAATTATTTCAAGACTTGTAAGTATTTTTGTTGCTCTTACTCCTTTCACTTAATGTGACAGACTTATTGGTGCAGGACCATATTCAGAAGTGCTCCGCAGCTTTGTGGAATGTTTGCTTGTCTTCGTATCACTGACAGTACTAAAAATGCTTTTTATGTGACAAAAGAATAGAAGTTTTATTTAAATTACTAAATATGCTGACTTTAGAAGTTGAGGGAAACCTGTACCTGAAAGACAATTAATTTTTGAAAACTTATTTTCCAATTGCTGCTGAAGCATAAAACTAAATATATAAGGTATGTAGGTATCAGAACACTATCTGCACTATGCAAAGTATTGGCAGATGCTGTTTTCATAATACTTGGTGCTATTGCTTAAATACAAAATGCTATGCCTGCCAGTTTCCTTGGAGCAGACCATGTTTTTTCCAGAACGCTTACATTATCTCATAAAGTGACTTGAATCTGGCTTTCTTTGAATTAACAGGGGGATCCGATTTCAAGAAGTTCTGTTTTGCAGAGGAAATTTCAAACGATTTTGCTGTTATGGCAAGAGTGCAACTCAGTTGAAAATAGTCTGTGTAACACCCAGTTTCTTGGAAGCTCTTCCATCTGTGGGGAGTAAAGGCATGTTTAATTTCATGGAAGAAAATCCCCTTTTCCTTCTCATGTCTACAGAACTTAGGCAGGCACCTAATTTTTTTTTTTCCTGCAGAGCGGTTTATATCAATGACTGGTTTCTTTGCAAGATACAACAAAAAGCTTCTAATGGTTACTTCAGAATGTACCTTATAAATGCAAAAATGGATCACCTGTTTCCTGTCCTTGGAAGGCTGTACAGTCTCCAATGTGTCATACTTCTGAATTTATTACAGGCTGTTTTGCTTTTGGATAAAATTGTTCCTGAGGCAGTTAAGAACCATAACTTATATTAGCTGTTAGCTTTTTTCTTTCCTTTTGGGAAGAGGGTTGGAGTGAGAGGCTCAGCAGTGGCATAAAACCTCCAACACTCCAGCTTCTTTTATTTCTTAACTTAAAGACAAACTTGTGCCCCTTGGGAGAGGAGGATCCTTATGTTTCTGTTCTTCATGATGGTGGTGAGTTGGGATTTTTCCCCCCCCCCAGTAACAGAGTCATCTGTTGTGTCAATTGTAATAGGGGCTGCAATCCTCATGCTCATCGTAGACCACTTGCAGTGGCCATCAGCAGTTCACCGGTCAGCTTGAGAAGGTATATATAGCTGTAGCAATGCCGAGCAAGACGAAGAGATGCAAAGGCAGCTGCCAAAGATAATAATTTGAAATGTTTGACAAAAGAACAGGGATTTTAAGGTCAACAAGTGTTGCAGAACATATGCTTTTTAATGAAAGCAAGATAAAATTCTCTGGAAAGAAAATATGAAATTAATTTTTTCTGTTCCAGAACTGTCAACCAGGTCTCTGGCTAACATGGATATTAGGAAGGAACAGTGCAACAGGAGTGTTTGATTTCCAGTCTTGCTATCCCCTTTCATCCAAGTATATTTCCTCTTATTTCTATGCTGCTTTATTCTTTCTCTCTGTAAATAAGCAACAACAAATGTTCTCTCTTGATCTTTTGAATGAAGTGAGAATGCTGCTGTGTTCCTAGTTGGGGCACATCCTCCTCTTTTTTCCAAGACCACCTGTAATAACCCAGAAAATAGTGATCTGGTCATGCAGAGCAAGTTCCAACTGAGGTTAGGAACAAGTCAAAGAGAAGCCTCCAGAAGACAGGCAAGGTTTAGTATATAGTGGCTCTTAAGAAAAAAGGGACATTTTGCTGCTGATACCTAAAATTACTAGGTAAACTAGATAGAAGCTTTCCACTCTATTGGCTCAAAACTTGGGAAAAATACCTTCTGTTTTCTGTAAGGCATCTCCAGGTGGTGGCCTCTGATCGGAGCTCTTCAGCTTTCTCTTGTTTTTGTCTGAAAGACTGAAGGAAGTGAAGAAGAGGGGGAGAGTAAAATGAGAGTAGAATAAGGTCATTGTTAACATAGTGTACTGTGTTCAGTGCTAATGTCCTCTATTCTAGGATAGTAAAATTACATATTTGATTTCCTTTCTCAAGTCTGTAAAAACCCTTTCGTGGGAGCTTGGGAAAAATTAGTTAGTACTGCTTTATTGCTTTGTGAAACTAATTATTCACTTAATTAAAGGATACTCAGAAATTATAAAAAGGTACTATAAAATAGCATAGATACAAAATACATACCCTGGTCCCTATGATTGCTTTCTTGAAGAGGAAATGTGGTTCAAAGATACCCAGTTACAATCTTCTTGGAGTACCTGCATACTAGTTTTCTCAGATGAGTTACATTGCCAGTACCAAACAAATGCCAAGTGCAGGGAGTATGCTTCAAGGAATATTGACCACTTCTTCCTCAGAACTTGAAAAATCTTAACCAAACTTGCATTTTGCACACAACTTTCTACTTTTTCAGTATTGCCTTATATATTGTCTCACATCTGTATTTTAAAATGTCAATCTGATCTGATTTTTAAGGCTTTTTTGCACTGAATGTAGATATTTGATATCAGTTTTGGGTTTTTACCCTTCTGCAAAAAAATTTATTGACTGCCAGGATCCGAGTTGATATTTTATCTTTTTTGATCATTTTCTTTAACAAGGCAAATGTACATTGTAGTCTGGCACTAGAATTTCTTTTAGTTTCTCTTTAATACCATTTCTTGAGGCAGGCTATGGGTCCTTTTTGCTATTACAATGTAAGTCAGATTGCAGATTAGAGGTCCTGGTTCCCATTTTCTTCCGTTTACTATTCTGACAGTTCTGGCTTTAGGCAAGTCACTTAAATTCTGTCTCAGATTCCCATAAAATGGGATAACATGTCTCTTGCTCATCAGGGTATTGTATGAATTGATTTATACTTGTAAGACTTTGCAGAATGCTTTGTGTTACTCTTTTTTTTTTTTTACTCCCTCTCCACTCCTCACCCCCTTGCTGATTTCATTGTTTCCCATTGGCCAAAATGGATGTGATGGAGGGAAGGAAATAATTCTCATTACTATTCAGAAAGGTAAGAGAAAAATGAATATAAACATAAAATTGCCACTTAGAGCAATATTGTGACATGAATGCAAGTTTGCAAATGGAGAATACATGGACACTCTAAAGTCATAAAACGACCCTGGGCCATTTTCTTACCTCATTGGTCTCTTGTCAAGAATCTGATAGCAAAAGGATGTCTTTTGGGCATCTGCCAGACATTGAGGAAGATACGAGAGCAGCAGGTCCATTATGCCTTGTACTATACCGGTTGAACACTTGTATCATTTTTTTAGCCAGTAGAATTTGTGGCTCCTACAATGCAACTTCATCCCTGATCTGGAACAAGTCCTGTGCTATAGGATTTCTGTTTAGGTACCGCTGTCTCCACTGCTGAAGGTACAGGTGGAGTGTGTTGTAGTGATGATGTAGGTTATCTGTTGGCAAGCTTCAGTGGCAAGTTTTAAACTGTTGTAGAATTTTCACTGCAGTTTTCCTAAACCTAAATTGTCTGGCCCTGTATACAGGAGCCTTGAACTCAGCATAAGTTCTAGATGGGTTTGGAAGTGATTTAATTACCTTTAGTAGCCAGAGCAATGTTTAGTACTGGCTGGACTTTCTTATGCAGACAACTATAGCTGCAAAATCAATGGCAGCTAAACCCTGATAACCCTCTAGTGTAGATGGAGCAAATGTCATCAGAACCTCCCAAATCCTGTAAACTAATCAGACAAAATAACACTTCTGTAGGGAAATCTGTCTATATTGGAAATTCTGATGAAGTCAAAACCTGCTGAGCGGTATGTGATTTGAATTGAATGGATGTAACTTCATCAGTGAAACTTTGAAATGCAGACCAAGACAAAGCCTTAATCTAACCATTAGTTTTCAGAAAATGTTCCCTGTGTGTATATTTTAAATGCTAATTTTAATCAGTATAAGAGACATCTAAACTAGTCATGGCGCTCCAGTCCTCTTGAGAGCAATAGGATTTACAGTGTAGCCTGTTGGCTGATGAGCCTCCTCAGCAGTCATATGAAGAGATGCTTAAATGAGACAGCATTGTATTTTGGCAGCTTGTGACTTTGAAAATGTTTCCAGCTGTTTCTTTGAATTTAAAATGCTAAAGGCTGTAAGTTTCCAAGTATTTGGGCATTTGTTGCTACAGAAATCTTTTGTTTGCTTGAGCTACTGTATGTTGAGGGCAATGTAATGTAACTCTGGTCAGATAAAAGTAAGAAAAACATGGGAGTGGGAATAGGAAAGGAATACAAGGAAAATAACAAAGCATTTGTGTACCGTGTGGGAGACAGCAGTGTGTGTTACAGGAAAATAGGAAAAAGCATTGTTTGCTGTGACATGTGTGAAGAAAGTATTCCCTTTATGTGCTACAATTTCTATCTGCCTGTAACTGATGTCAGCAGTCTGTAAGGACTGAGAGGGCTGTACTCAGTCACTGTCAAAATCCTCAAGGCAATACTCTGTAGTGAACACCATGCTTTGTCCATTCAAAAATTCCTACAGGGACCTTGACAGTTTCAAACATCAGTGGGACCAAGGCAGGTGTAAGACGTTATAAGCATTACCAAAAGTTATACCTCTTGGGTGTCATTTGAACCAGATAATGAGTTAGCCACCACAGTTCTGCTGGGCAAGATTTCCAGTGACATCTAATGGCAAGAGATGAATTTTCTGTAGGTATTTTGAAGAAAATTTTCCTTTTGTTCTTTTTCTTTAGACTTGTCCTTCTGACAGATTTAACTCTTTCCTCTTCAATCCACTTCTAAGACCTCTGGCAGAAAAAACCCCAGGATTTGTTTATTACTTTACAAAATATCAGTCTAATCTGAGTTTGCATTATTTTTAGTTCTTTTCTGAAGAGGGCAACCTGTAACAGTGCTCAGAAATAAAATATACAAACTGGTACTCTTTATTCTTCCAATAAGTAAGTTTCATAACACTAATTCGTAGTGCTGACTTACTCATGGTCAAATTAATTCTGAACAAACCCGTTCAAGCATTGTGCTATTATGCAGCACATGCAGAAAAACCAGACAATTGGGCCCAGTCGGCATGGATTCATGAAAAGCATGTCCTGCTTGACAAACACAACCTCCTTCTATGATAAGGTGACCTGCGTAGTGAATGAGGGAAAGGCTGTGGATGATGTTTACTTGGAATTTAGTAAAGCCTTTGACATTGTTTCCCATAGCATTCTCCTGAAGAAACTGGCTGCTCATGGCTTGGATAGGCATATGCTTTGCTGGGTAAAAACAACTGGCAGGAATGTGAGGCCCAAAGTGTTGTGAATGGAGTTAACTCCAGTTGGCAGCTGGTCACAGGTGGTCTTCCCCAGGGCTCAGTATTGGACCTGGTTCTGTTTATCAACAACCTGGACAAGGGGATCGAGCATACCCTCAGTAAGTTTGCAGATGACATTAAGCTAGACAGGAGTGTTGATTTGCTTGAGGGTAGGAAGGCTTTGTAGAGGGATCTGGACAGGCTGGATCAATGGGCCAAGGCCAATTGTATGAGGTTCAACAAGGCCAAGTGCTGGGTCCTTTACTTTGGTCACAACAACCCCATGCAGCGCTACAGGCTTGGGGAGGAGGGGCTGGAAAGCTGCCTGGCAGAAAAGGATCTGGGGGTCCTGGTGGACAGTTGGCTGAATATGAGCCAGCAGTGTGGCCAACAGCATCCTGGCTTGTGTCAGGAATAGTGTGTCCAGCAAGATTAGGGAAGTGATCATCCCCCTGTACACAGCACTGGTGAGGCCCCACCTTAAATCCTGTGTTCAGTTTTGGGCCCCTCATGAGTGATGTTGAGGTGCTGGAGTGCGTCCAGAGAAGGGCAATGAAGTTGAAGGATCTTGAGCAGAAGTCTTATGAGGAGCAGCTGAGGAATCTGGGGTTGTTCAGCCTGGAGCAGAGGAGGTTGAGGGGAGACCTTATCACTTTTGAGAGCTACCTGAGAGGAGGTTGTAGCAAGGTGCGGTTCGGCTCTCCTCCCAAGTAACAAGTATAGGGGAAGAGGAAGTCAGCCTCAAGTTGTGCCAGGGGAGGTTTAGCTTGGATATTAGGAAAACTTTCATCATCAAAAGGTTTATCAAACATTGGAACAGGCTGTCCAGGGAAGTGTTTGAGTCACCATCCCTGGAGGGATTTAAAATATGGGTAGACATGGTGCTTATGGACATGGTTTTAATGGTGTTTTTGGTAGTGCTAGGTTAATGGTTGGACTTGATGATTTTAAAGGTCTTTTCCAACCTCAACCATTCTATGATTGGTAGCAGTTTAACTGCAGTATTCATTCATGCAGAGATGAACTGATATGGTTGAGAGTTAGCTCAAAAAACTCTGATACGGCACTGTCCTGTCACTCTTTGAATGGACTTGGCTATGTGTAACATGGTAAAGTGCAGATTATAGACTGTAAACTAAACCTGATCTGTGGCACTTCCGTTGAGAGATGCAAAAGGCTTGAGTGTCAAGTTAGTCCAATGTGCTATTTATCCAGTTCAGAAGTCTTATTTGCCTGTGTATGATTGTGCAGTGAGACCGGAAGCCACAATGGCAATCAGAATAGTTTGGATTTGAAGCAACCTTTAGAGGCCATCTAGTCCAACACAGCTACATTCATGCTGTAAGAAATGGGGGAAAGAGATGTATAGTTTCATTTAGAGACAGAATTTACTGCTGTGTGAATATAGTTTTTCTAAGGATGCTTAAAATCAGACAGCAATCTCCTTTTTAGGAAAGAGCTATTGTGATTTTAATACCTAATAGTATTCTGGAGATTTGCTCAGGAAAACCTGATTTGCAAACGTTTGTTAGGAGTGGGCACAGCTGAAAAAAAGAAAATAAATAGAGCAAGAAAAGGTGAATGAATTCAAGAAGGATGGAATGTCTCAAAATGAAGGCCTGAGTAAAAATTTTGAAAGTTCACTGTGATGAAAGAAACTTACTTCAGTTGAGCTGGAAAGCATAATGAAATTGTGCCAGTACTTCTTTCCTTACTGGTGAGATCAGTTTCTTTTTAGAGGAAAATCAGAGAAAATTTGAACAGTGGTATCTCTTTAATGAAGTTGTCTGACTAGTTTTATTTTGAACTTTGTATTTGTGTGCAAGTACACTATATAAGTATAAAAAGGCATCAAAAATATTTTGGTCAAACTGAAATTCTAAAAAAAATATTTGTATTCCACAACTCCAGTCATGCAGGGAACTTGTATATGAAGTAAAAATCAATATTTAAAAGTGAAGAGAGAAAACTATCTAAACTATTAATAATATGACAAGGGTCATACTGGGTCTATTTTGTCTAATATCCAGTCTCCGACTGGTGCCAACAACAGATGTTTGGAGAAGAGACAGAATGAGTAAAGCATACAGTCACTTCCAGCCTTTCCAGAGGAAACACTGGCAGATTCCAGAGACTTATGGTTTAGGAACTTCCCATTTCATAGCTAGTCCCTTCTTTGCAAGGGAGTAATAACAAGATGGTCTGAAATCTAAGTTTGTAAGTTACTGTAAATTGGCTCAGATGAGTTTTGTTTGATTCCTGCCTAGTGGAAGCTTAGTGCATAAGCATATGTGTAAAATAATCTTACCACTGGCAAAAAAAATTATCCTCTTGGAGAGAAAAACATGAGAGAAATAACTTCAGTTCTCTTTTTTTTTTTTGTCCCCAAAACTACAACTGCTTTGAAAATTCTTTGAGACAAAGCTATTCCTTACAGGAAGGAGTACTAGCTTATTAGATTAATATATGTTCTGTATTTGCTGTTAGAAAGATGATGTCTGATTGATATGATTGAAAATAGACCATTTGAAAACTTTTCCTTTATTCAGTCTTGGTGCAGATTAACCATCAGCAAATGTTAAATATTTAAATTAGGAACATTATAAGCTAACTGTGAAATTATCCAGAAATAAGGCAATACATGGGAAGCCTGAACACTGTTAAAAACTAATAGAAGCTGTGATTTTTCTTCATTAACAAGCTTTCCTGAATCAACAGTATGTGAACTCTGATTATCAGGACAACAGAAATAACTGGTTTGAAATTTGTATTATACAAGTCCCACTTGGCATAAGTCCATTTAGTCACATAAAACTTAATCAATTTAAATTTGCTAACTTACTGTAATTTAAGTTATGACCCATATAATCAAATGGCAAAACTTTGAGAAAGTGAGCACCCTTTTATTTAACTGAAACTATGGAAATATCCATTTACTTCTAGAATCACAATTCTACAGGTTCTGTTGTGTGCCAATAGGACACAAAAATCTTCCCTACTGTAGGGATTTATTTTAATTGGCAGGAATATTCTGAGGTAGTTCAGCTCCCCTACGGGAATTGGGGGAACAATGAGAGTTCCCTCAATTACTATGTTATGAAAGAAAACAGTATCCTTTATCCTTTCATTTAGTTAATCACCACCTGGTTTTAGTTTTCAAGCTCTTAAAGACATCACTGGCTTACATCTAGTATTTTCTTCTCTACTCTTATGTTATTATATGCTGGTTCTTAGCAATTGATTATTAACACTTTTACAGATTAGAAGATTAAATTGAAATGATCATGCACTACCATTGTATGCGAAAATCCTATAAGAATTGAATTTCACAGCTAATAAATATGCATTTTCTGACTTATTTCTTCTTTATATTTAATGTGGATATTAGAGGCCTTCTCGTTCATTTTTAAAGCCAACTGCTTTACATAGTTTTATCTGGGGCAGGAAATGCTATACTTCATATTTTAGTGAGCCCTCAGACCTGTTTTTGATGCTCTGACTTTTGTTCTGCCTTTATCAATTACCTCTTTAATCATTACTTTTTTCCCCATCCTTCTACCCTCTGCCCCCTCAAAATACCATCAGGAGATACTTGAACACATAGGTTTTCCTACTTACAGAACCATTTGTTTCCAAAACCCATGATCCCCTCTGGGATACTGCAATATTAAATTGAATGTTTTCTAAAGCTTTTATAAAAAGTTTCATTTCAAACGTGCTTATAAATTATGAACTGCAGTGGTTTGAAACTACATCCAAAAGTGTCTGCCAAATATTGCAGTATTCTGAGTTTAAAAGATGCAATTAGAGTGGAATTAATGATGGTGCTGTCCTAGGAGGACTGAGTGGCTGATGTCAACAAAATCAGTCCAGTGCAGATAGAGGAATGTTTTTGCTCCATTAGTTGTGGTGAAAGGCAAGTTCAAAGCATAGAAAAGGGTCCCAGAAAAAAAGGACGTTATGTAGGAGATGGATCTGTGTAGTAAGGTTTGCCATAGTCTGGACTCATTTTTAACCCTAATGCTGCAGTGAAATTATATCATTTTTTTTTTCTCTGTATAATAGCTTCACTCCACTTGCAGTCTAATGTGGGTTGGAGTGTTTTATTATGTCCCCTGCTGACCTTTGCTAGGTAAAGCAATTAATTTTTCTTGGATGTGATATATAGAAAATGTGCAGACCAAACCCCACTCACTACTTTCTGTGATAATTTTTAAATTTATGTGATGTTGCAGAAAGCTGAACTTGCCCAATTTTCCCTCCAAGTAAAAAAATTGACAATCTGAAATTTGTTGTTTTCTCAAAATTTTTGTTTTACAGTTCCTTTACTGTTAAGGTAATAGAATACATGTAATGAGTGACAGTATAGAAATCGCCAAACAAAATTGTTGGCAACGGGTATCTGTGAAATGGTTTCAAACACAAAGTAATTTTGAGTCCAAACCAGGCTTTGCATTTCTGTGTATCCAATAACAATGATTAAAATCCTATCCTGTTTATCGCGGTGTTTGAAAATGTTATTCAATGCAGAAGCTGTTTTCTTCAATCTAAAACTTTAAATGATAAATACTGTGAGATTTTGAAAATGTGTTAATGCATTTTACTTTGCAAAATTCTGGAATTTTGTTTTGCTGCTACGAATTTATTTTAATTGCTTGTGATATGTTAACATGTACTATGTTAAAGTAAAATAATTGAAAGCAGTGAAAGTATTTTATTTAAAATAGATGTTAATACTAATAAAAAACATTTTTTCATCTTTTCAGCATCTTATTTTGCTGTACATAGCATGCTGGGTGGTAGGATTTGGTGGTGGTGGGGATATTGTGATACTTACCAGATTGTGATGTCTTATTAGGTCATAGTAATGAAACTATGTATTGCTAAAAATAATGTAAGAATATAACAATTGATAATTCCAAATGTTCAGTTTGTAGTTCCATATGAAAATTGTCTGAGAAATTATGTATATTTGCATCTTTATGGAAAAGTTAAAACTGTTTTACTCAGAGGAACAGCAATAACTTTATTGATTTATTTTTTTTGTAAAACACAAGATCTAAGGATATTTTTCCAGCTCAGACTGTATTTAAAGAAAAATTAATGGAATTGGTCCCACAGATACAGTTACTAGCACTATTCTTTCTCTGTGTTAAGTTTACATATGTGTTGTTATTGCCCCATTGTATTCTGTATGGCAGACTGTTAGTTTGAATATATAGGAAAGAGGGGAGTACATGCCAAGTACTACATTTCTTCATAATTTTGAATAATTAGTACTCATTTATTAAGCAGGCACTGCTGCATTTGAAGCCCATGGGATGGGGAATGAGTTTCATGGGTGACAGGTGAATGCTTAGTACTGTGAAATGAAAATGTTTAATTCATGTCTATTACTTTTCCATTTACTTCCGTAAGAACTTCCATAAAATAGAACTGAAAAGTTATTCAGTTTGGATTGCCCATGATCAAATCTGATTCTAAGATTAACTTAATTGCCTGCAGTTTTCCCTTACCTATTTTATTGACACTGACTGAAGAATACTGACACTCAGTTTCAATTATACATACAAGTCAATCAGCACAAGTGCTGTTAAGATCAGGCACTTTGTCTGGATGTAGAATACATAATTACTCACTTTGATGTTATGTTAATCTTCTAATCTTTGCCCCTTCCAAAAATAGTATAAGGGAGGAAATACTTTAAAGTCTGAGTGAAAGACACTTCATATACTCCTTTTCTCTCCATTTACTGTCCTAATTTTGTCCTTCCTCTTCAGATTCCAGGCCACTTCCTAGATACTTTTTTCTGCAACAACAGTCAAACTTAACAAATTTGGATAGCTTGTTTTACATGGTAAAAAGCTGTTAGTTTAATCTTTGGGGTTTATGTTCTATCATATACCCTCCTGTTTAGCTTCAGAGGTCAATTTATATTTTAGAAACTTCACTTTCATTATCAAATGATTTCTAAAAACACAGGACTATGTGGCTGGTTTATGTGTGATCTGCTGCTGTATCACTCTAATATTATTCCATGAGCTTTAATGATATAATTAATTCACTACATGCTCTTAGATACTGAGAAGTGTCAAGATATGAAGCTAATCTAATTCTTATAAGTTATTCAGCTTTTCCATACCAAATAAGTGTGGATCTAGTAATTTCTTCAAATGCACAAATAGGATAAAGAAAGTCTAGGGCTTTTTCTTAATTCATGGGCAAAGGAAACCACCTACATCATATGTATTTCTCCTATGGCATTAGGCCAGTGTTCTGGGTAACTTTAAATTTCTGCTTGCTGGCTTCAGTAAACATTCTATTCATTTCTGAAAACTACATAATATTAAGGAACTCTTTGTAAAATAAAGTACATCAGCACTGGTTTGAAGTGTTTTACAATGGGTTATTTTTGTTAAGTTACTGAAAAGGTTAAGGTAATACAAATAATTATTGTTTATAGGGTAGCTAGGTGGTTTGCTGATTGACACTTACATAATTGTATTGCTGATTAACTTAACTACTGTACTGAGCAGCATTTTATTGACTCCTTTGTTAATGTTACCTAACATCTTCCCAGTTATTCTCATGAAACATTTCTTCTGATGCAGCTGTTCTGTGCCTCATTGCTGGCATAGCAACTCTCAAATTGGCCTAAATAGGTCAGGAAAAATTTGTCTGAGGTAATACTTATTATGATATATAGCCTGCATGTAACTGTCATCATTCTGTTACAACTTTCATCATTTCCATTACACTAGAAACTTTTGTCTTATCAAGCTGTCATCCTCATCTTGACTGGAAACTTGCCTTAGAATCACTATCTTTGCATCATTTTTAAACATTGCAGTTTCAGCACTGCAGCTATATCATGTTGTAGATCTTAATAACAAAGACTTGAAACAAGTACAGAGACTCAGAAAAGTACCTGGATTTGTCATAATTATTTTATGCTGCAACATCTATTGTCAAAATATTATTTCAGGTGTATTCAGATGTATTGAACTTGTTCTTTAACAATTTTGACTATTTTAGGGTTTTTTACTAAATAAAACCCAATTCTAAAAGCACCAGCTGTGATCTTGCTTTACAAATGACCTCTTTCAACCATGACTTCATTTCATTCCTAGTTTAGTTTCACTTCATGTGGAAAAACTGGATTTAAACTCTGAAAATGGTGCTGTCATTTTCTCACTTCACACTCATATTCAATTTGATGTTTTCAGGACATGATGCAATCGGAATGTCCCTGTTTCAAGTGGCTTGTTTCATGTCACAATAAATCCATTTCAGTCTTCATCTGTATGATTCCCCAATCTTTAAAACTGCTTATGCCATTTTATAGTGCTTCCTCCTTTTATCTCTTAATGATGCCTTAGGCACCTAAAGAAGGTTGATTTCTCTACCTGTGTTCATAATGGCTGATGTGCAACAACTTTGTCATAAAATTTTGAATACGCCAAGGCTGAGCTCTTTTAGGGCTGGTATAACCTGTTGCTTTGTGCTGAAACAGACTAATATTGGTTACTGCATTTCTACTGAGGGAAGAGTAGAGGGGCTATGCATAAACATCATCAGCAGTTTCAGGGCAGGAGCTTAGCTCCTAGACAGACCCTGCAATTTTCACAGGAAGTGCAGGAGCAGTTTGAGCATGAACTGAGAACAATGAAGTCCTACGGTTTCAGTGAATGTTTATCTGTTGCTGCTTGTACCTGCCCTTTCCTATCTGTCTCTTCACATCAACGTTGCCCCAGCAAATATTTGGCCTCTCCAAGCTGCCCAGGAAGAGGAATTTAGTGAATTTTCTTTGGCTGGGAGGTGCAGTACCAATAGAGCTTGAGTTGTTTGGAGTGGCAGAATTGATGCAGCTCCCTTAAGGGGAGCTCTTACTTGTTTCCCTACTTGTGGAGGGAGATAGTTCTGGGACCTGAGCTTGCGGGGAGCAAGTTTCCAGCAGCTGGTTGGAGAACTGACTAGGATTTTCCTTTGGTTGGACCAGGTTGTGTTGAACTGCCTCTAGTTCAAATGCTGCTATTCATAGAGCTATACATTAAAGTATTTTCTATAGAAGCTGTAGTAGTGTTTTGTATGAATGTAGAAAAATCTGAGGAACCTGTAGTCAAAGGGAGGTTTGAAGACAAAATGGGAACAAAATTCTATGTTGAACCTTATCTTTCATAAGAAATAGAGGAAATGCATCATTAAACTATGAAGAGATGAGCTGTGCATAGATGAAAGCCATAAAAACACCCCAGAGTAACAAAACCAACAGAAAAGTAATAGGCACATAGTTTGACTCAGAGGTGCTCAGCACTTCCATCAGTCACTGTCAGAAAATGCTGCAGCTGGTTGGCATATCCAAAACTGGAGTCACAAGAGGCAGTAGAAAATGAATGCATTTTTGGTAGAAGGGCTTAGTCCTAGTTTTCCAAAAAAATCAAAGAACACTGTAATAACTAGTCAGGTGTTCTGCTATCTGCTGCACGTAAAATGCCTGGCATATTGGTATGTGAAGACTGCAAGCATGTGTGTGTTCAGTGCTTACAGATTTAAGAGATTAATGTTCTTTTAAGTTTACCAAATATGATAATATCACTTCATGATTTGGAAATGAAGGTGATCTGTCTTTCCTCAAGTACAGGAAAAGCAAAATTAGCATCTTTAGAAACAAGCTAAAGCAAACGAAATGAAAGCAACAGCATCACAAGTTACATCTTCACAGAAGAAAACATGGATAGCAGGAATCAGCATAGGGTGTTGCTAGATTTTTTTTTCTTACTTGTACAAAGGTTGTCGTTTTTTTCTCTGCAAAAATGACCTTTTTGGGCATTGGTAAGTTGGAGGCAATAAAACTGAGAAGTGCAGTGAAAATTAATTATATCACTGCAGAATAAAAGCTATTAAGAAATATATTTCTTGTGTAAGGAAGATACTAATTTCACCACTGTTGCCTCTAAGCTGGTTGTCCTGTTCTCTCCCATTTCTGGGAAGAGTGCAAAAAAAAGGGTTAGGACTTCTGATGTAAATGATTTATGAGTTGAGGCGAATTAATATAAATTGTAATTCACATAACTGCTGTAGATTATTATTTAGGAAACAGTTTTGTATCAGCAGTGCCAGTAGCTGTACTTACACATGGGATTTTTTTAAACTTGATTTGCCTGTATAAGGATAAACCAAAAGATTATTTAGATCTTACTCCTATGAGGGACTTCATGTGTTTCTGCAATATATGGAATGTATTTGAAGACACATTTTGCAACTTGAACTGAGCTTAGAGTGACTCAGTTAATTTTCAGATTAATACAGGAATCATTCATCAGTACAATCCATCTAAGAAATTTAATAAAATCGGAGAAAGTGGAAAGGTAGCAGTATGCTGAGTGTTGATCAGAAAGACAAAGCAGGACAAAAGTACACACAAAGCAGGCTACAAAGATGCTGCAAAAGTCGGTCCTGTTGCCAATCAGAGGGGATGCTGGGCCTCTTCCATGCAATGGGGTCAATCCTAAGCAATCTTTTTTGTGTAGCTTCATGTAGAGCAACTGTGGAAGCTGGCGAGGTGAGGCAGTTTTTCTGAAAGGTCCTGGCTATGTTGTTGCATTCGGGTGCTTAGAACTATCCAACAATGAAAGAACTGGTGAGTGGCTTCACGTTTATATGCATTGGTCTGCTGCTGTGTGGGTTCTATAAAAAACAAACACTGAAATCTTTTGATTACAGAGAAAGTGATTATAGGAGGACAAGGGAAGCACACTGAGCTTGAAAACAGAGATGAAGGCATTTATTTTTTCAGTCAGCTTGAGCTGATAATGGAAATTTTCATGCAATATTAATCAGGATACTAGCTTCTACTAATAGACTAGAAATGTACCTCTGAGAAACAAGTTTATTTTCTTAAATGGAACTGTCACTGATTTATTTTAAAGAGAACTTTAGTATTACAAGAAATAAGCATTAAAACCACTCCTTACGAAAACAAATATTTTTCCATTGCCTTTTCCTGTTACCTTTTAAAATTTACAGTAACTCTGCAGAAAACTTGGCTCGTATAAATGTGACAAATTAGAATGATATTTGGTGCTTCTACATTGCTGTTATTTATTGTTCCAGTACAGTAATTTCACCAAAGACTCATTTTAATCATCATGGACATATATGAAAAAATGAAGGAAACGAATAGTGATGCATAGCCCATGGACTATATTTTAATTCTCATGTATGCTGTCCCAGATTTGCACTTCAAATATTTGAAGTTCTAATGGAATTGTTTTCAGTTGCCTTAATGTAATAAGCTATTTTTCTGTAGTCATAGGTTTGCTGATGTTATGTTTTGTGATGATATGTTGTGTTTGTATAGCAAAATTAGGATTAGAATGGCTGGATACTTAATTTCTATTAAAGTCAGTTTGGTTTGACAGGTCCATAATTACTGTCTAACTGTAAACAGTTGTAACTTTACCTTAATGAAGTTAAATGCTTTAATCTTTACAACTGGAACTGGTAATGCTTGTTAAATCTTTGGAAAGCAATATTTAGCCAAAATGCATTTGGCCGATTACTGACTTTATTTTTAAGTCTCACTTTTTTCAACTGAAAGGTTCTACTTAGCTAATGCTGTAGTACTATTTCAGAGGGGGGGAAAAAGAAATCTAGCATGTTTAAAAGAAAAATCTATTATGGGCCTACTTATGCCTGACTTAGCCTTTATGAAGTTTGTATTATATATACTATACGTTCCATAGTTTATATATATTATACATGAATATGATTTTCAGCAAAAATCACCTTAATGTTGTTGCCCACAAAAAAGCAATGCTGTCAATATTTGCAAAATGTGCTTGAATTTAAATAGATTTACACTTAACCATCTGCAATTCTACAGCCAGATGTTCTCCCTCCAAAAGGGCTGAAGTGTTTTATCAGTAGGTTTGACAATTTCATCCTATGTGCTTCTAAGTCAACTTCCATTTCCTGGAAATGCTTAATACTGTTAAAACATCTCAGCATATAAATGTTTTGCTGTCTTGAATACATTGACTGCTGTTGTCCCTCTGGAGTTGTGTGCTGCTGCATATATTTATCCATAGTATTTTACTTGTCTGCATACTAATTTTGTAGGCTAAATCTACTTGCCCTGTGGCCACATGTGCTATACTGACAACTGTATTAGTGGAAGAATGGGACTCACCTGTGTGTTAGCACCTGGTCCCCTGTAAAAGACAGCTAACTCAGATCTGCTGTCTTGAACAGTTCATGTGATTATTTACTTCAGACAAAAGAAGCGAGCTTAAAGTCTAATAAACAGCAGGTCTTTGCTCCTGGTTAATTTTGACTGAAATAAAAGAAAGAACATTTTTAGGATACCATTACTGATATGTAGCCCAGAGAGGGTGATGCTTGCACAAGTAGTATGGATGGAGACAATTTGTTTTCAGCTTTAGAAAGTATTGTCTTCAGAGCAAGTGTGAGCAAGCAGCAACTATTTGAAGTCTTTCAGTGAATGCCTTGCACAAAAAGGAGACTTAAGTAAAGCTATGACTGACACAGAGTTATGTCAGTCATGTTTAAGCAGTCCTCGCTGATATCAATGTGGAGTTCTTCACAAGTATCAATGTCATAATCTCACTTTAAAACAAACGTGCAGGTCATGAGTCCAAACATACATTAAATGTTAATATTCTGCTAAAAAGGAGCCTGTGGTTATCTTCCAAAAAATTATTCATAGGCAAATAAGATGTGGTGAAGGCATAACATTTTTAATGCACCCAGATGATTGGAACAGCTTATAATACTGTTCCTGCAGAGATAAAATACGAAATAGAATTATTATAACTAATGTGCTCATAAATTTGTATGACAAAGATTGTCCCCAACAGTAGGTATAATGAAAAAATGTCGAAAAGAATGTAAAGACTTTCTATTAATTCCACTGACTAAGCATAGATTTTGATGTAGCTTTATTTTCATTTGTTTTATATTGGTGAAGACAGTGTAAGGGGACTCAGGAGAACGATACAAATGATGTGTGATCCCTTTTTTTGGCCTAGGAAGATGAAGTGTAGAAGAAATATTATACAGCATAGCTTTGTCTATAGGGTAGTTTGGACAAATACCATTGCAAAATTATATTAAATGGCTTTTGAAACTGGCTAAGATTGGACAAGTTGGAAGAATGAGTTGTTGGTGGAGATTTTGTATCTTTAAGTTATGATTCTTGTCATAAGTATATCTTTCATTTGCCTAGCGCTCATTCTCTTAAGTGCTTGCTTCCACAAAATAGGATCCCATTTCATAGATGTAGTATTTTATTATTCAAAATGAAACATTTATAGCCAGGAAGAAAAAAATTGTAGACTTCATAACTTCATGCATCACTATTGACCGAGTTGGCCTTCTTGTAACCTGGTAAAATACTATGATGGAGGATGGCTTTTCATTCTGTGTTAGCACTATGATTCAGCTCAGAATATAGTATTGTTCTAGTTAATAAATGTGCACCACTCTCCCTGAAATACTGTACCAGAGAGTGTTTAGTTGTGTTTACTGGTAGGATCATGGCTGTGTGATGGGAGAGCTGATTCATGGCAATACACTGGCTTCTCTATTTAGTTGCACTGTCAAACACACCCAGTGTTATGACTTTCACAGAAGACACATCAGAGTCAGTTAGGAAACAATCTATAGAAATCCCTCCACAGAACTGTGCTGTATTATCTATCCAAATGCTGTGCCCAAATGTGAAATAACTGGTATTTAAAAATAAGCTTATACCAAAAAAAGCTGCATGAAAATGATCATCTTGTAACATTCAATGTTTGAAAAATTTGCCAGAAAATATAATTGGCATTTAAATTTTAGATGGTCATGACTGGAAATAGGTAAATTGGATATATTACTTTTCAGAATGTTGTTTTATTTTCCATTTTCATAGAATTATAAGCAAGCATTTGGAGAAAAAACTGTTATTTCTCTTTAGATTTGGAATATGATGTAAAGGGAGGATTTGATGGGCATGTAGATTAAAAGATGGTCAGATTAAAAATACTTGTGGGAATTTCTTTACAAATTGTTAAAATGTCCAAGTCTGGCTGGGCTACTCCAAAAACTAGTGAAACAGATTGTCCAGTACATGAGTGCTTATTGTATATAAGCTTTCAGTTTTCTCTCCTAGTGTTTCTCAAGTACATTAGTAATATCAAAAGATGTTAAGATTATTATTCCAAGATCTTTAAATCAAAACCTCTTGAATAATATGTCATGACAGACAAAACTTTTTCCATTGCAACTTAATTGTGACTTCAGGAACAGCTATTAGCAAAAGGAGATGCACACGTTTTGCCACCTTTTTGGTAAACACCGAGCCTTGGTTTTCTTTCCTTTCACCTCAATGTGTGGAAGGAGGATTAATGGTGAGCTGCTGTCAGTCTGTATTGGCATTGTTGTAACATGCTGTGCTTCATCACAGCAGTGTTTTCCGTAAGGTGAAATACAACTTCCAGGTTTCTTTCTTTTGCCAGCCAACCTGTCTACCACCTGCTGAAGTGAGTTAGAGCAAGTGTAGCACGAACTGAGTTAGCTTTGCATCCACCTTCTGTTCTGTTAGTGACTGGATGTGATCATCAAGGTCATGTAGCCCCAGCTGGATTTTTCAGAATCAATTTGCTAACAGGAAAGTTAGACGCAGTGTTGAACTGCTCATTGTGTATCTGGGAAAAAATTCCGGTGACTTTTTTAGGCTCACTTTCACATGGTTTCATTTGAAATGTAGATAACTCCCTGTCCATCAATGCTGATTGACTGAATGTTTCTTCATTCTATGTATTGAAAGGTATTAATATATCTGTTTGCTAATTAATGGCTTCCCTTTGTAAAACTTGTTTTCTGTGTTTGTTAAAGAACATGGTCTTGAATCTCATGATGAAAAACTAATATTTCTGAAAATCAATTAAGTGAAATCCTGGATCTGTTGACAAAGCTCACATTTAATTCTGAGGCCAGCATTTTCTGTCTTTAGCACTGAAGCTCCCCTTCTGAAAATTCTTGTAAGCTTTCATTGAACTTTATATATTTCAATAAGAGGCAGAAAAGCATCAAGGAAGCTAATATTATTGTAGTTGTCTTTATATTTTGGAGGAGATAGGTCTGTGAATTTTCATTTATTGGGTGGAAATCGGATCCCATCTCTCAACACTTCTTGTGAATTGTGCAATAACTTGTTTCAGGAAAGATTTAAACATACTTGCATATTTTTCTTCACTTGTGAGTTACCTAACAATTCTCAATGGCTGACAAAAGCTTCCACGTAGCAGTTGGCATTTCAGAATACAGCTTTTACTTGCAAAGTATAGAATAGATAATTTTTATCTCTTATTTTTACAGGAAAATTGGAGAATACCCCCTAAAGCATCTAACCTATGAAGGAAACTGCCTTATCTAACTCTCTGGGGACAAATCAACATGCATACTTCTCTGGAAATCTAGACAATTATAGACTTCAGTGACCATACCAGTGAAATTAGTGTATTAAATGAATTAGTGTGCTGGATCTGTCCCAGAATTTCTAGTTTTCTGCATCCGTAGGTGAATGAGAACAAATCGAAGAACTCATTAAAATATACTGCAAAGAGCAGTCATGCACGTTCTAAATGGCTGTGTGAGTTTAAAAAAATTAAATTTTTAAAAATTGCCATTTGTTCATCCTGGGCCTTTTTACTGTAATTGAACATTGGTTGTGGCCCTTCCATAGGCTCATGAGCTTTCTGAAGCTCATGAATTAACTTCCAGTTAACAGCTTCCAGTTATGTTCAATGCTTGGAGACATTTACTATGGCCACACATCTATCAATTGATGTTGATGCGTCAGGGTGCAATTAAACTTGCCTTTCTAGCAATTCGTAGCACACGAACTTAACCTAGCCTATCATGCTGGCAAGGCCCCTTCAGGTGATCAGGTCATAATCATTGGTGCTGGGGACTGACAAATTAAGAATAATACTTAGATATAGTAAAAGCACATCTATTTCTAACTATCTTGAGAGGCAAAGTGTAAGGTGTGTTATTAGCATGATGCAATTGCAAGTGATGTCCTACTGGGTCTGGAGGACTGAGATGCCTGTAGGCAGCCTGTGTCTATAAATTGAAAGCTTGTCAAGGTTTCTTAGCCATTGTCATTATAAAGAGCTTAGTCAGTATGAATTAATAAAACCATTTATCTTTTATTCTATGCATTGCTCAGTGTTAACCATTACGAAGACTGAGAAGAAAATTAGTCAGTGAAGAAAGTTCATGGTAAATTGCTATGGGAATCGCTAAGTTTGTACAATATCGATAATTATATAATTAATTTCTGTAAGAGAAACACTAGGTCTGGGCAATATATTACCTGGGCTCATAATTATACATATGCTCTAATCATTAAAAGATAGCCATCCATTCAAACAACCAGAAGAAAACCAATTGGATTAATCATAGAACCACTGGGGTTGGAAGGGGCCTTTGGAGATTACCCAATTCAACTCCCCTGCTCAAAGAGGGTCGGCTAAAGCAGGTTGATCAGGGGCTGTGTCTAATCAGGCTTTGAAAATCTCCAAGCATGGGGACTAGCAGTCTGGTCAAATGTTTGACCACTCTTGCAAATAAAAGGGGTTTTTGTTTGTTTTATGATCAGATGGAATTTCACTTATTTCACCTGTGTCACAGCCACAACAATGTTGCCTGTGTTGGTCTGTCCTAAACCAGACCAACATGCTTAGTTGCTTAGCACTTCTACAGAGGCTTGGTTCCTGTGGTGTGACATCCTGATGTCATTGTTTTGCATTAACGGTTTCTTAATAAGATTGGGATTTCTGAAATTGCAGTGGTGGGTGAAGTAACTCATATGAGTTTACAAATGTCTGATTGCTGAATGGTATCTTATGATTACTACGTGTGTCAGCCAGACAGCTGAACATGCTTAGTTTTTTTTAAGATTGTGATACACAAAAATCCGTGATATTTTGACTAGTACTGTAATGTTTTTTCAGGAGTGATTTTCAGGAACGGGATTTAATCAGGAAATTGTGATCTGGCTTTATTGGCTATTTAGAAATCCATTGTGGCTTTTTATTCAAGATTTACATTAATTTACATACCTATTAACAGTGCTTTGTAATAGTTAAGGTAAGAAAGTTGTTATTGACTTGTCATGTATAACTCAGCTTTTGCATTTGTGGACTAAAATGACCTTTCATTGTCAATAAGAATTAAGTGATAAAGGCAGATAGAATGGGGGGGAACCCAACCTTGGAAGTAATTGTCCTGAAAACCTAATTAGTCTTTGAAAGTAAAATGAAAGAGGGTTTTGCAGAGGATAGTACTAGATCCTTTCCTCCCATATCAGCTGTTTCTGAAGGGAGTCAGTAAATTATACTGTTTTAGTGAAGCCTTGGAATGCTAATGAAAATTTTCATTACATTCAGAAATGACTCTGTAGTAGAAATAGGGTTCCTGTCAAACTTGCCAAAATGTGTTATTTTTCTAAATCTTCAACAAAAATTTCACTACTACTAGCATAAGTCTTAATCAATTAGCCTTTGAGTTATTTCCTTTTAATGTATGTTGGTATGACATTCAAGAAACAAGAATTGGGAGCTTACTGTGCATATTGTAGTTACTTCTCAAATCCATTGGCCACTGCTGGCTTACTTGGAAACTCATATCTATATATTTCTTCCAAATGTCGATCTCACACGATACATAAGTATGTTATGTATGTTCATAACTTCAACACCAATGCAGAAAAAACAATGTGAAAATTCATTTTAGACCCTGCTTCAAGAGGTCATTTCCCAATTTGCTTCCTTTAAATACACAAGTAAGATGGGACAAAAGAATATCCAAAAAGATGCTCCTTTTTCTTTTCTTTCAGTCTAGTTGAGATGCGTATGCTCAAGGACATAGGACTGGTTTTAGGTTGACAGCTTCTTTCACTGTAGAGCTTGTAAAATTCTGTTTGTATGTGATTTTGTGGTGTATCACTTGGAATAACCGGGCTGTCAGGACAGAAAACTATGCATTTATAACATGTTATATATTTAAATTGTTTTTGTTTTATCTTGTCCATGGTAACACAGGGATGAAGTTTTGAAATGTGAAAAAGTAGCAAAGCTCTGTAATGGCAAAACAGCCCAGCCAGCCATTCTTTTTACTCATAAAGAAAGCAAAAAGATTATTGGCATTTATTGATTCCAGACTGGGGTAACTACAAGCAGCTGCTAATTTAAATATGACACTAATACAATAACAAGACCTAATAAAATTGGACCCTGACATTGTAACTGAAGTAGGCAAGGCACTGAGAGCTCTGTATAGCACAAGAGATCCATGATACAAAGCACAGGAGGGGGATCTTTGTCTCACTGTAAAGACCTACAATGTGAGCGTTTTCTCATTGCAACTAAAAACCTGAGTCAGAGGAGACTTGGATTCTGTATAAACAGAAATGCTGCAAAAATATAGTAGGCTTACGGCATAATGATATGAATATAGATGTGGGGGTGTGCAGATCAAGAGCTTTAAGTGGTTAGTATTTGTTCCTTTGCTTTTTTAAAAAAAATATAGAAGTCGGTTCATAACCAGTGAAAAAAGCTGCTGAAAAGCATTGCTACTCTTTACCAGACTTATGTTACAATTAGTAAGTTGCAGTACAAAATGTTGAAGGCTGGTATTTCAACACAAAGTCTGATATTCCTCTTAAATGAAGGCAAACTTACTTCTCTGCTCAATTCCAAATCCCACAATACTGAAAGGACAGAGAAGACACTTAAACAAATCTGGAGCTTCACAGATATTTATTACTTTAAATTTTGAAATTTACTATTTTAGTTTCACAAAAGAAACAGAACTGTTGCTTAGGTTTTAGATAGGTGCTATCAATTCTGTCATCATTCGCAAAGCTACCTAGGTAGAATTGGTGAAGTGCTCAATCTTGCAGCATTTTGCCAGCTCTGATTTAAATATATTTATCTCTATCCAAATGTGGTGTTCCAAAGGGCTATAGTACAGTTACAAATAGGTGTAAAGAGTAGGTATTGCTTAACATTTTAGTCCGTTGGCAAACACTTTTGTCAGAGACTGAAACAGCCACTTTGACTTGAGATGAAATCATAATCATGCTATATAATGTTAAGATTTATAAGCAGTGCCTATAAATTTAAACCTCTTATTTAAACCCTACTGTAACTTTTATGGTTTCATTGTTAAAAACTGACTTTGCAGAGTTTTGTCAATAGGTAGAAGCTACATTCAGTTTCAGCCAATATTTATTTGTTAATCCATGCAGAGATACTGAAGTTATGATACACCTGTATCAGGGTCAAAAAAAAAAATCCGTTAACCTGTATTATAGCTACAACTGAACCTCTAAACTGATAATTTAAACTTGTTTAAAATGCTAGTGGAATTGAGATTATGCCTGATGACAGTTCCACTGTAGTTGTCTTTTCTGTCCACCATTACACTGTTATTTACAGGCTCCTAAGACTTCCCTCCCTCTGTATTTACCTTCATGTATGGTTTGCATCTATACAGTGTTCTCCAGTGTCAAAATGGAATATGAGTAGACTGGAAAAAGTGATTTTTTTATGCAATTCATCAAGATCTAACCCCTCTGTTTCTTTTTGCACCAACTTATTTTAAATTTTTTTCCCCACTATTTTACTGCTGTAGGTGTGACTTGGCTGTGTTTTATAGAGCTGAACTTGCATGATCCAACATCTGTTCTGAACTAACAAGAATGCTGCAAAAAGTGTCTTAATTTAATAATAGTGATTTCAATCAAAAGATAATATTTGATTTAGTGAGCTCTAAAACAGCTTGAAGGAAACTTATTACTACTTATATACATATTAAAATTATGTTTTGGCTTATATATTGATGTTTTTCCTATGATGTAAATAACAAAGTGATTGCCTAACTGCTGCTTTCTGTAGGTGTGATCATGGGAATTCTCCTGAAATAAGCTAATGGCTCTAATGACAGTAATTATAAGAAAATGGTTAAAAATTTGAAAATTATGTCAGTTAAAAACAAAACACACTGAAATTATGTGCCCAACCATCATAATCACTCCTGAAAGTTCTGTATAATTGCTTATATAAATTTTTTGCAAGCTTATAAAAATTGTACCTTGCATGACTTAGAATTAAGATGAACAAATTAATGGAAGAGTGGAAGACAGAAATTACAAAATAAATCATGCCTGTATCTTTTTTTCCTAATCTACAATAGTTCAGTCCTTTCCTGAAGTTAAGTGTAACTGCAGAAGTATCTTACTCTTCTATTTGGCAGTCACACAGTAGTACAAATGTAATAAATACTTTATCCCTCTTCTACTAGCCCTGCTCTGAAAAGGAACATTGAGTACCTGCTCGAAAGCAGACTGGCCAAAAAATATGTGAACAATTTCCCCCCCATTACATAAAGTCACCCTGCGCTTCTAAAAAGGCTTGGTTACTGCGTTGTGACATCCTGATGTTGCTTTGCATTAACGGTTTCTTAATGAGATTGGGATTTCTGAAACTGCACTGGCAAGAGAAGTAACACATATCAGTTTAGAAATGTCTGATTGCTGAATCCTATCTTACAGTTCTCACCATTTTACAAAATCCCACTGAGACTAATTAGTGTGAGGGATAAGAAAGGGCAGAGAAGACTTAGAAAGCTTCCACCATTTGCATTCAGTACCACTGGCTAAAAGTGTTGTCTTTACCACAAGGGGAATTTACGTAATTTGTCTGAATACTAGGTGTCTGTGAAGTCCTTAGGCTGTTTTCTACAGGAGTTGGGCTCTTGCTTGGACAGACAATTAGTAAGTGTAATACCTGATGCAACTACTAATGTGGTTTTGTCAGCTGAGCATTGCTAAAATAACTAATCCAGCACCCCACAGAATCATTATTCCTTTTCAGTTCTCCGTTTAAGATTCCCTCAACTGCAGTTCTCTTTAAGGTACTATAGTATGTAGTAAGAAAGTAATTTTTCTTCTGAGATACAAACACAGGTAAATGGCTAATCATACTGCTGAAAAGTACTTTCTGCCATTTAAGAACTGGGGTATGGAAAATTCAGATTCTAATCTTTCTGATACAACACACACTGTTTGTACAGTGGATGTGTACTTATTCTTTATTTTAATATATAATTATAGGTGCAAGTTAAGGGTTTTGGTATATTGGCAGTCAAGGCTGTTGATATTGTAGAGGCTGTCTTAAGTAATGTAGTTATGCTTATCTGTGGAAGATAGGTATATTATTCTTCAAGATTACCGGACCTTTATGTCTGTGCCCTTGAGCCTCTTGCATTGTTTGTGAACCATGCAGCACACTTCATTAACAAGGTTAACTTTGGAGATTTTTGTCTGAGGTTCAGTACTTGCTATAGCGAAATGTCACCAAAGCCTTCTTGCTTAGCTTGTGCTAGATCTTAAGTTGCTGCTTCAAAGTTTCTGCAAAACTGAAACCACCACTGGTAATGCGAAGAACACTTAAGGTTTTGTTGGTACTCTCACCAAATAGGATTAGAAGTCAGGCCATAACCTACTCTTTTTTCTTTTCGGTCTGGGTTTCATGACACAAGCTGTGTTGTGACAGCTTTTTCCACCAACTGGGGTTTTTTTTTTGAGCTGGTGTTCATTCTTGTAGTTACTAGTTGTCTTATTAATTAATCATTGTGTGCATCTTTGTCATCACCTGTTCCGCTGTCCCTTCTTTTGATTCATAGATGTGTTCTGTTGCTTTTTCTTTTTCATTTGAAGTCTTTCCGAATCCGTTCTCTCTCTGTGTGGCCAGGATTTGACTAGAGCAGCCAGGATGATATTGCTTCTGGTCTGTATCATAGCAAGACTTCCTGTATTTGTCAGAGGCAGGAGAGAAAAATGGAAAAAATCCCAATCCATGCCAAGAGAATCATTTATTATATGCTGTGTTTTGCGAACGTTGAGAGAAAAATGGAAGTGTATCAACTAAAATAAAAGATCACTAAGGGTATGATAGTCCATTGGGTTTCTTGAAGCGAAGTAGGTTGTTTTCCTTTCCATGGCTTTGCTTATACAAAGGTGCCTGGCATAATTAGAATAAAATATTCATTCTTAAATAAACATTTTATCTGGAGTTGGGGCTATAAAATACAATAATATTGATTATGTATGAATATGCAGTTGTATTATGATTACATATTAATGGCTATCTCTGTTAATTTCGTGAACTTTAACATGAGAATTTTTGTGTTTAAAACTAGTGAGGCACCTTTTTTTTTTTTCTTGTAGCAGCCTGTCCTTGTGATATCCCAAAAGGACAAGTTAATATCAAATTAATTCTCCTCTTGCTGGTAATATATCATGAGGCACACAATTGCATTCCAGATGCTATTTAAAATTTGACAGAGATAAATTTAAGTTGCTGGTATGTGTAATAATAACAGAACTAGACAGATGTTTAACAAATATGGTTCAAAAAAGTTTCAGGGATGACTCAAATAGCATCAACGTTTTGTCTCAAATTTGTAGTTTCCATTATTGTACTTACTACTGTCTTTCCACTGTTCACTATAAAATTCTTAACTGAATCTAAAATGAGCTTCAGTCATAAGTCATGTCAATGAGACTATCTGCAGAATCCAGATACAGACCTATCTAAATAACATAAAGACCATACACATAAATTCAGTGAAAGAGCTGTATAGATGCCTTTAGTAATGCTGATACTGTAAGATCTTTAAACTTTGCTTTCACAGGATCTAGAATGAAGCATGTGCTGACATATATACTTAATGTTCATCTTCTAACTGTAATAATTCAACAGTCATTGATATTGAAGACAGGATCATTGAAGTGAATTATTAGTATAGATTGAGGACAACTAAAGGAAATGTGTTTTTAATAAATTTGCTATTAAGAATTACTTATCAATTTTGTGATACTTTCACCAAATGTTATTCTTCAAAGTTCTATGATCTATTTTGCAAACAAAGCAAAAGAAATGTCTGTTTCAGATGTTAAGTTTTTTATTTTATATAAGCAGTGATACTGAAATAGTTGAAAATAGGTGGAATCTCAATTAAACGGGCAAGAGCTTTTTTGAAAATTAATTTTTAAAAATACTTTGTTATGACTTTACTGTGAAAGCTTTGATTTAAAAACTTACTTATGATACAAGGATGCTGTGAATATGGACAGTGTAAATATGAACAGAAATGTGGTTGTAAGCACAGACCTGTGAACTTCAGCAAGAGCTGGAAATGGTTGGTTGTTCTCTGTCTCAGATCGGTCCTCTGTACCACACCTCAGGTGTCTGGGTGGGCACCACCAGTAACTCCCACTGCTTCGCTTTGTATCAAGTACACCAATATTTATACCAAAGAAAGCAAGTGTAAACATATGTGCTTTCTTCAAATACTGAATATCTGAATACTAATTATTTCCCCAGTAAATATTCAACTACTTGTATCTAATAAGATGATAGCAAGAGCGAAGAGTGAAATGAGTTATTTTGTGGTGTGTTGCTGCAGGCAGCACACTAGCCTTGGGCACCAATCAAAATTTCCTTACTAGAAAGCAGGGACTGAAACCAATTCAAGTGTGACAGGTTACCATAAAAAGTGAAATATTGAATAAAAGGAGCATTGTTAGCTCCTCTCTCATTCAGGTTTGAGTGTTTATCAATGAAACTTCTTCCCCTTTGAGATATTTTTCTGCCTTTTTCAAAAAAAAAAAAAGGCACTTTTCCCCAAAACTTTTCCTTAGGTTTAACTATGGATTTTACTGCTAGGGTACTGCAGTCTTTTTAACATTCTCAATCTCATTTTGTCACAGCAGCACTGAATTATTTTGTCACTTTGTATTTTAGTGAGAGCTAGGATCTAGCTGAAATTGAAATTTGCTGCTGTAGTTCATGGCATTCAATTTTTCCAGTCCCCACCTCATCAAAATATATACCAAGTTGCTTCTTTTGAACTTGCACTTCACTACTTAAAGCACTTATATAAATAGCCATGTAGCTACTTCAGGGTTGAAAAGAATTTATAACTTCGATGGAAGAGAATGCTGTATCACTGATTTTAAATTCACTTACGGACACTTGCACCAGGAAGTGCTTTCTATCCTCTACTATGAAGGAAAGTGAAACTAGTAGCCACCTGATATGACTGAATAGCTTATTTTCTTTTCTCCTGTGCTCTTAGTATCGCTACTCTTATCTCTCTCCACCTTATTCTTTTACTTATTTTGCTTATTCTACTACATTTTGCTTTGTCTATGTTCTCTTCCTTGGAGCCCCCAGCTACCCTGCAGAGCTGGTGTGAAAGCTGTCAATTCAGCAAAGCAAAAAAGCACAATGTAAGCTAGATCCAGTTGTTAACTACAGATGAGTTGTCAGGATTTGTGAAATCCTGCAGATGATGAAAGAGAAAATTATACTTAAAATCCAGGTGGAAGATAAAATGTTCCAAGTAAATTTTCTGTATCTAAACAACAGGAATTTAGAAACAGATATCAAAACAAGTTGGAATACCTCAAATTCTTTCTTTCCTTCTCTCTTGGGCTGAAATGCCAACCCTGTAGAGTTCCATAATTATTCTGTATTATAATACTAATTTTTCTAAACTCTCTAAAGTATGAGTTTTGGAGTGAGCTAGAGCAGGACAATATATAAATAATTGGTTTCCTTGATTATTTTTTTTGTTGTATCTAGTGACTGGGAAATTTGATTTGTTACTGGTTTAGTAGTTGGGAAACTAAAGGCATTACACAGGCTCAAAAGGTATTTTTCTGTTTCACAGATATAAAGGATGAGTGATCTTCTCAACAAATGGTTACTGGTAAATCACAGCAGCCTTTATTTAGAAATCAGCTTTATTCTGAGGTATCTGAGTAATCTTTGATAATATCTTTCCTGTGGGATAATGTGTTGCTACTCCAGTGCTTCCACAGAAGTGCAAGCCATGAAAAATAGAGCTCTGTGATAATTTGTGCTTGAGGGTTAGCTTATAGCAATGCAATCCATTCTGAGGAGAGTGTATAGCTATAAATTGAGAGCAAATGAATCCATAGGTCCTTTCTGTTGTACTTTTTTCTATTTCTGTTAAGAAAATCTATTACTAGTCTACTGAAACAAGTGAAATAGGCTTGCTCTGTGATCAAAAATACTTACACTGTTTTTTTCCTCTTATGCATTGGATGAGGCAGAGAAGAAAGAGCCGTGGCCCTATTTAGGATAGGGGTCACAGCCATGCAAAAACTATCTATACACAGCCATGCAGAGCCAGTACTATATCTATGCGTTGGACACAAGTAATGTGCATGGCAGTAGAGAAAAATGAATCGCCAGGAGTCTGAATAAATCCAGTCCCCTGTAACAGGGCTCTTCTGGATTGCTCTGCTTGTGTGAACCTAAGTTTAGTGTCTGTGCCAATTCCGAGTTCTGAAGTAGCTTGTCAAGTTTACACTCTGTCTGAAAGATTACAATCTTCCCTGTACAAGGTGCATCTTGCAGCTATAATGGAATACTTCAAAACATGTCACAGCATTTTTCTCTTCATTAAAAAAAACTTTAGCAGCGTACAACTCCTGCGTAACTGCAAGTGGAAGTCTCTTCTATCTAGCAAAGAACAGATATTCTGCTCTTTTGTGTATTGTATCCTTTGCAATTTCCAAGAAAAGCTTCCTATTAAGGATCTTTGAAGAGCATACCATTAGAGAAAAAGAAGCTTATAATTAAAGACAATGGCTAAGTCTATTTTTTCAGAGCCTCTGTGCCTGAGTGTAAAGACATAGTGTTACCTTCTTTCAAAAGTTGCAGTGTGCCAGTTATAAATGATAAATTTGCTTGGAAATACCTATACTAACTTTGATTTTTCATATGTGTTTACTTGACTGTAGACAAACTGTATTTTTGAACCAGCCTTTAATTGAAGTAATTAGAATGATCTTTAAAAGTTCACTGAAATACAATGCAATTTTATTTGAACCTATATTTATAAAAACTTCACTGGAATGATTTTGGTAATGATCACTTGATACCTGTGTAAAACTTTCTCCTCTTACTTTGCAATTAAGAAGTAAAATAAACTGAAGGTGCTTTCTCCAAGTAAATCAATATAACTAAAGACTGAAATCTTTATGATACTTAAGCTATTAAATGTTGTTTAGTTATTAGGTCTTATATTTAAGATTGTAAAGCCCAGTTTGACTGCATTTTCGGTTTGTAATTGTTTTTGTAAAACAATACATAACAAATATAAAGAATCTCCTTTTACAAAAAGAAAAATCAATTGTTTCTTTCTTAAAATTCTGCCTGTTATGCAAAACTTCCTAATTTTGTCCATGGCAGACAAGAAATGAGCATCTCTTTCAGAAAGGAAGAACATTCAGGAAATGACCTTCATCATTAGTCAACCATATCTGTCTGGCACTGCCAATTGCCAAAAAAAACTTAATTTCCTGAGTGAAACACTAGGTAAAATGAGATTAACATTTACCCTCTCAAAACTTATTTAATGCAAGCTGCCTCCTTTATAAATATAAAAGTATATGGGAAGACTCTTTTGCTGTTGAGGGAGATTGATTCCAAGAAACCTGTAGCTGCTGTGGTGTAAAGCCCCTGTCTGGGTTTTGTTCCTGGTTTCCAAATGAACATCAAAAATAAAGTTATCAGAAGATCATTATGACAAGCTCTGAAAAATGTTGGGTGTTTTAAAGAAAATACGTGCTGCTAAGGGTTATCATCTGCTTTTAGTGCAAACTGTGACTTTCAGATTTTCTTTCTCCTGAATTTGTAAGTCGTAGCAGATCTATCACCTTCAGAATTGGGGAGGAAACAACTGCAGCTTTATAACTCTTTACCCGTGGCAGTAAAATCTTTCAAATTTAGGATAAATGGCTCTGTCTAATGCTTTTGTGGTGAAATGCAAAAAGCCTTTAATTATTCTTCAGAGTAAAATAGAAATAAGAATTGTACAAAACACGAAAATAACATGGGATATTTCTTGGCATGTCACCCCAGGGAAGTGGGGTTTGTTGTTGCCTTGTAGGCATTCGTAAAAAGTACAGAAGTATCAGAGGAATAAGTTGTTTCTATAACTGCCTATGTGAGACAATCTCGCAAGGTCATGCTATGTTTAAAATTCAGTTTTGAATCCTGTGCAAAGGACTAGAGAAATATATTTCCTTTAAATTCCATAGTATGTAGTAAAAAAACCAAGCAAACAAAATATCCTGATGTTGAGGGGGGGAAAGATGACTTTAATATGTAAATTTAACAGAAGTTCTCAGCACTTCTGGGGCTAAGTCTTTTCTCTAGATGGACTTATATTAAAACTTAATGTGCTTTCCCTCCTGTTAAACTGAATTTCATCACGTCAGTTTTGTAATAGAGTTGCTCAATGGCATGTCCTTAAAGGCCCTTCTGAATGTTCCCAAGAGCCCTCCACCTCACACAGAGCACTCATGGTGGCGTCTCCTTTTGAAACACTTGGGAATGGGTATGTAATACTTAAATGTGACAAAATAGCACCAATACAGTTATAGTGACTGTGCAGTTAGAGACAAAGCAGAATAGCATGGGTTTGAATTAGGAGAAGGAGCTAGTTTGTCAGGTGACCTGGAGTTTGATCTCATCTGTACTGGTTTTAGCTCATGTCTTTTCTGGAGAATAAAATGAATACAGGCTTCCTGCATTTTTTTAATTTATTTTCCTGAGAATGCAGTGTTGGGAGCAAATCTACAGAAGGGAAAGGAGGAAAAAATTAAGTTACTGGAAGATGGAATACTTAGAATCGCCAGAAGAGGGGAAGTTCAGTGTCAGGAAAAAAAGTACAGTTTTATAGCTTGTGGAAGAATAAGTGATTTCAAATCCAATTTATTTCTCAACGAGTTCAATTTGAAGACCTTTTATGTTTAAGATGAGGTTGCACACTTAACAAGCCTAGCCCAGACACAAATTTCAAAAACTTCCCGTGTAGATTTGAGAAGGTAGTTAAGGTTTCTATCTGAAAGTCATGGCTAGAGAAGAGCTGCCTGGCTCTGAGATAGAAGCTGGGAATTTTAGTTTTAGTTCAGCTCCCTAAGCTTTGCTGAGAGCTCAGGGCTGGCAATCAACTAACTTTGTGTCCACTTACTTAATGTGAGAGAGCTCTAGGATTTACTGAATGTGGGTAAACAGTCACAACAGCTCCATGGTTCCCCTGTTGGGTGGCCCACAGTGGACGTGGGGCTCTGGAGTCTGGGCTTTGCAGGAGCACCCTGTGCATAGTAGCAAAGGAGTCCAAGTTGTTGGCACTCTGCCTGTATCCTCCTAGAAGGCATCAAAGGCTATATGTGTTCGCAGTTTCTGATTAAAATTTGATTTTCTAGGTAACTTCTGAGCAGTTCTATCAAAAACTTAGACCAGGGATGCTGAGCCAGCAAGAAGCGCCGACCAACTGTTTTGTGGTTGGTTTTTTTCTTTGGGTTTTTATTCTGTTTAATAGCAGCAGAAGGGGAAGCAGAAAAAGAAAATGGAATCAGAAGGTATAATACAGTAGTGAATCATGGAAAACTATCACATAGCTGAATAAGATAAAAAAGCTGCTTTCTGTAAATGACTAAAGTTCCTTTTCCTTGAATAAGAGATTGGTTTCAGGCTTGGTCTCTGAAAAAGTCACATTTTAGATGTCTCAAGTTGAATGATCTGAAAGAAACTTAGATAGCAAGAACTGTGCAAGTCAAAATTCAGCTTTTTCTTTGTCTTGAGCTGTATGAACTCTCTTCTGCTTATGGACATTATGAGTACAAACTGTTCATTGTGCTATGCTGAGTGGGTGATGAGGAATGAATGTGAAAGCGCATCAGTACTCAGTGACTTTTTTCATTTCTGATCCCCTTCATAGATGAAATGCTTGAGACACTGAATATCTTAGCAGCTTTTAACACTTGCCTGGGTTTAAATCTAGATTTAGTGATTAATTAAAAAAAAGGTTCTTTGCAGTTTTAAGAAATGGTATGTTTTTAAGTTTCTAGCTACAGTTGCTTTAGTTACCTTTCTAATCCCTGATGTTTCTATATCAGACTGTTTCCCAGGAGAGATATATGGTCACAGACCTGAAGAGGGGAATTTCATCTTTCCAGCACTTTTGGTTTTGAGGTATATGGATAGTGTCACACTTGCCGTTGAGTCATCTACCAATACCTGTCATTAGTACTGTTAACAAAACTGGCAACTGGCTCCTATTAGGAGAAAAGAGCAGCATCTGATTCTTCCAGTGTGATCATTTAAAATATACTGCAATATAACTCTAAGTTGCATTTTGTAAAAACGTACCATGCTACTCTTCATAACCTTTCCTTAGTAAGACATTGGTTCGACCTTAATAGACAATGGGGCTTTTGAATCATACAGCTTTTTATTTTATTTCTATTTTACAGCTTTTTATTCATACAAATACTGCAGATTATTATCTCTATGCTGCTTGGTAGAAAGCATAATACAGGTGTGGGGGTTTTTTCAGTGACCATGTCCTGAAGCATGGCTTTCAGTGTCAGGTCAGACTACTACTCCTTGCTTCAAATTTGTTTCTAATTAGGGCTCTTTTTCTGCCTTCTCTTACAACAGAGCTGACCCAAAACTCATTGGAATTAAGGAATTATTTTTCATGGACTTCATTTGCTTAAGTATCTAGTCAGAATTACTTAGACTAGAACTGAAAGTATTGAATCAGTCTGTATCTTTTTCAATCTTTCTGAATGTTACTGTATTTTAAGGACTGGAAATTTTAAATGGTTTGTTGCCTTTACAGTAAGGTTCAATTGTTTTATGCCTTTATCTGGCTGTAATTGTATTCTTAAGTCAACAAATCACTTTTGATGAAAAACTGATTTTTAGTTTGAATCAACTTCAAGTACATATAAAAATATAACTTCTATGTCAGTTTACCTTGCTCTAAAATGAGGGAAAACTGGCCTTGGTTAAATAACTCGATAAGCACATAAAAGAGCATTTGTGCATCTCTATAACTTTCAGATTTCTAGTGTCAGGGCCACAGTACATATGTAGATCATGCCCAGCCCAAAAATCTTCCATTCATTCACTTTCATGTAGATGGTAGAAGGTAAGCACATGAGGTAAAGGGAAGCACAACTGTGCAAGACAACCTCTTACTCTTTAAAATTGAGTCTCAAAAATGCCACTGGAAAACACGAAACTCAACTGAATGTCTCCTAAAATGTCAACCATGCTGGGCCTCGTTGCAGCTGCGATGCACGTGGTGCCTTCTCTCCTCCTCCAGCCCAGCTGAGTATGTGCTGAAAGGTGAAAAAGCCCAGACTAAGTTTGTCTATGTAAGATGTGTAGAACTGCCTCCTGTCTTTATGGTTTCAGAGCAAAGATGAAATGGGAGAGGAAAGACAAATGCTCCACCATAACCTGAAAGCAAAACAGTGAGATGTGATATGGAGGAAACAGGTGTGTGTATGGAACACTTCATTTATTCCAGTTTCTCATTCAAATCTTAGTTTCCCCTTTACTTGTAGCCCTATCAAAGCTTCAACCTTGCTAATAAGATGTAAATGTAATACTAAATTTCTATCTTCTGTCTCTGTGCTGTTAATCATGGTTGCAAATAGCTGCAGACATGCAAGATGTGTGCAGTTACTTTTGTCCACATAACTCAACTTTACTGTCATAGACGATGGAGTGCCTGACAGGGTTGCTACCCATGTGGCAGGTCAGCTGTTAGAGCCTGGTTTTCATTTACACTAAATAATTAGTTTTGATTAATGCAGATACTGATTTCCATGTATTATGTAGGCACTGTATAAAATTAGAGCTCCTCTATTGACTAAAGTAGACCACGCTGCATGTATCTACACTTTGCAGTGGAAGGTAAATAGAAGCAAGAGGGATGGTACATCTGTGTAAACCTAGGAAGCTGCCATCATAGAGAGGTGGGACTACAGCCCTGCTGGCATTGCTGAAGTGTTTCTAGTCTGATTGGAGTCTTGATCAACAACAGATTGGGGCTGCTTTCCTCCAGACTATGAGGGGACAGAGCTGAGTATTTCAGTCTTCTGAATACATCAACTCTTTATTTTTCTTGCATATTTTGACAGAACAAGGTGGTTGTGCTGCATTTCCCAGTTGGAAGGTAGAGGTTAAACACCTAACCCTCTCTTTTATTTTGCATACTTATTTCTTTCATGACTTGGAATATCCTTTGGGATATGCAGATGCTGGAAGAAAAAAATCAATGATACAGAACACTGGTGTTCTAGTTAGAAATTATATCTCTAAGATCTGCTGACTTCTGGTTTTGTGGTACTTTCAGAAGCTTCCTTTTCTCTCTACTGCTGCACCAAATCAAGGTCAAAACAGACAGAGTACAGGTTTATAGTCCCATTGACTTTGCTCTTTTAGAAAAAAATCTTTCTTCCGAAGACAAACTCATGTCTCTACAATATCATTTGGATCAAGAAAGCCCTTTAATTTTTTTCCCTGAGTGAACAGCCTGTTTCTTGGGGCCTTTCTTTGAAGGTCTTCCTCAATGGAAAGTCACAGCCTAAGCAGTAAGAGGCTTATTTTAAAAGTAAATGTAAAGCAAACAAGACGCCAACTTTATAATAGATAATCTCATAAAAAAGAAAAAAATATCCTTTTAGGTTTACCATTGAGCCAATAAGGAATAGTATTACCTTTACATGTAAACTCAACTGTCTAGCACTGATAAATTATAGCCTTCCTAGGTGAAAAAAAGTTATGAGGGGTCTGTAGTGACATTTTTTCTTGTTCTAATAACCTGTATTTTCTATTATCTTATTTCATGAATTTATTCTAAATTATACTTTTCTAAGTCACCTTTTATAGTCTTCTCCTTCCAGTATATGTTTACATGCTGCAGACCTTTATGGATGCTGTCAAGTCACAGTTTTGCTGTCAAATAACTGATCTTTTTTCAGTTGTCCTTAATTAGCATCTCCATAATTTTCTTTGTTATTGGAGTCCAGGTTGCCTATGTCCTTCTGTTAATGATACACAACAATCAAAAAATAGTCTAATAGTTGCAGGCTTACACAAGCTGCAAATTCCTTTTCTTCATATATTCTGACTGGTCCTGATCAGTGTCTTGAGTGTTGCTCAACTAAGAGTGAACTTTCCTGGTGGGTCTTGCAGTCAACCCTGCTTGTTGTGTTTAGTCTTCAGCCTTGCGTTTTAGGAGTGCATGGACAAGACACATTTCAGATTGAACTAAATTGGAAGGTGCACTCTGAATGTACCCTACTTTTTAATCATCAGTCTAGATAAGAGCCATTATGAAGCAAAACAAGATACTCAAAATGTGTATAATGTGGCTGTCGGGTGTCTGGCTGTTACTAGACTAGTTTGCTCTACGGATCTGGATTCTTTTGAGGTTCTACTGATGCTGAAGTAGACAATGCCATGTAGCTCATCTAGATCAGAGTCTAAAAAGCATGGCAACCTCAACATGGCATGCTGTCTGAGCAAATAAGCTGTGCAGGCTGTAAATATTTCTATAAAATTTAGCATGCAAGCAGTCTCAAAGTAAGTTTGAGATTCCTTATTGATCTTATCTATAGTGTATCAATACAAGTAGAAATATTTTATAAATACATAAAAATATTCTACTAAGATACGGTAGTGATGTGAAAATACATCTTATTCATTTTGAATTGCTCATTCATAAAATTTTTTAAAAAAATTACTGTGTAGCCATTGGTCAAGTCTCTAACTTTTGTCTCTACTTCTAAATACAAGTTTGTGCCTGTGAATATTCTCAAAAGATGGCAAATGTGCTTTTAGAAAAGATGGATATCATGTCTGTGCATGGAATACTAACAGCTGAAACATGAAAACACAATTACCTGACATTACCTCTGAGTTAAGAATTATTTCTAATTGAACTTCAATTCACTCAAGACAAAATTGAAAATGAGTGAGTTCTTGCAGATTTCATCTTTCTCAAACTTTAGAGAAGCTATTAGATACCTCAATACTGTCATGTAGAGTAAAAATATTTCTTAACAGAAGTGAGGACTCATCAGTTACAAAAGAAAATGTGATTTATCAGTTTGACATGTGTCCAATGTTGTGCTTTATGAAGCACTTAATTAAATCTGCTATTGCTCTAAATCTTCCATAGAAAAATATGTGTAATTTGTTCAAAATTGTTCACAAATTTATTAAGGCATTTCATTCAGCTGGCTCTCTGTATCAGTCATAGTGGAGAAATCCATGACTCTGTCTAAAGTAATTATTTAGTTTAAAATCAATTTCACTCAACAAGTTTGAAATATAATTGCAAAGAGAAATGCTTATAAATGATCTCTCAGGAGATGATTTGGAGCAGTGCTGGACAAATCACAGAAGTGAAGAATCTTGTCTTTCAAAATTTTGATCTACAGCAACATTCTTAGTCTGAGCCAGTACTGACTTCAGTCTCCTCCTGCATCTAGTCTGAAACAGTAATTGATTGATGCTGATTGCATTATGCACTGGGAAAGGAAGTTTAATTGAAAGGATGGTAAAAATTGTCCAAATAGACAGTTAGTCTTATAGCAGTGATAATCCTAAATGAGGGATTTTTAAGATGTACTTCATAGGCAAGTTGTGATCTCTTTGTGTACAAAATGGTGTATAAACAGCAATATCGATATGCTGAATCACTTTATGTAACAACAAGCGGAGATAAAAGTCTAGAAGAATTAGTTGTCTTGACCTCTTATTGCTTCTAAATATTTCTTGGCATATTTTACAATTAATACTTCCTTTGAAATGTCTTTATTGAGATTATGTCAAAGTCTTTATACTTATGAGTCATAAATTAGTAGTGCATTAATTTTGATTTTTAAACATTATGAAACAATTTTGTTTGGACCATGGGTGACTTCACTTCCATTTTCAGTGTAGCCTGTGGCTAATTTACGTTGAAAGAAACTGTCCTATTGATTTTACTTTGGAGCAAAAGAAAGGCAGAAGGAAGTTACATCTCTCTAAGCCTTTGATATTTTTTCTATGTAATTTCTGCCTGCTGCATGAAAAGCTTCCTTGATATTTGAAACATGCTTCTATTGTAAACATTAGTAGCATATAATTGGACAAAATGTGGCAGTCCATCTGCCAGAAGCAAGAATGTAGATTTCACATGGGAGAAACACCCATTACCTTTTGGCCGCCTAAAAACCTCCACGGTTTGGAAGACATAGAAGGCTTAAATACGTAAAGTCTGACAAGACCATTTTTGCTAGTTTACATACAGAAAATCTGGTCAAAACTAAGAATTGCTAGTTACCTTGGAGCTCAGAAGAAAGATTCATGTGCCCTGTAAATAGTATCTCTTAGATATGTATTATCTAATACATAATATCATAATACATAATAGACATGTATTTTATTGCTGGAAAACAATGGATCGCTTTACCCACCAACCATAATGAAAATGTAAATGATATATAAAAGCAGCCTAACTAAGCTGAAATACCATCTGTATTTGGAAGTTTAGAACTGTATATATTGTGAGATTTGTGCTATCGAAGGTTTTAAACAGCCATTTATTTTTCAGTAAATGTTAGACAGTCTGAGACTTTAGGTTTAAAAAGAATTGGTGACTGTCTTTATCTCATCTTCACTTTACTTCTCTCTTTCCTCCCTGACCTCAATCATAAAAGACACTAACTTCATTACATTCTCAGCAAATAAAGGAAAAAAGCAGTGTTCTGTTAAAAATGAGAAAATCGGAAGAATTTGTGGGGAAAAAATATTACCCCTTAGCTGCAGCAGAAACTCAATAGCAGTGACGTTTTACAAAAAGCATATATTCAAAGAACTTGTCAGGGTTCATTGGAGATGATATTAATTTGCTGAGGAAATTACTATTTTTAAAAGCCTTATATTTCTATTAATGAAACTTCAAACACTCAATTCTGTCATGGTTGCTCACTATTCTGCAAGGAAATGCTGCATGAAACATTTGCAGACCTTTTTACTGCATTAGATCTTTTTACCAAAGGTGCACTAGAATGTTATTTTAGCTTACTGAAAATATGTCTACTTGGATTCTGTAAAATTTTGTATTAACAGTAACAAAACTCCCAGTTTATTTTAACTGATGCTAAAAATTGTGTCATGATATAACATGAGGGTAAAAAACTAGTTTTTGAAATAACTTGAGTGTGTTCTGCTCAAATTACACAAGAACTTTGTGTTCACTGAGATGGAGGCGAACAACCGCACCCAACTAGTGCTTGAAGTCTCTGCTGGTCACTTGCTACTGGGTTCAGGCACGGTACGCTTCTGCATAGAATAATTTTTTTTCTCCAGCAACCTGATTTCCTAACAAAAAAGGTAAATATTTTACATATGCTCAAACATGATTTGATGCTGAAGGACAACCGAACAAATAGGTTGTGAACCTTGTGAGAGCAGGAGGTGTTCTAGTGCAGTGGGGTTTTTTACAGATGAAGTGTGACATGACCAGAGCAATTTAGCTTCATAGTCAAAATAATTACCTATGAAATCTATCACTTCCCCAGTAAATAAAGTAAACAAGATGAATCCTCTTAATGAAAGGGAGGATAGTCAATTTACAGTCAGGGTTTCCAAAAGTGAATAATAACTTGAAGTCTTTTGTGGTGGATGAGAAATAAGTCTGAAATAATTGTCTTCCATGAATCGGATTTCTTTCACATTTCTCAGGTTGTATATTTAATGCCCCAAATGGTTACTTGATAATGAAAATCTTAGGCTACTCAATTCCTTGCAACTTACGGTGTTTAGTTCTCTCAGTCTTCCTGCATAGTACCAACGGGAGCCTACTACATTCATTAAAAATTTTTTTATCTCATGCAACAAATCTGCTAAATGTATTTTGTCATCTAAATCTTTCAAGTAGCTCTTTAGATCTCTCAGTCAATCTAGACCAAACTTTTTGATGACTGAAAAAAACCCCAAAGAACTGAAGGGAATTGTTACCCAAGAGATTTAGTAGAATAAAAGGCAATCTGGGATGTCAAAGACAGATACTGGCAAACATGCCATTGAAAATTCTTTGAAAACAAATGCACTTGGAAGTGCAAATAAGTACTTATAAATGAGTCTTTTTTTTTTAAGGGTGGTTTAGTCAAAAATGCAAATAAGCACCTGCCTAATTTGTTATTGGTGAACTGATTTCTTTGAAAATCCTATTTTCTGCCTATTTGCATCTTTGTCATTAAACAAGTCTACTATTCTAAATCAGACATTGCACATTTACTGTAAGTTCCCATTGTATTTATGGAAACGTAATGTAAGCAGGGAGAGAAAAACTTCAGTCTCTTTCCTGCCCTGAGATAATTTTCCTCAAAATTATTGTAATTACAAAAACTAATGTTATGCATATTGTAGGAGAGAGAAATTTCTGGTGGCTCGAGGGAGCAATAAATTATGTACATGTCATAATTAGCAACATTAGGATGCATTATTTATAAGTATAGAAACACTTCCAGTAACTTGACATCCAGGTGTTGCCTGTGATGGTAGATATAAATGGAGTTATGTAATTGTTGAATCCCCAAGGGAAGGTCATGACTTGCACTGAGTCAATTTGGAGGAGTTAATTGCTGCAAATATTTCCTAATTAAAAGAAAATGTTCAATCAGAAAATAATTCATAATTAAAATAACATTTTCCTATGAAAGATGGTCAAAAACTAGTTAGCAACTTACAATAAAGGTTACCTGATAAATACACCATAACCGCACTTCCTTTCAAAAGCAGCTTTGTTAGATGGTGCTTGCAGGCTGGATATTTGGGTACTAATTTAGGAGGATGTTTTTCATTTATTTAGATTAATGAAACTTTTACCAAACCTGATTAGTTCAAATATTTTGCTACCTTCAAGTTGATCTCAGGAGTTTTTAGTCAAACTCCAGTTGGAGTGGGGAATGAGATAGCAGGAAAAGCTTCTTCTGGTTCTGAATTGTTGCAGAACTGAAACACCGTTAGTTTTATTTGTAACAAACCTTTTTTTCTCAGCCTACTATTAGCTTTACCTTCTAATGCTGGAGCAGTGTCAGATGTGAAATGGCATATTTGACCCACTATATATAAATGGAACTCTGTAGTTTACCAGACAATTTCCTATGTATGGGTTTTCTTGTTTTGTGATATGTTTACACCAGTTCTCAAGTACTTTTAAGTCTTTTCATTATATGTTACTGTAATTACTGTAATTGTGGATTATTTTCGAGACAAGATAGAACTTAATTTTGTCAGTAAAAATGCTTTCATGAAGACAAAGTGGTAGATAAAATGAACTTAAGTCTCAATGGTGCATTAAAATCAGGAAAGCTAGAGAAATGTGTGTGTGCATATAAATATATAAACCACATGTAAGTAGTTAAAAGTTGAGGTAAGAATTCCAATGAGTACCTATTGACACTCACACAATAACAGCGTGCTAGCTTATTAATTTTGCTTAAGATGACTGTATTACCTTTGAGTATTGGAAAACACAGTTCAGTTTTGAAGATACGTTTTCAAATAGGTGATGCTTAAAGCACACATAAATGATTGTTAAACAAGATGGGAGAACGACATTTAGCCCTAGCTTGTACAGGCTGCCCTAAACCACGAAATTATTGTGTATTAAAACTTACTACTTTGGAGTAAAGCAAAAAAAAATAACCTTTCCCAACAAAAAGACCCTTGTGATGCCTGCAAAGCTATTTTACAAGCTGATTCTTTGTGTTACTAAGCCTCTCTGAAGCAATTTAATTAGGAGTTGCAAAATTTAATTTCTGCGTGCTCTTCCTCTGGCAAAATGAACAAGCAAATTTCTTGACTTGCTTTTAAATTTAGCAAAGGACACAGACCAAGGCGGTATTACAACAAGATTTCCATGTGTCATGCTAGTAGTGTGATGATGATGGGAAAGCAGGAGGGAAAGGGAAGGGGAGAGGCTGGGTACAAATGTAATTATTTATCCCTGGGACTAATCATACTTGATTACCTGTAGTACTATAGATTATAAATAATTTATTTCTGGAGCATTTGACAGGCAGGTTTTTAAATCAGTACAATTAGACAAAGGCTTCTGCAACTGGAACTGCAATCATACTTTGGGTTACTGTAAAACAACATAGGCAAAGAATATTTCCATCTAAAGAGTCTGCTAACTTATTTTTATAACATTTCATGCTAATAGCATAGTCTTAGTATCTGTTTTGTTGTTCCTGAGCTATTTAAGATCCTGTGTTCAGGAGTTCTTCTGTGTTATTTCAAGACTATTTGCATGCAGGATTCACTAGTGCTATGTTTAGTTATGGTTGGCACTGGGAGTCATTTAACCAGCAACAAATATGCTTAGGTTCCTTTTAGCCAAAATGCTTACCTGTAATAATGCATCTGACCTTTACAGAAGCCTGACGGACCTTTGAGCAGACAAATTTGAGGATCTAGTTTAATTCTTAGTGGTTGCAAATCTTGAAGATTTGAGACGTGGAGCTTCATTCTCTTTATTAATTCAGTCAAGGCTTGCTTTTCACCATGCTTTTGGGACTGCCCTGTGTGGAACAAAAATACACGGTATTGCTCTTGCAGCTATAAAATCAACAGCTCGGTAGACTCAAATGAAAGGAGAATCTCTTTTTACTTGCTTTTCCTTCAAAACATTGGTCTTCTAGCTGAAGTAGCTCATCCCTTCACTATCATAAGAGTAAAATAAAAGTTCAGTCTGTTTTCTGTTTACTGAAATGAGTAAATAAGTAGATTATAGGGGGAGCATGTGAATTTTATTGGATAAAGTCGACATATATTTGTAGGTAGGTGTGCTGTTCTGCTAGTTAACAGAAAAAAAGTCACTTCAAAATAGTAATTTGTAAGGACGGCAGAATTAAATAAGGTTTACCAGTTGTGAGCGTTTAACATTACTGTTAACGCGGGTTGGAAAGACACAAACAGTTCTGGAAAAGCCCATGCATTTAGCGTGTTTTGGGGCATATATTCCAGATGGGTGCAGAGACAGCATCTCAGGGTGTGTCTGTAAAGCTGGCATTTGCATTGCTAGTGACTACTGCCATCTGCCAAAGCTATGCTGTCTTTTCCAGCACTGGTGCTTGTGGTGGAGGGCTGAGATTTTATTTTTTTTAGGGCTACGAGTTTCTTGCTCTTTGTGTTTAGAAAGGTAATCAGTGTGAACCATTTCTGAACTCAGAAATTGGACTGTAATATGCTTTCAGTTTTATGTAGTGGAGTGATGTAAAGACTTAACAGCACCTGTTGTTGCTTTTGATCTTGAGCTGCTGACTTAAATTCTGTGACTGAAGTAGGCAAAAAAGTTCAGTTTCTTGCCAGCCAGCCTATAGTGCATGACACCCAGTTAGCTGGCTCACTAAAATGAGAAAAAATGTAAAAGGAGGGCAAATGAAAGGAGGGCCTATAAAATTCAGATTAATGAAAGTACAACTATCAAAAAAAAGGTGAGTTGAGCAATTTAAATTTTTCTTTTCAACAAAATCTATTGCTACTTCTGCTTAGGATTGTTCAGAAGATCCTATTTAAACCATTTATATTCTTAAAATATAGAAATACATTTACATATGTATTTTTTACAGATTATGGAATCTCTGCACATTTCTTTTACCATATTTTTTTATATTTAATTCTTTGACTTTTATTTCTCTTTGGTCATTCTATACTTCCTACTTCTGTAAAGGATATTTTTGCTGCTCTTGTTGAATCCACAAAAAGCATTCATAGATGCTGTTAAAATAGAGCTAAGCTTTACATGCAGTTGAGGTTTAAAGACACCAGTAAGCTTGTTTCTAAACATGTCACATCACTATAGTAAGGAATTGTGAAGTAAAGGCTGGCAACCAGGCAAGATTTCGTCACAATTTGTTCAGGTCATGAACTGCCCTATAAATATCAGGGATCCCCTGGAAAGTCCTTCGTGTAACAAAATTGATTATTTTTTTTTTACCTACCATCCTAGGTGCATGCATTTGAGATGGATCATTCTGACGGTCTTTCATTTGTTTAAAGTTCACATTCATACAAAAGTATCTGCGTCTACATGTTACTAAAATACCAAGTTGTACATTCATGGCCATGCACACTACACTTCATTGTAGTTATTATTAAGGTGTCATAGTCTGTCAGCAGTTAATAAGGTTTTGATTAACAAACAGAGTTGATGCAGCCCGTTAAAAATGAGAATAGAAAAGGCCTGCAATGGGCAGGTTTTCCTTACAGAACAACAGCATGAAATAAAACATGTCTCCCAGAATTACAGTTGGCTGTCCTAGGAATGGAAATGAAGATATGAAAGTTGCTGGGCTGCACTCTATACAAGGTGCGTCCATGGAAAAACTGGGATGTGTAGAGATGAAGCAAGCTTATAATTGCTAGGCTATTAGCCTGGTAAAGAGAGAACTGCCTTTGGCTCTTGTGTTGACTTATGGCCGGGGGAGTAAAGGGCTGAACTCTGGGTGTTTATCTACAGTAATAAGCAGCAGAATTAGTCATCTGGGTTGGCTGCAGTCCTGCTGTCTTGTCAGCAGCTGGCAGACAGTGTAATCAATCTTGCATCTTTCACAACTTCTGGGTTCAATTTAGAAAACAAATATGAAAATGATCAGTATTTCTCCAGCAGATGAAGACTGAAATAAACTGTTATCTTTAAGCAACTTTATTAATACAGGGAAAACACATATGTACAAATATAGCATGTTTACACATGCCACTGTTTACTCTGCAGCTAATGCAGAGGTAGCCTGGATGCTCTGTTTTTTCATCCTTTTCTTAATCTTCAATGCAGAAGGGCTTCCTCCAGGAGATCCTTGTGTCTATTATTTCATTTTGGCTCTAAAGATTACAAGTTTCAAATCGTAGAGCAGCTTACTTCATTGAGCTATTCTGGTTATGGAGTTTGTACCTCTCTGAGTCTTACCTTAGTCCCTACTGATTTTGTAGTTTCAGGGGAAAATAATTCTCTGATTGATGGGCATATTGAGCTGCTCCATTTTGGTAGCCCTAAGGGGTAGACTGGGAAGTTGGACCTTCCTCTCTGTGTATTACTGTTACTTTGTTATGCAGCGCTATTTGCTACTTGCAAGTATCACAGGGAAGACTGATAGCCACCAGACCTTCCATCCCAGGCTGGTGTCCACTGTAAGGACTAATTCATGAGACCAGGCAGGTATTTGGTGTATTGGCAGCCCAAGTAAAAAATGTAACAAGCTGTTACATTTTCTACTGTGATATTCCCCAGTTCCTGCTTTATCGTGCCACGCTACTGCTGGGTTGGTTTTTAGTAGCGCTGCACCACTGGGACTGCCTGCCAGGCCTGAGCCATGTCTCAGGCTGTTACTGTAAACTTTTATTCCAGCAAACATTGCTCTATGCTCTAGCCACTTCTTGTCAAGGTCATACATCTTATATCCTAATTTAAGGTGTAAACAATAGATCTAGCATTGATCAGGGGAAGAAATACTGTAACTGGTGTGTTGTCATTCAGGTCTTGTCTGACTGCTCTGTTGGTAAGTCTGTGTCCTGGTTCCGGCAGGGACAGGGTTAATATCTGGCCCAGCACAGGTATTCCACACCACCTGACGCCATTCCCAGTATTTAGGGGGAGCTGGCCGGGGAGGGGAGTTTCCAGTTTGGGAGCGGGCGGGGGCGGTCCGGGTCCGGTCGGTACGGTACCCCTATTTAGACATTCCTCTGCCAGTACTATTGTTGTTTTGTCGATTTTTCTTTGTTGTTCTGTTAAATTGCTTTTTATCTCAACCCACGAGTTTTTGCCTTTTTATTCCCATTTTCCCTCGCTGCTGCGAGGTTTGGGTGAGCGGCCGCGTGGTTCTTTGTGCCGGCTGAGGCCAAACCACGACAGTCTGATACTGTAAAAATCGGCTGATAAGGAAAACCCTCTAAGACTCTTTGTAGTTTTAGAAGGCAGGCGTTCTTTCTTACAGTGCTGGGCAGCACTGGAGATAGTTCCACCATGAGTGCTTCAACGAACTAGCTAAATCGCACAGCTTATATTCAACAAAGTTATACATATCCCATGAGTGCTCTGAGAACTTAATCTAAATATGCATGAGATGTAAATGTCCATCTGCATGTGCAGTTGACTGCTTCGGTGGCCTTCAGGGGTCAAGGGATGGAGTAAGTCTTCATTGCTCTGCTGCCTGGTTGAACTTCAGGTTTCTCTTGTCTGTATATGGTTGTTGAATTAGCTCATCAGTCTTTTGTCCTCAGAATGTTACAAGGAGTCAGGTTAACCTGGTTCTCTGGTGTTTATCTAGGTACAAACTAGTTCCTGTTATCAGTGATTTATACAGGAGGCCTAACACATTTGCTCAAGGTCTGTTAATCTCATCAGGCAAGGAGTTACGTGTACTGTTGACAGCTTTGCGCAGCAAATAATTAAAACTATCTTTGCAGTGGCAAGGATATTTACAAAGGTGCAAGCGAAACTTAAGAATGCAAGTAAACCTTTTATATGTTGCAGCAAGGCAAGACCTTTGTCAGGGTAGTCAGAGATCTAACTCTTTCATTCCCCCCTCTTCTTTAAACTTTGTAAATTCTTTTACAAAGGTTCTAAGTTTTCATATTTCATTACCTTAAGCAATAGTCAGTTACTGTCAGTCATATTGTCATAGTCAGTTTCTTCAGCTTATACCACAAAAGGCAATTGACAACCATTAATACAATAACAAACACCAACAATATCAAAAGTGGGTGAACCAAAACATTCAAAGTTTTCTCTGCAGAGGGTGAGTATCCTGTAAAGATATGCCACCACTGATGGGCAGTATCAGATTCGATTTTGACTAGACAGTCCAACAAGTTTGTCTCCAGCGATTACTGTTTTAATGGTAGACTCAGCTAATGTCTTCTTTTGACTATATTGCTTCAGTCTGCAGGGAACCATATGTTACCCTTTTTGGACTTGCTATCGGGTCTTTTTGTTGCCCTTCTGTTGTCTGACCACATTATGTCCCATCTATCTGGTTGACATGAATTTTTTTTGTTCTGTAGCGAAGCAAAACTTCAGTGACTATAGTACAGAGATACCATTTATCTAAATAGAAATCATGAAATTCCATAACTTCTGTGTGGCTTTTAAAACGTCAACTATATAGCCTGGCTTTATCAAATTAGCCTGACTAAAACTACTTTCACCCCAAGTCCTTTATGTGGATTAGAGATTATTAATGCTTTGTTTCCTGTGTGCAATAAATGTAATGCGATATTCTGCCAGTAAAATTTAGGTGGTCTTTGTAGAATATACTCTTTTATGTCCTTGAGTTTTACAAGGCTTCTTCTCTGGAGTATGTAACATGACAGAATGCCTAGTTGTCGTGGTTTAACTCCAGCCGGCAGCCACATGGCTGCTCGCTCACACCCCCTGCACTCTCAAACTGTGGGATAGGGTGGAGGATCAGAGGAAAAAGGCAAAACTGGTGAGTTGAGATAAAGGCAGTTTAACAGAACAGCAAAGGAAAGAGGAAACCAACACCACCACAGCTGATGGAGGAATGTACAAAGATGATCAATGTACCACCACGCACCCACCAGACCTGGGAAGCCCCAGTCTGCTCCAGGCTGCTCTCCAGCAGTGATTTCTTGCTCCTTCCCCCAGCCAGCTTCCTGGCTATAGGCTGGGCATGGCCTCCTATGGGATGGAATGCCTGTGTCCCATGCCAGATCCCTGGGAAAACTAATCCTATCGCCACCAGAACCTGGAAGTTAATTCAAGTGACTCATGCAGTTCTGTGCCTCTTTTTTTTCTGTATTGGTAACTTTAAGTATCAATAATGTANAAATCGCACAGCTTATATTCAACAAAGTTATACATATCCCATGAGTGCTCTGAGAACTTAATCTAAATATGCATGAGATGTAAATGTCCATCTGCATGTGCAGTTGACTGCTTCGGTGGCCTTCAGGGGTCAAGGGATGGAGTAAGTCTTCATTGCTCTGCTGCCTGGTTGAACTTCAGGTTTCTCTTGTCTGTATATGGTTGTTGAATTAGCTCATCAGTCTTTTGTCCTCAGAATGTTACAAGGAGTCAGGTTAACCTGGTTCTCTGGTGTTTATCTAGGTACAAACTAGTTCCTGTTATCAGTGATTTATACAGGAGGCCTAACACATTTGCTCAAGGTCTGTTAATCTCATCAGGCAAGGAGTTACGTGTACTGTTGACAGCTTTGCGCAGCAAATAATTAAAACTATCTTTGCAGTGGCAAGGATATTTACAAAGGTGCAAGCGAAACTTAAGAATGCAAGTAAACCTTTTATATGTTGCAGCAAGGCAAGACCTTTGTCAGGGTAGTCAGAGATCTAACTCTTTCATTCCCCCCTCTTCTTTAAACTTTGTAAATTCTTTTACAAAGGTTCTAAGTTTTCATATTTCATTACCTTAAGCAATAGTCAGTTACTGTCAGTCATATTGTCATAGTCAGTTTCTTCAGCTTATACCACAAAAGGCAATTGACAACCATTAATACAATAACAAACACCAACAATATCAAAAGTGGGTGAACCAAAACATTCAAAGTTTTCTCTGCAGAGGGTGAGTATCCTGTAAAGATATGCCACCACTGATGGGCAGTATCAGATTCGATTTTGACTAGACAGTCCAACAAGTTTGTCTCCAGCGATTACTGTTTTAATGGTAGACTCAGCTAATGTCTTCTTTTGACTATATTGCTTCAGTCTGCAGGGAACCATATGTTACCCTTTTTGGACTTGCTATCGGGTCTTTTTGTTGCCCTTCTGTTGTCTGACCACATTATGTCCCATCTATCTGGTTGACATGAATTTTTTTTGTTCTGTAGCGAAGCAAAACTTCAGTGACTATAGTACAGAGATACCATTTATCTAAATAGAAATCATGAAATTCCATAACTTCTGTGTGGCTTTTAAAACGTCAACTATATAGCCTGGCTTTATCAAATTAGCCTGACTAAAACTACTTTCACCCCAAGTCCTTTATGTGGATTAGAGATTATTAATGCTTTGTTTCCTGTGTGCAATAAATGTAATGCGATATTCTGCCAGTAAAATTTAGGTGGTCTTTGTAGAATATACTCTTTTATGTCCTTGAGTTTTACAAGGCTTCTTCTCTGGAGTATGTAACATGACAGAATGCCTAGTTGTCGTGGTTTAACTCCAGCCGGCAGCCACATGGCTGCTCGCTCACACCCCCTGCACTCTCAAACTGTGGGATAGGGTGGAGGATCAGAGGAAAAAGGCAAAACTGGTGAGTTGAGATAAAGGCAGTTTAACAGAACAGCAAAGGAAAGAGGAAACCAACACCACCACAGCTGATGGAGGAATGTACAAAGATGATCAATGTACCACCACGCACCCACCAGACCTGGGAAGCCCCAGTCTGCTCCAGGCTGCTCTCCAGCAGTGATTTCTTGCTCCTTCCCCCAGCCAGCTTCCTGGCTATAGGCTGGGCATGGCCTCCTATGGGATGGAATGCCTGTGTCCCATGCCAGATCCCTGGGAAAACTAATCCTATCGCCACCAGAACCTGGAAGTTAATTCAAGTGACTCATGCAGTTCTGTGCCTCTTTTTTTTCTGTATTGGTAACTTTAAGTATCAATAATGTAGTCTGTACTTGTAAATTTTCTAATTTCTGGTTCTTTTACCCCATTCACATAGATTTGTCTAAATGGTGATGCCTGTGTCGCAACAACAGATACTGGTTCTGAAGTCACCAATTCATTTTTTTTTCAACTGTACTTAGTAATGTTACATGTTTTCTAAATAGTCTGATTTGCTTTTAAGGCAGCCAGGACTTTATGAAGCGAAACATAAGACGACTTTTAGCAGGGTTTTTAAGTAATGCTTTTTGTCCCTGCTACCTCATTTGCACCCACAGGAGTAGCCTTATTGTCATAGCTCCAACAAAGGAGCAAATGCAAATCAATCAAGTCAAATTATTTCCGGCAACGCAAACATGCCAGGAAGTAATTGTGCCAGTTACAGCCTTTGCAGGAATGTCACCCTAAGAGAAAGGACTGATAGTTTCTTGGTGGCACTTTAGAATACAAATATGTTTTCTGCTGTCCCAGTTATGGTCTTATAGAACAGTGTTTTAAATTACTTAAGTAATTCTTAACTCAGTTGCTAGGCGATGGAATGTGTTATATCGCACCAAGAAATCTTTTTAATGATATTCACAGAGACTGAGACTATGGAAAAATCCTTATATTACCAGTAGATTTTTATCAAGGGGAACTGGCAAAGATTTCAGCCAGTTCTGGGGTGTATAAAGATGGCCAATGAAGGCAACAGTTCCTGTTAAAAGGGTATTGGCGTTATGAAAGTTCCAGAATAAACTACATTAGTATAACAGACTTCTTTACATCGAGGAATCTATTTTGATTTTGGCTCAAATCAGAGTAAGCTTAAAACCTATTTTTCAGTGGAAGTTACTACCTTTGTAAAATGTTCTTGTATTTAGTTGTAGACCGGAAGTAGTAAAGGCACAGTTGTGACTGATTGAACCTTTATTAGTTTCATGGTCCTTCATAGGTTGGCAATAAATCATTTTATGTAAAATTCTGGCATCACTGACCTCAGTGAAGGTGTGTTTTTTCTCCTGTCTTTAAAGTAAGTGTCCTCTTTGACAAGAGTGAAGAATAATGATCAAATCCAAGACCAACTTTAGTGCCTCGTTTTCTATACTCTCCCTGTTAGACAAATAGAAAGGTTTTTTGGTTTAAATTACTGTTAATTTGGCAACACTTGAGGTCTAGAATGAATCTTAATTACACGCTGTAAATCTAGGTAGCTCCACTGAAATCTGTTAAGCAATGATGAAATGAATATGAATTGAAGCTTATATTTTGAACAGATATTAATAAGGGTTTACTCTTCTTTAAACACTTAAGTAATTGTAAGTCTCTGACTTCTTCAAGAAGCATTATAAACCAATATAAGACAATGTTATGGTTGAATTGAATTTGAACCGTGCTGTAAGGGATGAAAATGTACAAGATTCCCTGTGTTTAAAAAAAAAGGTTTGTACATCAATGTTGTACAACTAGAATGTGTATATTTCAGTGCTTATGGCTCCAAATTAGACTTCAGTGGTTTCTAATGATAGAGTATTTCTCTCAAACACATGCTGAATTACGATAATTTTGATATTTCAACAAAATCCATAGACTTTAAGGTTATAGATTTCAGCGCTGTCAATCTGTTCAATAAATTCCTATACATTTTGAATATAACTTCAGCTATCAAAATCCTTTTTAAAATCCATGATGACTTGCAAAAATCCATTGTGTCTTAAGGAAACTATTACTAGTTATCCTCACTGAATCCTGAATTTGAGATTATAAAAATTCATTTTTATATTTTTCTCTCTGAAGAAATCCAGTGTACTTTCCATTTCAGTTGAAACTGAAATATCACAAAGTTGAACACTGATAAACTTAGAAATTCAATAATTTAGAATGAAATACATTTACGCAAGTGGGATTATACTTCTGCAGAATACAATGCAGGTATTCTGCCTTGTTTTCAGGTACAGCATTAGGCTGTGATTGCTAAGCTTTCTTTGCTATTCTGTCACCAACTTTTCCTTTTTGACATGCATTTTTCAGGACTGGAAAAAGTAGTTTCTGTTCCCCTGTAAGATCTCGGGTGCAAGACCAAGGTGCAAGAAAAGAGTTTCCAATTAAGTGGAAGACTTGACTATTCTTAACTGCTATGAATAAGTATAGCAACTGCTCTTTTTGTTTAGCACTCTGGTGGAGAGGAGTATAGACTTATGATTTTGCTTTAAGTCTGCACTTTCATGGTTTGAATAGACTAGATAAAATATTCATTTAATTATGCACTGCATGTGTGCGCCGCATTAGTATGTTATTCCTATTGGCAAGCACTGCATGAATGAAATGGCTCCTTCAATCTAATATTTTGGGGTTTATGGTTATTAATATCACTGTTCACTACATATTCTCTTAGCTATGATAATAGGAATGACTGCTATGAAAAGGATACTATTCAATATGCAAATCCCTTAAGTTCCAGTAAAAATACTCTTTATAGTAGGCAAAGAATAACAGTAATGGAAAACTGCTTTAAGAAGTATTTAATTGTGTAAAATACTCTTAATGGGAGGGTAAGGCTGTGTACAGAATAAAGACTAATGCTTCTTTCCACTTGAGTCAGGGCATGTGAACAACCTGATACATAGCAGTTAGGGAGTGGGGGGAGAGTATATATGTTTTATTAATCTACTAGAGGATCTAAAAATTGCAGGAGCCCATTCAGACTATCCATTTTGACACCTCCTCCCTCAGTGGTGCCATGGCTGATTGTGATGCTGCCTTGCTCCTAGATGCTGATGTTTGCCTATACTTTGAAATGAGCCTTATCTAAGTTCTGCAGCTGATTGAATGCTCCTTGAAGTCATTGATCTGTTTCTTTTGAATTCAGTGGACACCAGATTGGGATCATAAAGAAAGAAGATTAAATAATTAAAAGTAGTCTGATGATAAATGAGAATCACCAGTCTCTGGATTATTGAGGGCTTGATGAATCAGTGGGCAAACTACAGTAGAACTCAGTGCATGTTATTTCTCTTCTTGCTTTGAAGATGGAACCAATTTTACTACCTATACATTTGACATGAAATCTAGTTAGCCCGCTAGATTTTGAAGGAAGTCTCAGATTTAATTTTTTTTACTTAAGCCTATCTTTGTGACCTGGATCAAGCATTTCAAATTTTGCTTCAGTTTTTGTATCTGCAAAATGATGAAATACTTTGCTAGCATATTTTTATTGTGGTTTAGCTTAGAAATTGTTGTAGGGCTGGAAACCTGGACCTTTTTCTAAGTAACAGAGGGCCTACAGGAGTATGTGCTTGGTAGCTTCCATAAAGTGAATGATCAGTCTAAATGGTCTATCGTCACTGAGGAGAATACATCAGTGAGGAAACGACAGTAGGTAAAAAGAGAGAGTTCATCTGGGGCAAACTGAATTTCAAATGAAAGCTTTTCCAATTAAACTATTTTAGGTACTCAGAAAAGAATTAGAAAAAGTGAAGAACAGAATTTGCCATAAGTACCAAAAGAATGAAAAACTCTGGACACAGACTCTGGTGTGATTAAAAAAAAATTATGAAAGATGTATCTACGGAATTCACTAGCTGCAAGTGGCAAATTTCACACAGGCACCATAAAAATAAATTGTAACTCAGCTCTGAAAGCCTAAACTAAAAAGGGATTTTTTGATCTAANTGTAAGCATGTAGGGAATGGCAAGAAAATGGATCTCTCTGGAAAAAAATTATTTTTTTAATTGCAAGAGAAGGAATTTTGCAGACTTTTTAATATACTGCATGGCAGGAAGTTCACAACTATTCTTCTTCTGAATGTTCTGTTAGAGAAATTGATAACAGACTAAAAGCAGGATGCTGGATTTTTGCCACAGTTACCATTTGAACTTACTTTAAGATTGTTAACAGGCATTTGATTCAGAATTTTTTTTTCCTTTCCTCTCAATAGTTAATGCAGCTGTCCCTGATTTTGGCTGTTGCTTCAGATAATAGCTCTTAGCTTGTAAGCTGATTTTTAAAAGAAACCATCCATGGTTATCTTGAGTTCAAGTCCTAATGTGGGACACAGTTGTTTGGCTTAAAGGCATAGCATAGAATAATGCTGTGACATGACTTTGGAAGAATTTAAATGTAATAACTGTAAACTAAAACTGTAAAACTAAACTGCAAAATCTTCTGCATTATAGTCACTTTGTTCTGTGATGTCTAGCTGAAGAGCTTATATGGCTTTATATACTGTAGACATGCATACATAAGATTTACAATGTTTACTTTATTCTGTTATATAAGGTAGTCAAGTTCACCTTTCCATTCATAAGTTATTGTCTAAAAGTGTTTGATTTTGAAGGTTTACAAAAGCCAATAAAGACAGCTTACTAATGTGTACTACATAAAATGTATGTGAATAGGACAGGGGAAAAAAGTATTAAATGTTTTCCAGCTGCTGACATGCTGTGAGGTCTCCTATGTTCACTTAATCTGACATGTTTACATATGTACATTACAACCTACCAAAAAATGGAAATACAAAATAAATTAAACCATTAGGAAGAAACATTAATTAAAGCAAGTAACATTGAAGGTATGTAATAGCAATTGTTTGTGCAGCAAATCAAAAGTAAAAGCAAACAATTCTTGAAAAAAATATATAAGTCTTGGAAGCATAATGTCTTTGCATTCGTAATAGAGAATAATGCAAGCGGTCATTGACAAGAAATAAGATTATTTGGATAAGTCTTTATTATTAAGGGTCATGGGACACAGTTGAAACAGTGTGCAAAGGTGACAAAGGAAAGCATGATTCATGTGTAAAAAAAAATATAACTCCATAAAAATTTTACAGGCTCCTTTGCTCTTAAACCCTCATTTGAAAAAATGTAATATTCTCTGAACGAGGGAAAAATAATAAAATTTGGTTTGTGTTTTTTTGATAAGGCTTTGATAAATGCATTAGTTAATAAATTAAGATACCAGTTCTGAAGCCAGTTTTTGTCCATTAAGGCATTTCTGTATAGGTGGCATATCTGAGAATGGCATACTGAAATAGTTCAGAGGCTTGTATTGCACGACCTGATATGGTACATTTTGGCATATATTTGAAGAAAAATGTTCTACATATTTATGTATTTAGAGAAAAATGCTTGCTGTTCTTGGAGTTCTTACAAGAAATCAAGCCTGAAAGCTTCCGTTTCAGTCTGTATCTCAAGTGGTCTTAATACAGAGAAACGATGAGTAAGATAATTCTGTAAGAGAGCAATCTCCTGTGGCAATTTTCTGTTGAGTAACTTAAGAGACACTAGGCTTATCCACTAAAATGGACAGAGGACATAATGCTATCTCCACAATCATATGGGGGGAAAGGAAGGAGAATTCCAACTATTTACTGTTTCCTGCCTGCTGAAAGCTCAGTAATTACATTTTGAATACCTGAGATGGAGAATGACAGAGTCCAGGGCTACTTCTGGCAGCTAGGCATGGAGTCTGCAGACATTAATGGCTGACATTTTTTTTCTTTGACATTCATATTTAGGGCTAACATAAATCTTCAAAAATGCCAAATGCAATTAAAAATTCTGTTTATATTTGCTGTCTATGTTGCGTATGGGAATAGTTGAGACTATTGGCAAAGGTTAGGGAAATTTAAAGTGCCAAGGACAGCTGGTGAACACTGAAGAAAGTGGATAAGGCCAACAAACACTGATGGTCTCAAAGGTCCACTAAATATCAGAGGACTATGAACGGCTGCAGTGGGAGGAGAACTGGGTTCTGCTCTGTCCAAGGAGCAGGTGGTGTCAGCAGGAACATTTGAGAGTTGAGTAAACGGGAAGCTGTGGAGGAGTTATCAAAATGTCCTGAAGCCTTTCAATACTATGTTGTTAATCCAGAAGACAAAACCCTGACTTTAAGGTAGTTTATCACTAGTTCAACTGAAGTGTATCTTAGGTAAAGAAAGCAGAAAACTACCTGTACAGGACTAACAAGGTACCCTGTTTTTGCTTAGTGGTATGCCTTACAAAAAACTGTCTGGCAAGCTTGCTTATCTTTCAAAGTTCATTTCAGGGGGGAACCAAATGAAATTCAATCCATTGCTTTGAGTCAAACAGTAAAGAAATTAGTAAACTGTATATACCAATGTTTGACACAGTGTTCTGACACAAAAATCTGATAATAAATCCCATGAAATAATGTATTGGGATAGTTTACTTTGAAACTCTCCTCACATCAGTTCTTTTCAGTACGTGTATTTCTGTATCATACAAGTAGTTTTCCTTTACAGCACAAGTTGGATTAGTATCTGCTGTTCAAATTCGTTGTCATATTACTATCAATAATGATTTGGCCTGACTTTCCATACTTTCATGCTGAAAAGTCTCACTATTGGACTGAAGTCTCCATAATACTTTCACACTATTAAAAGTATAAGCCAGGTTTTAGTCTAGATTTATTGGTCACGTTCTTGAACCTTTGAAGGAACATGACAATCGCGTTGTTTCTAAGTGGTTAGAAGAAACTGTGTAGTGAGCTGATACAGCTTCAATTTTTGGTTGCATGGACTAAAAACTAACTTAAAGATATTTTTAGTAGAACAAGTGGAGTTTTCAGAATTCCAAAATGCAGGTGTGTCTGTCACTACAAGAAAGGACAAATAAATCCCACTACATGTGCCCGCCTTACACAAAGAATCCTTAACTGAGGCTTCACCATCAAATGTCCTAAATGCATGTATCTGTCTCTAGCTCTGCAATTCAGTGGGGTAAAGCTGTGTGAGGATACTTAGTGCTCTGGGTATTTTTGATGTGTGTCTTTTGCATCAGAAGTGTAAAGGATTTGCATTAGCTTCACATTTAGACCCTTGTCTACGCTGTGACCAATTGCCCTGCAGTGGTCATGAAACATAAGTGAGTCTGGAGAGTGTGGTCATTTTGCATGCCTCCACTTTGTTACAGATGTTGGAAATGACCGGACAGGGATGTTCAGTCTTTTTCTGCATACAGGAGGACTTTACTTTTCAGATTTAAATGAAATTGTAACAACAGTCATGTTTCTTTGCAAAGAAGGCAGTGTAAGCTTGCACTGTGCTGTTGGGTAGGTAAATATGTGTTTATCTTGGGTCTTCACTGGCTTGCAAGGTACCTAAAATTTCTTTATGAATCATGATTTGGAGTCTTCTCTACTTTAAAGCTTAATACTTAAGGGAAGGCAAAAATCATTAGAAAGTTTGTTTCTTCAAGTAAAGAACTTGATTGTGATTTACTAGGACTAAACTGCAGTTAAGTAACAGTGCATTTTGATGTGCATTATTACATGTGCAAATGCTTTTAGAACAAATGCTGTGGCTATTTTAATAAAAAATAATTGGTTTACAATGGTGACTTGTTAATAATTCATACCAGGAATGTATTAAATGAATACTAAGACTTTGAGATATCTGAGGAGTTTAGATATGTTTATGTGATATGGGACTTTGTATATGTATGCCACCTCTCTGTAATCCAACTGTATAGATTAGATTAGCAATCCATCAAAAGCTTAAATTCAAAGCCATCTGCAAAACCTCTGTCTTAGTTGTCAAACAATGGTGAGGCAGAAACTACAATTTCCATAGTCTGCAAAGCTTTAAATGAACCAATGAACCAAAGCTCTTCGGTTCAGTAATAAATGTTGACAGTGCTGTGTGATGCAAGTTAGTATGTCTAAGAAGAGATGAAGATAGCCTCAAGGACAACCTTCCAAATACTTGTCATTCAGAGGCAGATGAAACTGGAATATGCCCCTTATTTATTGCTAGTATTTCTACACCCCACAAAAGTAATTTTCAGCTATTCAAACATGTGTTCAATGTATAGGTTCAGACTAGAATTTGATGTCAGATATGATTAAAGTCGTAAGCTTTCTAACAGTGTGAATTAGAAGAAGCAATTTTTGTCTTTAAAAAGTGTCATCTCTCTGAATCAGGGTGGCATTTTTATGTGTAACCTGAAGGAATGTGGAGGGGCAGGACTGAAGGGTGGGAGAGGATACAGTGCCATAAAACCACTGTACAGTTCAGATACAAAGTTGTATCTTAGCAGTAGTAGGTAATATTTTGGGAAGATTTGTTTTGTACTGTTTTCACATATATCACATACACATGACCATGCTTGTGTATGAATTTAATTTTTACTTAAGACAGGGATAATAATATTTCAGTCTAAGCACAGATAAATTTTAAATGCTATTTAAGGTATAGTTGTTTCAATCTAAGATCACTTGTTTAAAACAAAGACATTTGGCAAAAACCCCCCTCTGCGTATTAAAGCTATAACACAGGTATGTAGTAATACGTGAAGTTTTTAAAAAACAAACATCCACCTTCTAAAAGAATTTTTTGAAATATAAATTTGATGTACAAATTGTGAATCATTCTTAACTCTTTTAAATCTATACCAAAACACTGAGGGAATAGTCGAGTAATGAATTCCAAGAGAAGTATCTAACAGTAGCAGAAATCCAGTTTGGCATGGAAAAAAACCTTGTAGTATACAAACAGTGATTTTTATTATACATGTCATTTACCACAAACTATTTTTGATGATGAGGACTAACTTTTAAAGAAAGCAGTAGTTGGTGTTGAATTCCTCCTTTAATGTGATTATACAATTAAATTTATTTCACAAATGTGTTACCCTGTAGGTCACTTACAACCTAGCAGTAGTATTTCTGCTGTCATGAGGATATATTAAGTAAAATCTTAAGGTTTCTTCCATTCATGCATTCTTTTTTTCTTGCTATAAGATTTTGAGTGAACAAATGTTATCTGCATGCCACTGTAGAAAGTGCTCAGACCTCAAATGTAAATGCTAAACAATATACAACAAAGCTAGCTCTATGGAATCTTACTCAGTTCAGAGACTCTCTTAAATTTTCAGTAATATTGCCTGCTATTTTTTCCCATCTTTTCCCATAACATATTCATTTATTAATACAAGCTTGAAGTGAGTGTTGTAAGATACAGATGGCTGGTATATGACTAACAGTATTTAATAAGACTTGTGAGAATGACTCAGTGTTGACTGAAAATATTTCTGTCACTGGAACTGCAGTGAAACTGCTGTGCTGAGAAAATTTCTGTTGAATCATAATGCTGCTTAAGGAAACAGAATAACTTGTTTCATTCATTAGGGTCACTAGGCAAATTAGCCACAGCTTTTCCTTCAGACTGATACAAACAGCTGTTATTAAATGCAGAAAGGTACTGGTAGAACAAGAGGGTGATTTGAAATATTAATTCTGTGGAAGCCTATGTCGATATTCTGCACAGATGAAATTATCCTAGTGTCCCGTGATGAATGCTTAGCTGTAATAAATACAGTCAGTCTTTCACATCAGTCGGCCTTTACGTATGTCTGCACATTTGTATCTTTCTTTTTGAGTTGTTCTAGTTCTTCTGAAAATCAGCAAGGAACTAAAATGTAATACCCTCCTAACTGAACAATTTTAAATACGGGTGCTTGAATCTGACTGTTTAACTGCATGCTCATACTTGTTCCCCCATATCCTTACCTTTTTAATGCAGAACAGGAATCTGCTCTTAAAGCTTTTTGAGACTCAGTATGTCAAAATGGAAGCTATAATGCCTGCAGAAGGTAACAGATGCATTATGGCCAGTGGCTACAGAAGCATTGCCACTTCACTTAGCCTCCCACGGCTCCCTCTTCTACACAATTAGATCTCTGCCCAGAGGAACAGTATTATAGCTCATAGTGTTTAATAGTCCCAAGATCACACAAAAGTCGGTGTCTGAGCCTGTCCTCCTGGTTTATGATTCGCTGCTGGAACATGTGAGTGAGCCACATGATTGCACTTGCAATGACAGTACTGTGGTATGTATGGGCATTTACTGCTCATCAGCATCAGGGATGAGGCTAGCAGGCTCTCTCGCAGGAGCCATCAGGCAGTCAGTTGATAGCAGTAGCTTTCAGTGGTAATTGACCAAGGCTAGAACATAAGTCTTTCATCTCTAAACTAGTTTACAGAGTACTCCTTAAAAAAGACTGTTAAATTAATGTCTGGTTTTCCCCTTTAAATGAATAAAAAACCCCCTGTAATTCTGATCCAGGCCACATTAGTATGGTTCTATGGATTTTACTTGTTCATAACTGTTACAAGTTGTTATATATAATCTCTTTTTCTGCTTTCTTTATCTCAAAATCTATTTATTCTAGTTGGATGATATATAGATAGGCTATAGATCTTAATTAAATATGAAATCCCACTTTAATTCCCTTCACTTATGTTGTTAGGTATAGATTGCACAGCCATGACTTGCCCTATCAGAATTTCTGGAAAAATGAAATATAGCCTCAAAGCCCACCATCTTTAAGTTGCTGAAATGCCTGTCCAGTAAGAAAATGTCACCTGCAAATGAATAGATAACATGTCAAACTAGTGATATAATGTAGTCATTTGATAGTGTCTGTATGAAAGTTTTCAGAACATGTGAGAATATTTTTCTTTGTACAGAAGGCTCCTTAGTTCTGTTTTATTAGAAGTCTATAAACTAGATATGATCAGAATGTTTCTTTATGTAAACACTTAAATCTAATTCAAAGTCCCTCCAGATTTAAAGTCTCAGCAGGCTGACATTAAGCCATTTCAATGTCTAACAGGTAAGGAGAGAAAACTTATCCAATGATTGTATCTATACAGTTTATACTCATTAATAACCAAGCACCCATACAACTGTTTTAGATGGTGGCAGATTTTGCATGAACATAAAAAATTATGCAGCTAACGTCTCGTCTCCAGTAGTGGTGAGTAGTTGGTGCACAAAGCTGCTTACAGAACAGGGAAGCACAGGGGTGTACTCCTTCCTGAATGTCTCCCCAGCATTCTGAAAATGAGAGCATTTGCCCCAGAAAAGAGTCTCTGTTCAAGTCCTAGGTAGATTTTACTTCGATCAGTATTTATTCTAACTTTCTAAAGCCAAATAGACTTCATAATGTTTTGTAGCACAAGTTTCAAATTCTGTAGATTTATCCTATGAAAAGTTATTTCTTATCTTTGTTTTAAATTTCATAACTAAACATTTGATATCCCGTTAGTTTTTAATAATCTGTAAAACTGTGAGCATTATTTCTTTATTTACCTCTGTTGCCTTTTGTACACTAGCATATAGTGAGTCTTTTTTGTTTTATACTCATGAAGTGTAATTTCATGAATGCAGTGTATCAGTAATGAGCAAGAAAACATTACCTAACTGAAGATAAAGGTTTTAACCTTCAACTTTCTTGCTGTTAGCTACACGTAATGAAAACTGTGCTTTCAGCCATAACAGCTGTTTAGAGTTGCCAGAAACAGACTGATTTACATCATAACCCTACGCATCTGGGAACACTGGTAACATGGACTTTTATCTACTGGAAGCATTCATTTAGCGTTTTCCTGCCTTCCCTGCAGCCAAACAAGAGGCAAGACAGTTTCACCAACTATTTTACCAGGACCAGCATTTTATCCATATCTGCCTCCATAATTCTTGATAGCATAATGACACTGAAGCAGATCAGTTTTGTAAGATAACCACAGTTCCGCATATAGAAGATGTAATTGCCTAAAAATGATTAAAACTTTTTATCTGAAACACAGAATCTCAAGTAAAAGATTCTGGTATGTGAAATAGGGCTGTCTGATACATGATAAACTCTTGCCGTAGATACTGCATCCAATAGTCCATCTCTAAGTAGGTATATATGAGCACTTTGGGGTCTGAATGAGTAAGTGGCTGGTGTCAAGGCTTTCTGTTCTATAGGTAATGCAAAAAGCAAAACTTGGAGACAAAGAGCCGCTTAGGCATTGAAAATGTAGAAAACAGATTTGACCCTTTGAAACTAAGCTATATTTTTAGTTATGTTGTGACTGCAGAAGTGAGGTAGAAAAGAATTCATCAGGAATGTTTCATGTGATGGCAACATCAAACAGCATGGTAGTCTATTTTTTAATTATTTCCCTTTACTAGTTGTATTTGGTAACAAAGAGAAAAGGGTGGGCTAAATCAACATCTTGAAGGCATCCTGTAAGCAAAGTAAGTTAGAAGAATTGCTGTAATGAGTAATAAGTGCTATTGAAATGATATGATGATATGCTAGCATGTGCTATTGAGTTATCTGGCTATAGTAAAGATGTTAGAAGGAAAGCATGCCTTGATCCATAATTCCCAAGATAATTTTGTTCACTGCAATTTATACTGCATGAGAAAATGCAGTAGGAACTTACAAGGTAATACAACAATAACAGTTTTTGTGTAATGATTTTATTTACAGATTGATTTTTGTTTCAAAAATGTGTATTTCTTGAAATAAGTATGGTAGACAGAAATAAAGCACAAATGGAGCCAGGGTTTCATGATGGAATATTGAATGATTATTTTAGCACTGCATCGTAGATTTGGATGTTGTCCCCACTAGTAGTATTTCAGTGTGATGTGACAGCTGCCTGGCTGCTTATTTGAATTCTCTTGCTGAAGGATTCAACTTTATTCAGGTTTTTTATCTCCTGGATATGCCTTTGCCCAGGGGGTGCAGGTGGAGTGATTTTCTTTCTTGATCTCACATACATAATAAGAAATGGAAAACCACTAACAGTAGGGGTTGGGAGACTTGCTTGAAGTTGAGTTCTGTAAGTTGGTGTTGAGGATAGTATTATAAAATGGAAGATTTCAGCTCTGATTCTCTTGGACTAGGGACTGAGTTCTTCACAGGTCTTCATCTCAAAAAAAGCTCTTAAACTATTCAGCTACAAGGGGAAAAATAACTAGCGCTACTCCTGATGATTCTGAAAACTGAACCCTAACTTTTTTTTTAACCTAAAACAATTCAGAGAAAATAATTTCAAGCTCTCTCAGTTCTCTCTAATATTCACTCTGTAACCTCTTCAGTCTGTTGGAGCACAGTCTGCTTTCTATTTGTTCTGAAAGGTGAGTATCCTCCTCCTTGAACTGTTCCATTGTTAGAAATGGAATTGTGTGGAATCAATTATTTTTCAACATGGTTAATGAATCACAATCAGTTCCTGTCCTATGAACTGTAGAGTTATTTTACCTAGCAAAGCAATAGTTTTAAGCTGCATTTAGTTACCCTGAGTTCAGTTGGCATCTTTCATTGTAGAAAGTCACATTATCAGTTGGTGCCTGCGAGCTCTTTCTTAAGATTGGGTTTGGATACTAACTCTAAAACGGGCAACAGCTGTTTATGTTTCAGGTAATATTTAGTGGATTTGGTACATATGTTCAAGTTCCTTCAATGTACAGTAACCTGGCAACTCAAATTGAGATTCCTGAAATTTGTAGTCAGTTTTGAAAGTATTCCTGCACTTTTCTTTTTACCAGTTTCCTCAGTGAAGGAAAAGCATTGAACCATATACTAAAGTTCTGTACCTGAATCTGTTAGTAACTTTGTAAATCTTCTATCAGGAAGTACTTAGAATATAATTTCCTCAACTGGCCAGATCACTTATGGAAATGTTTTCAATCGTGGAAATGACATCATTTTTTTTGGATAATGAGCTAAATGGGCACTTGGCATCTCTACTACTGTCCAGTCATAAAAGCATTTTATACTGTCACTGCTTTCAGTTCCATTTAGGATTGAACTGTTGCCATAGACTATATTATGACATTTACAGAATCAAAACACACTGAGTTCATTGAGTGGTCCTCAACACCTCAATGATCAGGACTCAGAATTAAGAAATGTTTGACTCTGATACAAATCTTGTTTCATCTGTTCTGCTGGTGTGTGTTAGCCAGACAAGAAGTAACCCTTACAGAATTAAGCAGGGTGAGCAGTCTTTGAGTTCTCTGATTAGAGAAGTACTGAAGTTGCTGAGAGTATCAAGATAACTGGATCAACTGAGTTGAAGGGTTCGTTTATTTTAATGCTTATACCTATACAACTGTGAACTTAGACTTTGATTTGATTAGCTTTCTAACTAATCTGCCTACTAATCAATGCATTCCCTGTCTATCATTGTATTACATGAATGTTTGTTATTAGTCTCTTCACTTTCATGCTTTGAATATGGGGAGGTCACATCCTGCTGACTTTTCTTTTTGACTTACAGAACAATTTTTAAAGAGTTAGCAGAATTGTGTAGTTGTATTTATATCTTCATCTATTGATGCTTGAAAGCACTGAATAAAGTAACTAAACTATGAAATAGTGCTGGCTGCTGCCAGGAACATGTCATGGGGACTTCAGAAGGACAAGTAGCGAACAGAGTCTCAGAATCAGTGGTGTAATTTCAAATGAAGTCAGAGTATTTCCCCTTTATTCTCATATCAGATCAATTACAATGATATACTTGTTTCTGCTGATTGCAGTAAACACTGATTCATCTTTTATTTAGCTACAAAATGAGGGGCTTATAAAAGAAAAATAACCCCAAACCAAACACCAGCATGAATTGGAAGCAGTACCCCAGTTAAAATGATGATTTATTTCAGATACTTAAAGGTATAATTAAGCCTTCTCTGGATGTGGACAATAGCAAGTTAAGTGTTACCATTTTTCAATTGAATTTGTACTATTATCCCAGCAGTTAATATGTATGGAGAAACGCTTATGTCATTATCAGTGCTCTAATAGCCTTTTGGGGAGATTAACTGTTAAAGCAAATCTGGTATCAATAAACAGCCCGTAGGAATTTCTTCATTAATGTTGTTTTCTTTTTGGGCAGCAGATATATTACCAGTAGGGTCTTAAAGTTCCATTTTATAAAGGTCTTAGCCTTACTCTGAAACTTTCCTGGAAAAAAAAATAAAAACCTTATTTCTCTGGCATTAGTGCCTTATGTGCTTTAGGATATGATTAAGCTAATGCATCCAATTCATTTCACCTTAAATACCCCATTGTCGGATGCATATAAGCAATGAACTGTGCCCTAGGCTACTTACAGGATTTTTTTTCTAGAAGATAGTCAAAGCTCTATCTTTTCTAAATAGCGTAGAATGTTCAGAGAGGTCTTTGGTGAATGATTTAATATATTCATACAGATACTATTTTAAAAATAAATGGTGTGTGTTCAGCAGGATAATGGTGAAGAGAGTAAGGAATAGTCACTACTCTGACCTTTATTGCTCCTGTTATGAGCAATTATTGTACTTCATGCTTTTATTGCTGGTTTTGCATATGTCTAGTCCTTTGTAGAGGACTGTGTACAAGTGAGCAAAATATGCTGTCATTTAGCATAGGATAAAATTCCTGGTGTTTTCCTCTCTTGGTGTCCTTTAAGAATCAGCTGTGCTGGGATTTGGACTTTCTTTTTTCACGTGTTTTGGGGGAGGTATTGTCTGTCTCTTTTTCCTTTACAGATTTTGAAATTTTTCTGAATATTGCTGTAGCATACCAGCAGTGTGGATTTCTCTTTTTCCTCATATGTAGCTAAATGCAGTTGAGAGTCAGGATTGGAACTGTGAACGGATCTTAATTTTAATATTTACTTATAATTATTTAATTTTTTAAAAACTTAGTGGTTTAATATTAGGGAGAAAATTAAAGAAACTTCTTAAATTTATCTCTTCTAAAAGGCTTGTAAATTACTTGTGTAATATTTGGACTTTCAAAATAAGATTTTTTTGGATGGCCTTGTGAGATTGTGTGAAACTAGAAGTCTTGTGTTTTATTTGCCTGCGGTATTATTTCAGCCCTTGAAAACATAGAAACCTCTGTTTTCTTTTTAAGAGTTTAAGTTTTGTTGGTTTTTATTCCCAAGATTGAGTCTTTTTCTGCCTAGGATGGACAAAAAGAATGGTCAGCCTTTTACCTTTCAATTTTGATCACTGTAATGATCCCATTTCACTTTGTATCATTCTGCTTCTTTCCTTTCCCATTTTACTTTTTCCTAAGTTTGTAAAGCAACAAGAACAAATTGACAGCCATACAATTGTATGACAATGTTATACAGAAGGAAATTCCAGTTTTTTGGATGTAACCAACTATTTTAATTCTCATTATTTTATTTATAATCCTGTGGCATTGGTATATTGCATCATGAGCAGGCAAAATACCACTCTAATATGAGATGGCTATGAATGCATGGAAAAGATAGGGAATACATTTCCAAAGGGTAAAAATCACAACCTAAGGAAAGTGAAATATCTTATACTTATCCTCAACATGACTGCTTCTGGTTAACATATGCATACAACTACCATGCTTTCAGCTGTTCTGATAAAAATGTTAAGTAAAACACTCGAGCTCTGTTCAGTACAGTGATTCATCCTTGTTAGCGTTATGCCCATATACTGCAACACTGTACATTGTCCTGACAAAATGGAGACAAATTTATAATGTAATTACTCTGCCTTCTTATGTATCAGGAATCAAATGTGTTTCTACACAGTAAATCAAAAGAAGATAAATTGGTCGAAGTTATGGTCCCTCACAAGACAATTACAAAACACCATTCATTTTTAGAAGACTAGGTGTTTGGGTGACAGGGTTTTGCCTCTTCCTACAGCCAGAGATATGCAAGTCTGTATTCTTGATTGGAAAGAATCTGGAGAATGTAGAGCTATGCAAATAAATTTTCTTAAGAGATTTCTCCCCATAGTTCCATAAAGTCTGTCCTTGAAGCATCCTGATGCCTTTGATCATTCTCATGCCTTACACTGATCAATGCAAGATCAAATGTAAGGATAACAGCAAGGAACACAGGAAGGACAAAGAGAATCTACAGCTATCTTTGTACCACAACATGATGTTGAAATACATAAATGAATCCTGGCTTAATCTGAAAATAGTTTCAGGCTTTTCATCTAAAAAAAAAAAAGTCCTCTAGTTCACTATTTGTTTCTATAACCCTTTTTCTGTAGTGAGAAATTCCCCAGGCTACGTCTTTTTTTATGAGCCCTTTTTTTGCAGCTGAGCTGGATGTGTATTGGTGGTGTTTTATTGAATGAGTCATTGATTCAATTAGGGTTAAAGCTAATTTCTCTTAGCTTCTGTTTTGCCCTTTCTGTTATAGTCTTCATGGGTTACTGGAGGAGTACAAAGTGGCAATGCAGTTCGTGAACTGGAACTGTAAAGAAAAATGAAAGAAAACTTAACTTGTAATTCAAATAACTTCTAAACAAACAAAGTTCTTCAACAATTAAAAATACTTTAAATATGTAGTACCTTCTGGCTTGTGAAAAAAGGGGGAAGCACAAAATAAAGTAGATTCTCCTGCTTTAGAACTACATCAGTCCTCCCTGTATCTCTGTAATCACATTGCGTGTAAGCTATTGTATGTGTGAGAATAAATCCTTGACTGCCATGTCATCAGGTTCCCAGTGCTGCCATGGACTGGGTTTTGTGAGTACTGAGAACTGCATGTATAAATTGTTTGTACTCCTGTGCCTACACCAGAGGACTAATACAAACTTCTATGAGCATCTGTAGTATTACAATGAGAAAAATTACTGTTGATATTTTACAACTTCTGTCTGTTTGAAATCATTGTACTATCTTGAAGAATTTAATCTGGTAGGTTTATTTTATTTTGTTTGAAATTTATTTACTGTGCAGGGGAGCCACACGAGATTTTCCTCTCTATGAGCTTTTGCTTGTGAATTTCTATGAAACAGAAAAAATTATCTAGATTTCTGCTAATATGGTGGTGGGGAAGGGGAGTTGTTTGTGGTTCTTTGTTGGGGGTGTTTTGTTTGTTTTAATTACAGATAGCAGTTTGAGGAATAACAAAATAAGAGTTCTATTTTCAAATAGTTCTGGAGTCCCAGGTGACTGAAAATGTAAAAAAAAAGAAGTTAGAAAGGGTCCATTTCGAAAGTTCTTACTATGTATGAATCTGTACTTTAAAGGTTTTGAGAAAGATGTTAAAGTCTTGGGTTTTTTAAGGTTTCTAATTCTTAAAGGGTTTTACTCTAGACAAGACTTTCACAATTGAAGGTCCCAGTCCAGAATCATAATCAAAACAAATCTTTTAAATCAGGTTTTAGTTACACAGTAATATGTATCTCAAAGGATTGTTAATCTCAAGATGTGATGAAAACCTGTAGCTTTAGTGATTTGTGGCTTAAGGGAGGAATCTCCCTAGGAAGGCCTAATTTCTGTGGTTTGAAAATCAGAAGCAAAACCGTAAGTTAATGAGGAAGCATGCTTGGCTCATCCAGCTAAACTAAATTCCCAAAGGTGAAATCTCCCTGTAGATGAAAGCTTAGAAACAAAAGAATCAACCAATTAGACTTGAATAGATTAATTTGGAGAGACTGATGAGCATAATCGATTTCGCTTTTGAATTCGCCAGGAAAAAGAAGGATGCTGCTTGATGCTAGCTGGGATTTAATAAAACAAAAATGCAGTGGTTATGCAAGTCCTACTAAAAAGAATGATCAGAAAAATAAAAAGGCTTTTGTCTATTGTAAGAAAGGAACGAGAATGAGCATCATCCACAGCCCTGCTCTTGGGGCCTGTTTGAGAGCCTGAGGTTTGAATGTGTTCTCTTATGTGAGAGGCCCATAAGTGGGGAAGGAGGCTGTATGAAAATAATTAACTCTCAAACTTGAAAATAAAAAATATGAAGAGCTTCTTGCTTCCTCTCTGTCATCTGCTTTCCTTATCAACTGTGACTTGCCTTGGTGAAAGGGATGAGAAAGTACAATAGGAGAAATAGAGAGCACTTAAGTATTATTCATTTTCTCCCTTTAGAAACAAAGCTAAAGAATACTAGGTTGGTATCAGGTGGAACAAGTTAACACAATTTGTATTTTTTGTTATTTTTGGCAATTGAAGCATAACTTGGAAAAATTATTTTCTCTTTTTTTTAAATATTCTGGAGGGAGGGGACTGTTTCTCCTATGATACATTTGAATCATACTTGTCATGTGGTCCTTAAGCATCATGGGAAATTTTAAATATTGGATGTCATTTAAAAATAAAAAATTAAAAAATTAAAGCTTAAATCAGGAGCCTGATCCTGGACGCAATCAATCAAAAGCGCCCTGGACTCCAATGAAAAGATCTCGCTATCTTCAGTAGTACCTGGGTCCAATTTGCTTCTCACTAAAGAAATATAAAATTTCCCAACCATATCATTTGCGAAGTTACCAAGGATTTATTTATCTGTTCTTAAGGTTGGTTTCTTTCAGACAGCCAGGTGTTGTAAATATTCATGCTGGAATAAATTTGTCAGGGGTGTTTAGTCCCAATGATCCTTGTAGTTGAAAAGGCTCTGGTAAATTTTTGATAGGTACTGTAGATAGACTGTTCTAAATATTTGATTTATCAGGATCCCTGACCTTTCTGTCTGTCTTTGTGGCTTGCATTGTCTTTGGGTATTGAAGCAAATATAACTGGTTCTCCAAAGAGCTGTGCAGTTTAACTTCTGTAACCCATGAAAAAGGCACCAGATGTTACTGGGATCCCGAGTTTCCCATCTCTGCTTTGGACTTGTCTTCTTCCAGCATGGTTGTTAAACTTTGGCTACAGCAGTAAGAGCTTCTTTTTGAAGACAGTGACACTGTTGTCCGATGCTCTTACTTTACAGTTTAAAATACTATATAAAAACAGCTAAACAGCACATCAAAGCACATCAGAAGTTGTAAAGGAAAGGCTGTTTCCTTTTTTAGGCAAAATGATAGCAAGATTAATATATTTATAAGCACAAAACTTTAGGGGACAGTTTTTTTGTCCTCAGTTATAGCCCTGGAATAAGTTTCTTCCTCTGCTATTGAAAACTTTAAAAAATTTACTAAAATCCACAAATAGATCAGACCTTATCCGCCTTAGGAAGCCTAATGTTCACTCATACTGTGACTGTTTTGTAAAGCATTTTGACGTTTCCATCCTAGGTTATTAAAAACAATCCCACTGAGGTATCCTTATGTGTATTCTTTAAAATGTTTGAGACTGTCACTGACTTTGTAACACCCAAAGTACCCTGAAGGCTTGAAAGCCTTTTTTATCCCATTTAACAAAATTTTTCATTAGCAAATTATTGTAGATTATAAATCTGTGCAGTTTTCTGCATTTTTAGAAAGCTGACCTAGAAAACAAGTTGTTGCATATACTTATATGACTTAGTAAAATTACTGAGATCACTTTATTTGCTTGCGTTCCAGAAATAGATTTTCAGGAAAGCAGTTGCCATTCATTGTTTTAATAGGCAAAACAAGCAGAGATAATGAAATAATTCTCTTCTTGTCAATTCCGAAGTGTTTTCAATGGCTTTCATGAAAGAATAGGTTTTGTTGAATCTTACTTTGCCATACTTTTCTGAAAAAACATAAAATCTTGCAATTGTTTTCATTGTTGGGGGAGGGGAAATCTGCACTTCGGTTGGGCAAAATACCTTGGCTAAACAATAATATTTTAGAATAGATTATTTCATTTTTTGATACCTGACAAAAAGCAAAAACTCCCTTTTTATTGTTTTTGATTAACCAACAATTAAACTGATCAATAAGAGTTAAAAAAAAGCCACTTATCAGTAGTTTCATTTGATAAAAGGAATGAGGAAATCACAAGGAGACTTACCTATAGATGCCCAGTGCTTCTGAATGTCATTTCCATAGATCATGACAGCAAGGCCATTGGCAGTTTCGTTACCTCCTGAAATCAGTGGATATGGTCTATCAGGCTTCCAGGACCTGCTGGAAAATATTGAGCCCTTGAACCTTAACAGGACTCCTTCAAGTAAAAGTGTTCTTATGCTAATACTTTGTACGGTTTACCTTACATAGTAATTGATTTTCTGTTCCCACCGAAGCATTAACCATAGTGAGCAGATAGCTTGAAATTGTAAAAGGGGAAAATACAGCAAAAAGCTCCTCATCTGTCCTTTACTATCTGTGCAGTAACCACCAACTATATGGATTTTTTCTAAGTTACCAATCTTAAATACAACAAAAAAAACTCCCAAGCAAAATGAAAAAAAAAAAAGCTAAATTACAGAATATAACTTACACATAGCTTTCAAATTTTTTGTGTCAATTTTCCAATATTTTTAAGAGGCTGCCAAAAGTTAGTTAATTCTCACTTTTCAATTTTTAATTGTATATATGTGTGTGTGTCTTCCAGGCTTGTAAGCTATAAATAACAAACTGAAGACTTTACAGATGAAGTGTGAACAATTAACTGAATAAGCAAGTACTAGATGACGTTATAGTAGTTTGTTATAGCAGTTAACAGTAGTTTCTTGTTCCGATCTCCTTTTATATATGCTATGGAAAATACTCTGGGACACTGCTGAGTATTTTAGGGCTTGAGTAACGAAAAGGGCAAGCTGTGGGCAGCACAGCTACAGAAGCTGATGAGACCTTTTCATACCTTTGCAGATAATGATTCTTAGTAACAATTCAGCTTCTCCAATTTGGATCCAGACTTCTTAAGCCCAAACCTCCATCACTACTAGCAATCTGAACTAATGGCCAGCTAGAGCTTATGAAATACCTTTTCATGCTCCTCTGTATCTTTCTTAAAAATAAATAAATTTTAAAAATTTTGAATTCCTCTGAGTTTCCTTCACAGAAGAGTAAAAAAATAGAGAAAAGGTTAAGTATTTATTTGACGGCATAAAGGAGAATAAATTCAAACTCAGGGCTGTAGGAGCCGGTAGGACTGTTTTCACAAAAATGGCCAGGTGAATCAGGTACTAATGTACCTGCAAAGACTTCTAAAACTGGTGTTAGTACCCAACTTTACCCTGTCACTTTGTCAGTGTCACTCACGTAAAGAGTCAAAACCTTTGCTGAGAGAATGATAAGAATTTGGCCACTCCTCTGTCATTTTATCTCAGTAGACTACTGCCTTGAGGGCCAGACTGCACAAAAAATCAGAACAATGCAATTGATGTTGGACTATGAAAATTCAGGAGCATGAGAAGATACTAAAAAGCTAAAAACACAGCTTTCAAGTCAATATTCTCATAATATGTTTCTTATTTCTTAGTAGAAATTGACTTAAAGAGACATGAACCTTATTTCAAACTCTATATTTCTAATAATTAATGGCATTGAAAATCTTTCCAGATGGGTGCCTAAATGTGAAATCCCTGTGTTTTTTCATAATGAAGCTTTCGTTTTGTCTTGTGTTTCCAGATATAAGTACTAGCGATTTCCTATCTCATTGAGATGAAAATAGCCAATCATAGATGTAACCATGCTAAAGTATTTTCCTTAAAAGCAAAAAGGAAAGATGGAACTAGAGAGAGGGAGTTCATCTTCTGTCAAAAATACAAATGCAAGAGGAGAGGGAACATATATATATGCACAATTTGGTTTTATATGAAGTACGTGTTCAGTACATATGCATAAGAGAACTTCTCTAGAACATACTATGGAAATTAAAAACAAAAACCCAACAATTGTCAGATGTTTCTTTTAAAATTCCAACTGCCTTTTACTGGAAAGTGTAGACCTGGAAAGCTTTTTAATAACTAAGATATTTACTACTGCCATTATGATAATTTTTTTCACAGAACAAGTAATTTACCTGAGAAGTTGCATGCGAAATTCCTTCCTCTTTAGCTACTTTAAGCCAAAATGTAACAAATTAAATATCAATAGGGAATAAAGGATAAAGCAAATGTGTTTTGTGTTCAGGTTTGTTAGCATAATCTTATCACTCCAAGAAGGATATATAAAAAAAGGCAATTTCCTTTTTATTAAGAACATTCCCTCAATGTTAGTGCCTCATTTCACTTGAGAAGCACAGTATTGGTTGTTCACCTCTGCATCATTAGCCATCTAAAAGCATTAAAGTATTTCAAAAAAAATTACAATAGAAACTTAAGCTTTCACTATCCATACTTCGTGATAGCTTACAAATTACTCTTTTTATTCTCTGTATTTCCCAGATTTGTATCTTTTGTGACAGAAAAAAGGTCACTATTTTGATTGAAATGTAGCAATAAAAAACAGAAGTTAAAATGGAGAAAAACAAGTGATTATAAATTTTGTGAACATTAATAAGCATGTTCCACTAAAATAAAAATTCTAACCTCACAAAAACTTATGAGTAGTAAATTTAAGACTGCCCTTCTTCACCATGCAAAGAGTTAAATCTCAAATGGTTTCAATGCTTTCTTATCAGCATTACTTATCATTTTTACCTTACTGTTTGGATAATGTAATAGCAGCTAGTAGAGCAGTAGTCTGCATGTGTGCTTTTATAATTCCTCCAGGCAATAGAAGGGATTAAAGATGCATTTCAAATTTTCTTTACTTTTAATCTAATTTGTCTCAAATGTAGGACTGAATATCTGCGTTGCACAGATGCAAACAAGCACAACTAAACTGCAGAGCTTAACCAGTTACCACCTGTCAGCTGAGCTACTGTAACGGAGTATATATATGCTTTTTGCTGGTCCCAAATGTGGTAAAAGTAATGCTTTTTTATTTTTGGTACCTTCATTGACTGACTATTCTTTAGCTCGCCCTGTAAGCAAGCTAAGCCTGTGCAGTTACAAACCTCTGCTGTCTCTTACAGATGGCAATTTCCTATGCTGCCTTAATGCAATCGTATGTGCTAGTCTACACACAATGTTTCAGTGGATATGCTTTTTAAGACAGCTTTTGTCATATATGGATTTGCTTTGGAAAATAAATTATTGAAAGAGGAGTAGATAAGCTCTTAATTTCATAGTAAAGGCTATTGACACTTTGCGTTTTCTCCTACCTCTGTTTTTCTAATGTATTAATATACAAAGCATTTGCATGTCAAGCTGACAGGTCTCTTAAATGTTCTTTCGGGCTGAATAATCACTACTATTTAGTTTTCTGTTGGCTATGTGGAATCTTCTGTCAGAAAACTGCTTTTGACTTCTCTTTCAGCAAAGCAATACTGATGACAGGGCTGCATGATTCTACGTATGTCTTCATGTTCAATTAAATTCACATCCAAACATCAGCCAGTGTCACTCACTTTTCTACTTTTTTTTATAGATTGGAATATTTTACACTTTGTTATGGCCTTTTAGGTCAGAGAAGGTGCTGAAATAACATAAAAACCATCAGAAATTCAGGCTAAGAAAAACGCTAAATATTGGCTTCTGAAAGCTATTGTTTGCATCATCAAATATTACTGATCCTTTGAATGTCTCTTCCTTAGTGCAAAGTCAAGCAATTTGGCTTAAAGAGCGTTTGTTGGTGGCTTTGTGTGGGAATGCTGACGCAGTGCCCACAGTCCTGTTTGTTCCCTTAGACACTAAGCCTACTCTTCATTTGGTATGATCTGTCGATGCTTTTTTGTTCCAGCACAAAGTTGAACAGTTTGTTCCACCTAAGCTCTTCCTTCCCTCTGCTGCTTTGTCAAATTGCGCTTTAAGCAATCGTGTTTAACTTTGCGCTACGAGAAGTTGCATAGATAGTTTAAGAGGTTGCCTTTTTCTGTCCTGCAGCATCTAGTTGCTGCTGACAGCAGAGATGCAGTACTGGAATTTCTACTAAGTTAAATGTAAAAGGAGCAGGAGTCAGGGGGATCAAGGAGAAGCTCTGGATTGGGGCTTATGTCACTCCACTCACTCACCCCAGACTTTGTCAGATAAAACATCTATGTTATGTGTGTTTGCCTGAGTTTAAGAGAATGCTATTGTACAAATCAAGAACAGTGTGTAGGTTATCAATTATTAAGCTAATATTAACAAGATAAGCATATTCAAAATGTAAACAGAAAAAAAATCCATTTTCTTGGAAAGGATCTTTTAATATTTTTTTCACATAGGCTTTTTTTTTCTTAGCCCAAGCTGCCACATAAGTCATTGAGTTTTGAAATAGGTAGCAAAATTCCTACTGAGGTCTATTGCACAGCTGCATGAATACTCAGGGGCTCTAACAATTTTACTGAACTTGCTTTTCAACACAAGAAAGGAAGTGACAGGGAGGCTTTTTTTGCTTAACAAGGATTAATGAGATTTGATGTCTCTGATGGTGAATAGTGCAGATGTAAATGATTTATTTAGCTTATGGCATTCATTCTGAAATTGCGGAAATCCAGCCTGAGCCACATCAACTCCAACTTGTATGTTCCCATCATATTTGTCATTTAATTATGTAGATTTTTATTCAGCTTGTCAGCAACATTACCTAAGCAAACTTTGAAGATCAGTATATATTTTCTAGTCTGCCTAAAACTAAAACAAGTTAGACCCTGGTATGAGATGAAAGTATCTGTTGTCTTCTGTGAGCAGTACAAGCGTGTTCTGGTATTCAGCAAAGCATGTCCCATCACCTTGGAGATGCAGGTTCTGTAATTTTATGATATGATACTGAGTTCTTCTGTCTCCAGCCTTCTTCAAGTGTCTGCAGCTAAGACCACGTTTTGCGAGCCTTGGAATTGTTAAAATATTAAGCCTTGGGCAGCTCGCAATTGGAAGAGAAACTGCACGGTATGTATCAGAAAAGCACTGCACAGGCCCTGTTTAGAAACTGAGAATTCTTTTGGGAAAAGTATTTTATAGAAACATGGAGTTAATTTTTTACCAGCTAGCTGGTGGTATAAGGAGTGCTGTGTCTCTTTTTCAGTCCTCCAGTCCTTGTTTGGTTTTTTAGTAATCCTTTATTTTCCAGTCTGTTTTCCCCCACATCATAGAATCATAGAATGGTTAGAGTTGGAAGGGACCTTAAAGATCATCTAGTTCCAAACCCCCTGCCATGGGCAGGGACACCTCTGACTAGAGCAGGTTGCTCAAAGCCCCATCCAGCCTGGCCTTGAACACTTCCAGGGATGGGGCATCCACAACTTCTCTGGGCAACCTGTTCCAGTGCCCCACCACCCTCACAGTAAAGAACTTCTTCCTAATATCTAATCTAACCCCACTTCAATCTGATGATTGCATTTAACCTTTTCCAGTCTTTTATTATTGCTTTGTCAGTCTTGGTCTCTCTAGGATGAATAAGCCCTCCTTATCCTAGCACCTGAAATCAGTGGAATTCTTCAAATTAAGTGAAAGCATAATTTAACTGGAAGACTGATGTAGCAGCAAACAGGCAAAGTTCACTTAAATTGCAATAAGTAGTTGCCTTATATAGCTAGAAGTAGGACAGGAAATTGTCTGACAGTTATGAACTTGGATACGTCATAGTAATGGTACGAGGCTTCAGTGCATTTTGCGTAAGATAAAGAGTTTGTGGTTTTGATTATATTAGGCTTTAATAACTGAGGGGAACTGGTTTGTTTTCTTCGTATCTGAACTGGCAAATCAGTGGAGTAATGGAAGTATTTGGTTTTGGGTCAGAGATGGGGAAGGCAAGGGGGAGACTACCCATAAGGTCTTATTGGCTTAAGGAAATGACATCTACCACCATTTAAAAGAAACTTTGGTGCTGTTGTAGCTGTGCAAAGACATTTTTATTTATTCAAAAGCAGTTCTGCTGTTATCAGTATATGCCAGGAAGATTTGTAGCATTTGGGTTATCAAAGGCACATTGATCAATCAAATGTATGTAACAAAAAAAGGTGAGAGAACTAAGGTGTCTACAGTCTGTTACAGGGGAATCCCAGGAAAGGTTTTGCAGGAATTCTGTATAGCTAAGAAGTTTTGAATCCTTCAGTCTACTTTTCACAGATTCAAAAAGAATTGATCTAGATAAAGTTCCTTGTGAGAAATGTGATCTAGATTTACACGCGCGCAATTCAAAATGGCAAAAATGGGACATGGGATTGTATGCTTTCAGATTCTTTGACATGATACTGTTATACTTGACAGGAATCTTGCTCTTGCATGTAGTAGAAGGAATTCACAATTGTGATGAAATTTGTGTCAAATTCAAGCTTGTGGCTAATATTGGTCTACATTTCAGGACATCCCACAGTTTTCTTAAAAAACAAAGAAAAGGGTGTGATATATAATTATGGCTATCGCAATGTTTCAGTTTGTGGAGGTATTTTTACATTTTGGATGTGGGTAGGCCTGATGGTATCAAAGGACTAAAATATTTTGTTCTACAAGTCAGCTGATTGACAAAATTGGAGCTACTTCCACAATCACAGTAACAAATCTAGAGGGAACAGTGAAACTACTTAAACTTCAGTGAAACTTATAGAATATGTACGTTTTTTCCATTGAGTATGAAAGTCTGTTCTCTGTGTTTCATCTCATATTGGTCATTCTATATACCAAAAAGGATTTCTATTTCAACTTCTAGAGCCTAGCTAAAGAAATATTCTATAGCCGTCCATAAATGATTTCATTTAGACTTGTATTGTTTTGGTTGCCAAGAATGGAATTTGCATTGAAAAAAACAGAAAAGTACTGAAGACAACTGCTTATTTTGTTAGGCTTTTTTATGCTGATTCCTTAGGAGATTTCCTACTTTCCTAGCCAAATTCATTTTGTCAGAGGTCTATACACTGACCCTATTCTGTCTTGAGGCTGGTTTAGAACTTCAGTGAGGTTTCCTCCAGGTTTATACTGTCTTTGCTTTGCTGACATAGAGCAATAGTCTAATCCAAATGTCTTGTGTAGTCTAAGTCAAATGTTCTCTTATCCCTCTTATTTTTCCAATATCTAATTATTTTCCACATAAAATTGTTTCAAAACAAGTGTTGTTTTGTTTAAGAGCTTGATAACACGGACAAGGCAAGGCTTATCTTTTCCAGAGTATGATTGTTTGTATGCAGCTATGATTCTCCAACCACTCTGCAAAAGTAATTTGGAAAGAAAAGTATTGGAGCAGTATGTGTTTACTAACTTACTGATTGCTTAGGGACTCCTAGGAAAATTTGTTTCAGAGAAACAAGTATTACTTGAGTGAATGTAACTTGTATTCATCTCCACAGAGAATGTCTATTGTAAATAAAGGCTAAACAATGTAATTTTGATATATTTTCAATAAAAACCCTCTCATCTTTTTTTTTATCTTTTATGCTAAGGGAGTACTTCAGATGACATGAAGTAAAAAAGCTGCTCTCTGCATGTCATGAGCACAGTTTTAGTCTGAAAGAAATTTTGAAGACAAAAGGAACTTAATCTAGGCATTAGTAGAACAAGTTTTTGTTGTTTACTCCAAAGAAAGTTTAATTGTTTATGACCTGAAATTGTTTCATAACTCTTGAGATTTTGAAGTCCCCATCTTTGCTTTACAAAAAAACTTAAGCCTTTTTAAGTTGTTGGCTGACAGACATGTCTAGATTGTCTCAAAATAAACGGATTAAATAAGATGAAAAACCTGTGATCCATGGTTTGATTTGACTTGAACCTGTGTATTGTGAACTACAGGAAAGGGCTCTAGCTTTCTTGTGGGTCTGTTTTTATTTTGCTGTATAAGTATACGATATTTGACCAAAAAGTTCTATCCTGGTCTGAAAAAGCTTTTCCCATTTGACTTATATGCTCTGAAAATCATTTGATTCAATGAATTACTATTTTGTGATACAAAGTCAGAGAATTCCTGTCTTTTTATCATCCTGAGAATTTTTGTGGGAGGTTTCATGATGGCAGGTGTACTGAATTTGTAGACTGATGCAAGAAGGTGGCATTGAGGGTTAAATGAGTGGCTTAATGTGAGGGACAGCTGGAAAAAGGTGGATGAGCCTGGGGGAATAGGCAATTGTGAGGTTTGCCACAAGCAGCAGGAGGAAAAGCATCTAGCTAAACAATAAAAGTCTGATAATGAAAGATATTTGTGTACTACACTTCTGCATGGCACTGTAAAGATGTAAAATGCTGTGTAATTGCTATGATTTATTAATGTATTCATATACTTTTGTAATAGCTCTAGTATTTTCTAGTAACAACCAATATATTTATAAATGCAATGTTGGCAAAGCTGTTTTAGTCAACCAACCACTTCTAAATTTATACAATTTTCGACACACTATTTTAGCATGCACTTCAGCATTTTCTGCATATAAAAAGGTCCTAATTTCTTTTAAATGGGACCCTAAGGAATTCAAGCTCAGGAACAAGATTACTTAATGGTTTACTGAGTTGCTAACACACACTGTTTTATAGCTACTTGAAAGTAGTGCCATTTGCCGCCTTTGTGGGATGGATTACAGTTGTGTTCTTTCGTGGGACTCAAGGTTTAACAAGAAGAGCTCTGAATAGGGTGTCTTCTCCCACCAAAAAATGGAATTTCTTCAAGCAGGATAAAATGTTCAGTCTGCATAGGCCAACTGGACTTGCTTTACACAGTTTTCCCAACAGAACCTAATGGATTTGAAATCTGCTTTCCATTTCTCAAGCCCAGCAGGTTTAGCTTGGCACCGCGTGCTGCTGTGGCAGCTGGAGAGTTTGCTCTAAATTCCCCAACAGCTTCATGGCAAATTCGCTCTAATCAAAATGTTGGTCACAGCACAGAGGAAAGAGCTAACTCTTCAGTATTGTGCTTACTGCTGTGTTAAATGTATTAGAAGTAAATTTAATAACAAAATATTTTGAAATGAAGAAAATGAAACAAAATAATATTTCTATTTTCAACACTAGCAATATTGACATAAGCTTGATGAACACATTTGCCAGGTGTTTCTGGTAACTTTTGTTTTCATATTTATTTTTGGTAACTCCAGGTCATTTTTGTAGCATTTTAAGTCTTGTTTTTCCTCTGTAATATTTACTGGAAAATGTGGCCTTGTATTTCTAATTTTAATCTCACTGCTAACTCATCCTGTGGTAGAGAAGAACTGTCTCTCTTCCCTGACAGATCTCCTCTTGTAGCAGGATTTATACACATTTTTGTTTTTCTCTTGAAAAATATTCATGTTGACTAAATCCAATTTACAAATCAATTCTTTGGTCTGTGTTTTATGGGTTTTTTTTCCTGGGGAGAAGGGATGGAAGTAAGTGAACAAAAGCTTAAATACTATCTCATGTTGTATGGTTGGTTTCAGAGGATCTTAACCTAGGGATTTAAATGGAAGCATATTATCTTTGGCTTTAAAAGGTGTTTTGGAATTGAGGTTTGATGCTTAGCTTGACAATACATAATAGGCTTATCAGAGTTGAATTCAGGAAAACAAAATCCAGAAGCCTATGTCTCTCCTTTTAAATGTTTTAAATTATAAGCCCTATTTCTTTTGGCATAAAGGTTGAAATGGGAAAAGAATTGAGTATAGATGGAAAACTCGATTTTGACCATAAATCAAGGTATTTTTTTGTTCGTTCCCCTCTGCACAAGACACTAAATATTCAACTACATCTGCTACATGATGCTTTGATTGCTCGGTTTCAAAATAGGTTAAAAAGGATGTTGGGGTGAATGGCATGTGAAATGTATTCCTAATTACTTCTGAAATGCAAAAAGTAGAAACCATTAGAAAACTCAGCCTAACTTGTCAGCTAGCATGTTATAGGAAAGGAACAATGCTAAGAAATACTTGAAATACACATTCTCCTGTTTGAATTTTTATTTTCTTAATTCTCAAGCTGGTTCACAAAACTGAGAAAGATTTTTGTGGTGATAGGCATGGCAGATGTAGGGAGATCTATTCAGCAGCTCTACACCATTATAAGTTGATAATTCTAGGCAGATTAGTCTAAAGGAACAAAAGGGCTGTGAAGTGCTAATTGCACTTAAGGACACCTGCTCACACTCTCAGATAACTTCAGTATGTTCCTGTTTATGCAATGACTCTCCGTTTCTGCCATTTCAGTTCCTGCTATGCAAGTGTAACAAAATAGTGTCAGATAATGTTTGATTGCTGTTTAATGCTATCTGACATGATGTCATCTGACATGATCACCTTTGGGCAAATGACAATTTTCACTGTTGCTCTTAGCTTCAAAATAAAAATTCATCCTGTGTATGTGCTGTACCTGCCAAGTTCCCTCTTTAATCTGAGTTAATAGTCCCTTCATATACAGTACACTAACCATTCCCTTTCAGAGGCATTGAAGATACAGCCAAGAGTTAATGCATCTAAATTACATAATGATAATTTTTCAGTGTGCAAAAATGACCTTACTGAAATGGGATGAGTAAAAAGCCTACGTTACGTAGTATGCTAAACCTCTGTTGCTTGCATAGTGCCCAGTGGAGGGCATGGCACCTCAGGGATGGGGTCCAAAGAGGCCAATTATCTGCCCAGCGAAGGCTCCTTGGAGCTACTGTGCAAGGATACAGAGGGTTCTGAAAGCCAGTGCCCCTTTGAGATTTCAGCTCCTCTCCAGTGCGAAGAAGGTAGCCTCCACCTCCTGCCTTACTTGAAGGCTAATGTCCTCTCTTCCAAAGAAGGAGTCCTTGAACTCTTTCCCTTTGAAGAAGATGGTGTTGGAGGAAGAGCAGTACATTAAGAATTAAAACACTGTTCCAGAGCAGAGGAGACCTGGCTCCTATACCTTCTAGTGGTGTTCAAACCAACACTTCCTGAACTCTGGGGAGTGCACTAAACACAAAGGGTATAAGCATTCTACCTCGGTACTAAGCTGGGTTAAAGAAGGGGCCATTTGGATTCTTTATACATCTACATCTTAGGAACATTTCTCCTATATATATCTGACTTTATAAATCACTTGAAAAAGAGGCTGAAGATAGCCTGAAGGCACTTGGCAGAGTCTTAGCTTCTCAATAAATTATTTTTAAGAAAAGAGATGATATTGCAAGTGATTTTAATCAATGTCAGTGAGGGGACAGCATTGTGACAGAGGGGCTTTTAAACTCTTGAGAAAACTGCTTCACCCTACTAAAATATTTATGTAGGGTTCCTGATGATTTTCTGCACTGCGGAGGGATTTACGGGTAGCTCTCTGGGGCTGAATATCTTTGCTGCCCCAGTTAGCATGAGTAAAAGCTTTCCTTACTCACAATTATCACGTTCAGATCAGTGTGATGATACTTGGAGCCTCTGGTATGCCAGACTATTGCAAGTTTTCACTAATGAAGTGGTGGAGAAACTGGTCAGCTTGCAGGTGGGTGGTCCCCAAACACTGCTCTGTGTCACTGGGATTGATTTGTCTAGGAGGAAAAGGAACAGTATACAGAGCTTTCTTTGGACTAATTTGATACTATTTTTGCAGTAGTTTTTCAACTGTTTGATGTATTTCAAGGTCAAGAATATTCAGCTTGTGGCTTAGTGGGCAGGGGGTTCTTTGGCTTTTATTTGTACAATGCCTTGTGAAATGGTACAATGGTTGTTCTAAAATGGTAAAAAGCACTAGCCATTTTGGAGCTTCAGGCTCACTATAAATGGAACTGTGAACAAATAGAGCTTTATAAATGGTTTCTCAAGAAAAACAATTGTCAAAAGAATAAATGCAGGGAAGAGTGGTAGAATATTCAAGTGCATGTTTTTCATTTCTTTAGATGTTATGATTAATAGAGCTAGCCCACAGAATCTTTTATATCTGTTCCTGGCCTGCAAAAAGCACAAAGCATTAGCATTGTCTGAAGCCATTTGAATTATAAGAAGTGAACTTCGCATTTTACAAGACAAATGAACTTTACTTTTAAAATTGATTTCAGTCTGATCTTGTTCTTGTGTTTAGCCACTGACTGCAGTGTCAGGGATACTGGATATAGTGTTTGCTTCTAGAGTGACACAATGAATTTACTAGAATTAGGTAGAAATGTGATTGGGTATTTCAGTATAAATCACAAACTTACAACTTCTGGTGTTTTTCTCCACTTTTTTCCCTTGTTTAGTATGCTGAGCAGTTCCCATCCACACGAGCCAGAAAGTTGAGTTTGTTGCCTTTTTTCCTCCCTTAGTGATTTGCTATTCATAGGGAAAAAAAATGAAAGAACTATCTTTTAAAATTTATTTATTTCTAGTTATTCTAGAAAGACTCGAGGGATTTGGTTTAAACTCTGAAAAAAGTAACATTAGGCCAAACATCTCTGTGTTCAACCATGAAGTATAGTTTAGAGAAAGTAAATATATATTATAAGCTCTCACACAAGTTGAATAGGAATTTATTTCTCTTCATTAAAATCAAGATACTATGTTTATAGTCCTACACTTGATTCAGAGACTGAATTTCCTTCTTGATGAAATCACTGGGATTTGGCATCTATTTGCAATTTCTTACCCAGCTGTGTAATATACAGAGCTGTATCAAAGAAATTAAAAATAAATGTGTATCTGAGGCTTAAGTTCTGGTATGAATACCTGAGAGCGTGCACCCATTCAAAGTGAAAAACAGGTCATTAAAAAACATTCTTTACATCAAATTGTTGTTTATCTGGTACTAGTGTCAGTTTCATAAATCTTATTATTTCTATAAACTTCGATAAGTACGTGGAGCATTCTGCTATCAGAATGTATTCATCACTTGCTCTATACACAGATGTTTTCGTCATCACTCAAAAGAAAAACAATTCCAATAACTGGTAGCCCTTTATTCGCAGCCTCAGAAAACCTAAAATATTGTAAGCTGGATACCTGATTGATTTCTCCCTCTATAGTTTGTTGTTTGTTGATTTTTATAAAATAAATATGCCCTTTGGGAAACGTGCTGTCTGCTTAATGCATTTGGAAAGAATTACAAATCGCAGCTTCTCTAAGTGCATTCAGGTTAGAGTGGTCCCCATACTCAGCAGTTTCTAGTTTAAGGAGTTTACAGAAATCTTTTCTCAATTTTGGTTTCCAAGCATTATCTGTTTGTATCGTTCCCTCAAAGCCCCATGTGAGTTATGAATTCTGAAAAGCAAACAAAGTATTAGAAATGGGTAAAACACATAACTTCCATTCCCAAACTCATAAATTCTGTTCTTCCCCATCTTCCTCCAGGATAAGTTCTCTCATAGGCTTGATTTTCTGTTTTCATTTTGGCTGATTTATTCCTTGCACTCTAGTTCATGTGGTTTGCTGACCAAACTGATCCCCAAACCAATGACATCGCCCAACTTGGACAAAAATGCTGGGACCAGATTACCTCAAAGGTCAGCATTTCTCCTTGGTTGATACAGAACCCACAAAGCTGAGCAAGCAAGTCCTGTGGCTGTGCAAATGCAGACAGGAAAAGGGGCTGGGAAAGTGAAGGGAGAGGAGAAGACTGAGCCTCTGTCCTCTTCTGTGTTCACGAAAAACAAGACAGTTACTGTCTTCAGTATTGCCTTACTGGCCACACCTCTTGTTCCCTTTACACCAGGTTTTTCCCACAATTTCCAAAAGTAAAAATCTTGGTTTACTTGTCTTTCTGCAGTATTTAGAGTCAAGACACCACTTGTTTTAGCACAGCAGAATCGGAAACAGGTGTAATTTCTGGCTACCACTTGGTCCCCAGCAGGTAAAAGAAGTCAGCAAGTCCTGGCTCTGAGAGACATCCGCAAACTGAGAAGCTGCAACACTCTTCACTCTCCACCCCCTTGCCCTAGTCCAGGGAAGCTGAGCCACTGCTTTCAATTTTTTTCTACTGATTTTTTTTTCTAATGCTTTGCAATGCAGTTTGAATTCTTCTCTATTCCCTAAGGGGGTTTGAGACACAGTTTGAAAAATACTGCTTACCCCAACTGTTTGGCACTGTGGGAGCGGAGTATCCACCCTGGGGCTAGCTACGTTCATCTGTCATGAACCTCTGAGTTCACGAAACTGAAAATGTCCTTGAACAGAATCTATGTAGGGGAACACCTGCATTAAGAACAGGAAATAAATCTGGAGGGGAAAAAAAATCAATGTATTCTGATGGCCACTGTTGTTTATGTCAAAGGAAAGGAAAAACCAGTATTTGTTAAGGACACAAACTCACAAGTCTTGTCTCGTGAATGGCAAACCAGTTCCTTGATTCAATTCTTTCTCTACTTAATAGGCTGTATTTAGGGTGTTTCTACTTTCCTTGATCTTTTCCCCAACAGTAGGTTTTCTAAACCCTTCTCTCTTCTTATTTTCTTTCTCTGAATAAAATAGAAATTTATTTCGTTTACAGTATCTCCAGACATTCCCAGGGCCAACTTTGCATTAAGAATGCAGGTGTATTATACAGAAGAAACTTCAGAATGAGTACAGATGCATGGAACACTTCTTGTAATGTAGGATCCCTTTATGCTTGGAAGAGTGTGTATGTCCTGTCNCCGCCAAACTAACATTCCTTTAAAATTCTGAAATATTCCGTTAAGTAGTCTAATTCTCTCTAGTTTCTGTCTTTCTGTCTTGGCGTGGGGTCAAAACAGAAATGTCATTGGACTGGCTTTTCTCAAGATACTTAACATTTCAGTTTAGTGGACTCATAAAACGTGATAAGATCCATGTGTTTTAACAGGTATCTGAATCAAACCGTAATTCAGTATCCTTTAAGCTACAGAAAAAATTCCTGGAAAAGTTTGTAACATGACCTATATTTTTTGTAAGCATGACCTATATTTTTTTTAGTTTCAATTATTCAAGAAGTCTCAGTCTTTTGGTGTGGTTTGTTTGGTTTTCGGTTTTTTTCCCCTGCTCCAGAAAAAGGTTATTTTAGAGACAAACATTTGCCTTTTTGGTAAGTTCCTCCTCATGTTGATCATGCATACAAAACTCTTTAAAAAATATGTGAATGAAATCTCCAGTATTGATTATCCAACATTTCTCTAAAATGCATCAATCTATGAGCTGTTTAGTAGTGTTTGTTGTATGCTGAATGTGTGTTCTAGGAGTTTCCTTTTCAGTGTCTTGCTCTTTGGAGCAGATAACACTTTCTTTATTCTCCCTGTCTTATACACACACACACGTGTAAGTCGTCCTGTAATATGTATTTTAAGCTTTTCATTTTATAGCATTCTTAATACAAATCAGACAGGTAAAATGTCAGTAGATTTTTTTTCTTTCTTTCTTTTTTTTTCTTTTTTTTTTTTTTTTTTACTAGGAATTGCTGTGTTTCATAGTCCTTTTGATTTGGAGAAAATTAGAAATTGTAATTGGTTCTTTTCCGGACGTATCTGAAGTAAGAATTGATTTGGGGGGGTGCTCTCTCAAGCTAGCAGTACCATATTGCCCCATCACTTGAAAATGTTGAACGTGTTTTGGTATGTTCTACTTTGTCATGAGGAAAGTTAAATGTAATTTCCCACTTTGAGGTTTAAGAAATACTACAAGTGAGGTTCGACATGTACAGTGGCAGATATACTTAGGGACAGTACTTAGAACGATGCACTTTAAAAAAAAAAACAAAAAACCACACAACAAAAAAACCCCCCCAAACTATGCTTTTTATCAAGAGTTGGATAAAACTCCTGTTGGAGTCAACACAATTTTTCTATATAACTCATTGGGACAGCAAGATCAGGCCTTCACAGAAGCACTTCAATTTCTTGCATGCCAAGAAAAGCTCAGAGGGACCTTGTTCTGCTCAGTTAGACTTAACGGGTAATGACTAGCCCTCTTGTTCTGCAGCCAGACGTTTGCAGAGGGCACATAATACAGAATCTAGTGTTCTAGTGGGATAAAAAAGTTGCTAGGTAGCACATGATCCATTCCAGGACGTCAGTGCTTTCCACAATGCACATAGATATAATAGATACTTTTCTACAGATCTGGTATTTGCGACATGGTAGGTTAGGGATTGAACGTGTCTTTACTTCTGGTCTTGCAGAATACACCCGCAATAAAGAGAAGGAAACTGGAGGGTCAGGGCCCTGGGGAGTCCCGTGTAGAAAAGTTGCGGAGAAGTTGCCGTTCTGTTAGCTAGGTGAGAGAAGGCAACGGAGCAGCAAGTCCTAGAAGCAAAGCAAAAGCACTGGAGACTATAGTATTGAAATCTTTCAGTCTTGTTTGAAAGCATCTGTACGTACCTAATACTCATGGCAGAAAATACTTTCAAGGATAGTTTCCTCAGAACAAAAGATTTGGTATCGGTATAGGTAATTTTCCTATTTTTTTTTTTTTTTTAAATTACCTGATCTCAGGTAATTTACCTGAGATCAGATCTGACATCAATTGCAGTTGGTTTTCCTCTCTCCATACAAGCAGTTTATCTTTTATCTATTTTTTTGAAAAGCGAAATGCTGGTTTGGGGGATTCAGTTAATTCTGGCACTAAAAGCTTGCCATATGGCAAATTCTGGTCCACTGAATTGCAATTTTCATTCTCTTCTACAGTACTCTCACAATAGGTATTTTAAAAATTCAGTATTATGCTGTTATTTGTCCTGAACGGCGTTTTATTGTATTGTCATGGTAGTTTAAAAGAAAAGCTGTGCTGTGGATATGTCTTATAAATAAAAAGTCTAATTTTTAAGCAGCTCAGTAGTAAGAATTCTGCCTTGCTTTTTTCAGTACTAGTTAATGGTACTAGTTTTGCAGTACTAAACTTAGTGAGTAATAAGCAGCAAGGAATGGAGATTTATATAAATAAGTGCATCTAAGACATCTGCTTCCTCAGCCTGGCAGAAAATGAGCATAGAAGGCTTGAAAATTACTTATCCTTGAAGAACAGGTTTTTCACAGGAGGCAGGGAGTTTTCACGCTCTAGAGGCATAAAAAATAGTTTAGAGGATTTATTATGAAACATATCTCAATAAATAAGCCTTCGATGTATACTAAATTATTTCAAAACTGTATACACATAAGTAAATCTCTTGTGGATGCACTGTTTGCTTCAAACCTCCTTGATGGAAATCTTAATATCTTGAGGCTTAAACTCCCACTTATCATTTACAAGGAAGTCTAATGGTGACCAAGCTCCGACCTTTTAGTTAAAGAAGCCGACATGCAGTTAACACAAGGCAGAAGATGACGCAATCTTTACACAGCAGAGCAACTTGCTCTTCATTAGTAATACGCAGAAAATATTTATTATATTAGTTTTCCTTAATTTATCAGTTTTTCTAGGCATTAAGTTAGAGAGTGGAGAGTGTGCTTTTTTGACTGTAAAGCCCAGTGTCTGTGTCTTAAAAGGGTAAATCTATGATTTTTTAAAAAAAATTTTATTTTTATATCAATTGGTTCCCATTGCTTCTAAAGTACATAGTTTGTTATGGTGTGGTTTGGGGTTTTTTTTGTGAATATCAATGTTGGACATAATACTTAGGCACAAGAATGTCTAAATTAATGCAAAGTGACTTTTGATATGTTTATGGCTTTATGCATCCCTCTGAAATTAGGACTATACACTTAGAAAGTCTGTGCTAGGTTTGAAATGAAATAGCAACACTTTAGAGAGACTAGGAATAGCTACTTTGTGTAGAAATGGGAAATTCCAGGAAAAAGCTTAAATGATTTGGTTCCAGGTCATATCAAGACAGATGTCAAATATGGCAGTTAATCAAAACAAAATGGTCAGTAAAGCAGATACATGGATAGAACTTAAATCACAGTGGCTGATCATATTTGCTTTCTGCTGGCTAGAAAGCTGTTTTCTCTGAATCTCATTTCTTCTATACCTTCTTGTTTGGAAAAAGACCCCCCTCTTCATTCAAATGCTTTTACTGAAAACATTTCTGTAAAGTCTCGGACAATGAAACTGGATGTTCTATGTAAACTGGCAAGGGAGGAGAGAGAAGGGAATCATTTACTTAAAGTATTTTTAGATTTGAGTCCTTGGCTGGTGGTGTTATGAGTTTGCTTTATATCATAGTCTTTGAATATGTTATCAGTAATCAGAAACAAAATGTAACTTTAGAATAAGCTACACTTTACAAACAACTATACTCTGTAGGGAGAAGAAAGCCTGAAGCATAAATAATCTGCTGTTATTCAATGTTTTTCAGTTAAACTTCCACTTACAGGGTTAATTCATCATTGTAGTATGAATCCCTAAATTTATAACGCATTTGGGAGGAGGTGCCGAATTGGATGATAAACAGAATTGAGGACATTTCTTTTGGCAGCTGCCTGTATTCATCTTGAAGTCTTTTCAAGTGAGTGTTTGTCCTGCTTCTGATCTTGAATCTAAAGCCAAGTAACAGAGTAGTGGTATGTAAGTTTTGCAATAGTTGTATCTAAACACTTATATCAAGCAATACTCATGTTAATATTGTTTATTTATACATCTGCCATTGAGGCTATATCATGAGAGGTTTGTGTGAATCAATGAAGCAATTCCTGGCAAAGTATTTTTCAGATTAATGTTGAGGAGATCTACATCTTATTTCAAACAGCAGAAAATAAAGGATTACACAGAATAAAGATTGAAAATGCTGTAAAGGCTGAAATGAAAAACCTTTGTTTCCACAGAAACATGATAGTGATTAGAATATAGCAATCTGGAAAGCAAGGACTGTTAGACTATAAGAAACAAATGAAACTGGAAAAAACCACAGCATGTAGAACTGATAGTGGAATAATTACATAGAGCTTCAGTGTAAATTTAGGATACAAGAGTGTCAGTCGAACAGTTAGCAATGTAATGTGTGCTTGAACAGGAAAAAAATGCAGACAGCAGCACAATAATAAACCAGCACACTGATTCATGTTATGCTTGTAAGCACTAATTAAATTTGTGTGAACAGCCTACTTGGGTATCATTATGTACTAAATCATGAATTTGTCTTGTTGAGATAACATGATGATTTCTAGATGCAAGGGACTAAATAAAAGCTGCGATTCTTATGTTGGGAGAAAATAAAATCCTCAAGGAGCCTTAAATCCAAGCCACTATTCTTAACTGAGTGAGTCTGAAACCAAATAGAAATGAGAGACTATCATTGAATAATTAAAGGTTTCCCTGGAAGTTAAGGATAGAATTAATGAAAACAAATTACTTTCCTTTGTTTAGAAGTGACTTGGGCAGGAATGCTATAGAATAAGGGATAGATAAAGGAATGAGATGAGTAGAGGTTATCTGAAATAACCAAGAGATTTCAGTACAGCTCTCAGAGAACAGTACCAACCCTTTTCCTTTAGATTAGCAGAAGTTGACAAAATATTCAAAACACCATGCAGGTTTTAAATTCTCCAGCCAAGAAAACCAGCTTTATCCATGGCCAAGAGGGACACTGAGCTCTTGGTTCTAACCTCCTAATTTGTGTAATTTAAATAGGTATCTAAATTGAATGATGTGATTTTTTGACTTTGTTTCATCTTCTGTTTTCCCAGAATCTTCAAATAACTACTACTTACTTATTAGTGAGTCAGGAAAGTCATAGTAATATCTAAATGTTTTTTCTAATTTGCTTATGATTTTATGTGAGGATACATAAGTATGTAGGGAAATGTTTTTAATTTCCAAGTTGTTAATTTTTTTGGAGAGAGAGATCAGTATGGATTTTTGAGGAAGTTTGCAGGACAGCAGTTTCAGTAGGATTATGACACAAGCAATATCTAAGTTAAATAAAAAGGAAGATAAATAATTTCTTTTAAGTAGCCTTTTGAAATTGGAGGGGCTTGATTTCCCTTTTTTGGCTGGTGAAATGCACCAATTTGATCAGAGCATGCAAATATTAAGATACGCTGCAGGAAAAGATTTATGTGATTAGTATGGCTTCCTCAATTTAGAAGACAGAGATACCAACCGCTTGTATGTCTCTTGTAATGTCTCTCCTGATAAACTTCAGGACAAACATGATACAGCGTGAGTGCCAATGTTGCATGTGAGCTGTTATGTACAACAGAGCTCCGAGAGCTCTACCTTAAAACACTCCGGAGTGAATTTACTCATGTAAAAGTTAATGAAAATCATGTGCATGAGGATTTAGGTATGATTTGGCGACCTGCTCTTATATTCATCCATCAAAGATCTTTCACAGAATTTTGATCACTTTCATTGGAAAATAACAAAGCTGGAGGGTACGCTTCCCTGCTTTTCCTAGATTTCCTCAAGATCTGAAATTTGGCAGGGTAATGAATTCCTGAGACAGACTATGAATGCATAGCTCCTAAAGTCTGAAGATGCACCCAGAAAGCAGAAGGTGGAAATATCAGCCATACACAGCTCAAGGACATAAAACTTTACATCTCCCCAGCTACCAGTGAGATTAGAAAAGAAGAAAAAAAACCCCCAACAACCAACCAACCGAAACACTACCAAAAAAAAAAAAAATCTGGAGGTAAAGCTCAAACTGAATCATAAAAATGTAAATTTTTCAGTCAATGATTATTTAGTAAACCAAAATCAAGAAAAAGGTAATTAGATATCATTTTAATATGGAAATGCTACAGGAGAAACACTACCAAAAAATATTTTATTCTTTCCCAGTAGAATTGACTGACTTATGCTTGTTTGAGGAGTATGGCAGTCATTAATCACTAAAATCCTGTTAGGAAAGGAAGTTTTGCTGCCCATCTTAACACCAGGAAAATAAAATGCCATAGTGGTAGAGGCATTAATCCCTTCTTCAGGCCCAAATTCCAAAACAACAAGACCAGTTCTTTTTAGTAGGTACAAAAACTTTGAGGTTGAATATCCATGTATGGTCTATGCTTATTATCTATGCAATAAATGCATTCATTTTTTTCATGATTGTGTTGCTCCTTAGCATAATCCCGCAAATAAGCAAAACTGAAATCATGCTTCAAATGAAATTTAAACCTAAATGCTTATTGAAATTTTTCTGTCCCGTGTTTATTCAGTGTAATTCCTAGCGAAGTTTTAGAGCAGAGATGTTTAAACTGAAGTGAATTCCAACTTCGAGGCATTTTCCTATGAAATGGTGGTATGTGTTCATGCTGCTGTCCTCTTGATTAAACATGGTTCCAGAAAGACAACTTCCCAAAATAATCTGATAAAGAGTATTTCAGTAGAAATGTTGCCAAAAGCAGACACTAAGGCTATCAAGTGTGAAATGAAAATTAGAAAGTCACTGGACTTTGATTTGAATTAACTTATAATGACCTTGTTTATGTTTCTGGTCTCTGGAAAGATGATTAAAACATAAAAACAACTTTCTGTGAAGGACATAGGACTATTAATGAACTAGTCATCTGAACATGAGCAGTGAATGTCTTTAAGGTCCTCGGAAAATGATCATCCTGCTGAAATGTTGCAGTAAGCACCAGAATGGGATGAAAAGACCAAAAGAGTCTAAAAAAGGAATACTTCAATTTCAGAAGGAAGCACAGTGGCATAACTAAATCAAAAAGTTTTTGCAGCTTTTGTAAGTGTAACTTAATTATAAACACAAGCGAGAAAGCAGCATATGTAATTGTGAATTATACAAACTTGGTGCCTCTGCAAACTAACTGAAGGTCAGGTTGTAGGAGAAATGCAAGGAAATTCAGTGGTTTTCCATTTGAAGTGTCTTGGGTGCCCCATATAAACAGTTGTGTTGTCAATGGAGCTCTAACAATTTGTATGTACTGAAGATCTGTTTTATGATTCTGCTTGACAGAACATTATTCTTTGAAAATACATTGTAGGAAGTGAAACGTGAACCCTGAGAATGGTCCTGTGCTGCTGGAAATACCCTCAAGATTTAAAAAGGAAATAGATGTTTATTTATGGGCTGCCCCATTGTACTTCTTTACTTTCATTATCTTTGCATTTTTTTAAGTTTAGTGGAAAAAAAAAACCCTGATCAGAATCACAATTTAAGTCCAAGGGCAAAATGTGTAAACTGGATTCCCTTTTTTCCATAGTATTCTAGCTTTGAGATGATAATGGTCTCAAGAAATGCAAATGCGACAGTAGAGAATTCAAATGTTGAAATAAACATGCAATACTGATGATTTAGTTAGTTTCAATATTAGTTGCTTGGAAGCACTAAGCAGTTGTATTTGTAGCCTCTACTTGGGGGATGTTATCCTATTCATTCTTCAAAAGATTTCATTAAATCAAATTCTGTAGAGACCATATATAAGCATTTTAGAATTCCATAGAACTGCTTAATTCTGGGTTAATTCAGTGGATTTTAATGTGGTTTTTTACAGGTTTTGGAAAAAATCTATATGTTCCACACACACACACACAAAAAGTTATAAAACTTTTTTTAAAAAAATCCGTAATATTGTGAAGAAAAGGTGTTACAGTATCTGAGCTGTAGTATACTGTAAAGACAAAAATAATAGCTTTTAAAAGCAAGGCAAGCTTTGCTTTATAGGATTTCTGCATTTAGATATTTGGTATTGAATATGCCATCACTAGGAATGTCTTTATTTGAAAGAAGACATGTTTGAAACTGGTAGCCCAAAACTGTCTAATTGACCCCTGATAATTATAATATTGATTTAACACCTCTGTCATTCTACTCCTGCCGTATTCATGAGTTTTATGATGGAAACAAGTAAATCTCTCCTTGACTGACAGCCATTCATGATTTGTTCTTTGTGTCTGTTAATTGCAGCAGAATAAATATGACTAGTAAATGACGTGAGTTCTAGCTGGTTTAGGATATGGTCTTGTCTATCCAATAGGCTGTATTCAGGTAGTTCTGTTTAATGCTTTATATCAATGTCATATTAAAAGCCTTTTCAATATGTGGGACCTGATAAAAACCCGTAGTTAGCAACAACAGCTAGAGATTTAGTTCCTGTGCACATACCCCTGAAGACCTTCTGAAAAACTGCATCTAGCTCGCAGCTCCCAGTCCAAGCCTCTAGTGAAGGAGGTGTAAAAATACGGAAGTGTTACTCCAGCCTCATTCTATAATGATTCACTAAATCACCCCTTCCTGTGATCATGGTGTCTTTTATAGTCTAAATAATGTTTTGGGGTTTAGTTGTTATAAAAATTACCAAGTTGAAAACGACAGAGAACTTCTAATAGCAGGGAAGCTCTTATCTCCAACTTCATGAGGTATGTGCACCCAATACACCTTTAGCATGGAGGGGTAGAATGGAAGGCCTTAGGTAATTTGTAAGTGAAAAGGTGGTATATAACAAACGTTCAAAATCTGGATTTAGAATGTTTTTATTGACAAGTTGTTTCTCTTGCTTTTCTTCTCTGGATTCATATTATGGCTCAGGATATCTAGCAGAGGTTGAAAATTTCATTTTACAGAAGGTAGACGTGATTTAACTGTACCTAAGGTCAGTTAGCTTAACTTAAACTGCTGACGTGCATTAAATTAACTAAACTAGAAAGATTTTTGCATTATTGTGGTGCTCTTGTGTGGTCCACTGCACACCTCATCTGTGGATTGTGTCAGATTGATGAGCAAGTAAATGATGTGCAAGTAAATTTTGGGTTTTCCACCTAAATGGTGCATAAAGTGTCTATAGAGGCTGAGATATCTAAGACTGCTTTGTGAATATCTGTCCTAAGAACTAAACATCATTTGAAAGAAGACTTCTGTTTTCAACTTTGTTTCAGTTGTGCAAACCTCCTGGAAAAGCACATTCCTCTCCCAGTAAATGCAAAATTTATAAATACATGTCAAAACATATTATAAATATTAGAAAAAAAATACAGAAATATAGACATATATATTTGTGTACCAATACATAGCAAAGATTATTTTATACAGTGCAGCATGGGATTCTCAGCATGCCATTCTAAAAATAAATTTTATAAAAGTGCTATTGGAAAAAAAAATTCTCAAAATACAGAAAATTATTAATGAGACTTCGAAATTCTTTAATTGCTTCCCAGATTGCAGCAAAACTTTTAATCCCTTCTGAGACTTTAGGAAGAACATCACTGCTTCTCCCTCTTCTCAGAATTTCTGGAATCAGCCTGTGGTGCTGTAGGAACCTTGAACTTTGCCGTTAGGTCCTCCCTGCATGCTTTTCCCTGTTGTATTCTCAGGGCCGGACCTGACTGAGCTCAGTGCAGTAACTATCAGTTACCCAGCCCAGTCTGTACTGAAACAAAAATAATATAATATACAACACAGGGAGAAAAACGCTGATAATTCTGTAACCAAAGAGAGTATCTTTATAAAATCATTATCAGTTTGAGCCGTAACCTTCAGTTCAGAAACAGTGTGGTATGACTTTAAATGACTTGCACAAAGTCAGCATTGATGTGCATCAAATTCAGCATTCTGGAATCTTGTGGGATATCTCTTATGGTTTAATACATAAAAATTTAATGTATTTCCATAGATTTTTGAAAGATCCTATGAATTTAATTGCAAGCTTCTCTGAAGAATAGAGGCTACATGAAAATGCAAGGAAATTGTAGAAAGGCTAAAAAGAAAAATAAATTTCAGAATTTTTTATCGGACTGCGCATAGATGATATTTCCATATATAAGCTTTACTGCAAAGTTCATCTAATCTGAGGTTCACTTGATAATTTTCTGGTTTTTGAAACTTTTAGAATGTGTAAGATTTCAGAAATTATATCTTGCATTCAAGACCAGACAACAATGCGTTTGTTTCTGATAAATAGGAAAGGAGCACACTGGAATTTTCTTGCTAACAAAATTTCTGTATGTATTCTGGCTGAAACTAGCAAGTCATTTGCAAAGGTGGGCTGAACAGGTGCAGGGTATTGAAGAGCTGTGAGGAGGTAGGCAGGAGACCTGCCAATGTTGCAGGCATTTTGCCTAGTTGATGTCTCTTTCTTAGTAATGGCCAAAAAGCTTAGAGAGATTCTGATTTCTCAAAGTTGAAATTTGCAACAGTTTAAAAATCTGTGCTCTATAATTCCCTGCTTTTCTTTTTGTTAATCTCTTTCTCTCTTAGGGGAAAAAAAAAAAAAAAAAAAAGCAAGTTTAACTCTGTCTCTAATTAGTTTCACTTTCAGAATTTAGGAATACAGGATTGCAAAGTATAAGAAGCAAATGTGGTTATAGATGCCTCTTTGATTGTGTGTTTACATCTCATTTCCCATGGTATTAACTCCTCAATAACAGCATCTTTGCTTGCATCTGAAGTTATAAAGTTTTATTATGGCAAAAATCTAAATAGGAGGCAAGCCCCTAACAACAGATCTTGAAGAGAAGGATTTCGGAAAGGTATGTTCTCAAAACCAGGTTTCTGTATTAGTATGGTGACAGGGGTGGCAGGGGAGAGGAGGGAGGAGATGGTGGTGTACTGTGATTTGAGACCGGTAGAACTGACAATTCCTAGGGGGTCATTGTGCAGCATGATGGTCCTTTAAAGACATTCATAGAATCCTCCTGTATTTACTCATGATATTTACTTATTTATTTGCTTACAAAAGCTTCCTTAGGTAATCTCCTTGGATATTTATTTTAAAAATGTATGGGCAACATTTTCTGTGTGTAATGCTGCAGAATTGCATTTGTGTCACACGCATAATGTTAAAAATAGCAATAAAAAGAAAAAACCATTTCCCCTGCCATGCTAGTAAAATCACAAAAACTTCTTTTCCAGAGCTTCTCACAGTGAAATATCTTGTGCATCCGAAGTGATTTTGTCATGGGAATCTAATTAAGCAACACATCCATTAAAAAGACCATCAGTTCAAACTGAAAAATTACCTTCTACGCAGAAGCTAAGGCTGGTTCTGGTTGAATTTTAAGAAAAACTGCCTGTTACAGTGAAATATCTGCAAGATATTTGGGGGGCGTAAAATACAGGACTTCAGCCAGAAAAAGTTGGCCGCAGCATCATGTGCATGGTATTTCAGAGTTACTGGCCCCTCGTAGGAGAGGGAGAAGCACTACTTCGGTATGAAATGACAAAGATGTAGTTTTAGAGAATTATTATGACTGATAATACTCCTGATCTGGTCAGTGGATTATTCCATTATAAATCATGAAAAAAAGTAGAGTTTTCTCATTTTACATGCAATAGATCCAATGCCTCAACATCTTTATTATCTTTCAGTTGTTAGACGATGCTGTTTGTCTTCCTTAAAGGAGACCTTAGCTACACAGCTCCTATGCAAGGATTCTTGTTTTGTAAAAGAGAATTTTTCTATGTAATGTAATAAAAAGATAACAATTCCTCTGAAAGATTAGGCAAAGTTTATCTTTTCTTAGATTAGTGCAATACACTGTCTTTATCCCGATGCAGGGAACAAGAGGATTTTTTTAGTCTGAAGATACTGTTTCAGCTAGAACTGTGGGGGAAAAAAAGGCATACAGTTGTTTGTGCTTATCTCTTGATAAATTCTTGTCCATGCAAGTAGCTGTTTTCTTTTCAGAAGTCAGATTAAGTGTGTAGAACAACAGTTGAAGAAATGCTTTATTTTTGAGGAAAAAAATTCCTAAATCAAAACTCTGTAGTTATTTTTATTATTATTAATTTATTTTTATTACTGTTATTTTAACAACTTTCTACTTAGCAAAGTTAATTTCTGATGCCTTACATCTAAAAGAAAGACAAGCAACAAAGAAAGAAGTTATATTGCAATGTTGATTGCTGTAGTGGTTTCAGTTTTTTGCCTTTTTTAATCACTGCAGAGAAAATAGCTTCTAAAGGTTTCTTACAACAACTTTAAATAATGTTTTCTACAAAGTTAAAAAATTGAAAGAGATTATGTTTGTAGAGCTGGAAAATGTTATTTAATTAAAGCAGCAATTGTGCTCAAAACAATTTTCATTACTGAACCTGCTAAATGTAGCCAAGAATTGTTAACTGAGCACTGGATGTATTATACCTCTGTATTCATTCAAAAACAGGTCATATGAATGGTAATTTTTTGTGATGGATGATATGGTGGTATCATTCTTTTATTTTTGTTTTGCTGTTATTTCAGGGAGTGCATTTTATAAATGTATTTCTATTTTTTTCTGTTTTAAAATAGTCAAGAAACTTAAAGTGATTGGCAACTGCTATGAGTGACACATAGCAAATATTTTTAGGGGGAGCATAACACATTTTGTATTGTAGTCAAGGAGAGGATGGGAAGGGATCCCTGAAGGGGAATATTGAAATGGTAAATGGAAGAATTACCACCCCAGAAAGGATATTAGGAAAAAAACAACCAGCCTCTCAACAACAGAGAAAGATATATGTCCCAGAAAGCCATGTTAAAGGTGAGGGACTATCATATCTAAGCAATAATTGTCAAAAGAGAAATACAGTTGTATTCTAGGAGGGAAATTAAAACTGATAAAAATGGTCTTTTATTCATAAGATAAAATGGTGTCTCCATGCTTTGACAATTGAGGATGAGATTAGAACTGATCAAGATACTGCTCCTGAACTAAAGGAACACATTAACTCAGTTTTCAGTAAGGATGATAACATGGGGCACGAGGATGAAGACAGGAATAACTAGTGGAAATGGAAATAACCATATCTGGAGAAAACGGAAATTAATTCGGTCATAATAGGAATGAAGGGGAGATAGACAATTTCCACTCTAGAATACTTAAATTGCAATGAAACGGGTCATTGAAAAAAAATGTTAATAAATATATCAAACTGGATGTAGTATTAGACAATGGGTAGCTAACAAATATACCGAGCTAGGAAATTCTTGATCTGTTGTTTTGACTTAGAAAATTTTGAGCCTGTAATAAATACTGCAAGAGAAAAAAAAATCAAGGTAGGGGATAAAATGAGGATTACTAAAGGCTGATAATGCAGACTATATTTAATGTAGATTGGATAAAAAAATAGAAGTACAAAACTCATGCCAAGAAAGTTGTCCTGCATTTGTTAGCTGGGATTGACTCTTACACCTATTATCAGGATACAAATTTGTACAAAAAATTTCATGACCTAAGTAACACATTCTTCCACGCATACATTCTCCTTAAGGCAATTACTTCTATGTCTTTTAAACTATTTTAGACTAAAGGAGAAATAGGGAATTAATACAGCTACATTTACAATTTGTTCTAATGTCTTGCAACTGTAGTACGTAACTTAGTTCTACATTTTACCACTATAACTGTTTATTAAAATATTTTTAATTTTTGCAGGCCTAACTCATAAGTTTTTCTTTAATCTCCACAGAGGAAATAGCAGTTCTGACATCTGTGCTTGGGTAGAACTATCTGTAATTATTAATTGCTGTAACATGTATACTTTTGTGGATTACCATGTCTATTCAGAATACCCAAAAGAGAAATAGTTTGCTGAGGATTTTTATAGCAACTATGTTACAAAACATGCAAAAGCTATTTACCTTTTTTGTCAAAAAAAGCAGTTCCACTTCCAAAGGGAATAGTTAACACGCTTGTAATACAAAGTCAGGAGCAAGTCAGTCATGGCCCTTTAAAATTGAACATAGCTGACTTTGCTGTATGCAAAACTTATATTAATAAATATTTTTCCATTTGTTTCCCTCATTTTATGATTAAATCTCACACTCTTTGTAGGAAGCTTTACTTTTCTTCAGAAAGAGGAAAACAAGGGAATGCCTTTTTCCTGAATAAATTGCTGGTTTAATACACTTGGAGCTTACAAGCACTGATTTTCCTTTGGTGTTAGGCATTATAGCTTTTTTGTTTTAAACAGACTTTTCTGCATTCTGTTTCTCTCTAGAAATTAAGAATTTTCTAGTTAGAACAAATCAATTTTTTTTATCTGTCTTATACTATGCCATTTTCTGTATACAGATTTTGAGACTATCCAAGTTCTCTGACTTATAGGGTACTTTGACATCTATCTTATTAAACATATGGAGAGTGCTATGTCTCCCAGCAGATTAACCCTTCCCTCAGGTTCTGAAGTAGAACTCGTTCCAGAGCTGTTCATTTAACCATATTTGCTTTGAGCTGTTGCTTATTTATTTAAGAGGCTTAAACATGTGCCAGTGCAGTGAAATATTTTCACTTGTCTTTAAAGTGCATCCATCGTTATAATCTGACTTTCTAAAGATGTCTTATTTCTAATTGTGCACTGTGGTAGCGCAGTTCAAAGACAACCTAAATCTTGAAATCATAAAGCTTCTTTTGTGAGCATTCTGCTGCATAATAATGAAAAACTCAGATCCTGATGGGGACACCACCTGGCCATAGTAGATTAATGGTATTGTGGTATTGCTTTAGAACTGGCAATTTACTAAAAGGTGGGCTCACAAAGGCCCATAACTCAGATATGGCAGAACTAAATATTTAATTCCGATGAATAGTTTATATTAGCTGCAGAGCAATGTTTGTCAAGGAGACTCATTGCGGAACAGAACCGACAAATGCTTCTAGTATATTCATAGCATTTGTATTCATTTCAGCTTTCTACAAAATTTTTATTACCCTTCAGCACCTGCTGTTTTTCAAATGAAAATTTGTTGTTAAGTAATTCATGTCCTCCTAAGCACTGTCTTTCTGTTCTTCCTCCTCTGCAATTGCACAGCTTCTCGCCTTCTTTAATGTAATGTTTTATGTAATTTATAAGTTATGGATGTGATCTCGTGTACATGTTAGGGAGAATCAATCTGAAGTGGCTACAAAAAATAGTAGTTGCAGCTGTTTGCTTTGTTGTTTACTGTTGGTTTTTAATCTGGTGAAGCTTAAATTTTAAAAAAATCAACAAATAAAATTAAAAGTCTCTGACAATGAGTGCTGTATCATCACTTTCTATTCCAGAGAGGTACATAAATATTCAAACATCCATTTGTGTTCCTTTTAAATTACTATCCTGCATTGCTTTTTCATTAATGACTCTGCAGTTATTTAAATTTGATAACTCAGGTTCATGATTGATAAAAGGATGTTAACGTAAAGAAAAAAATCAATATGTAAACAAGATTGTACAATCGCACTATACCAACCTGATGCAAATGAAATGGCTGATGGTAGTTGTGGTGTTTAGCAGTGTTCACAAACCATGACTGCAGCATGTGTGTGAAAATGATGAAGAAGCCATCCACAGGGCAGATGACCAAACAATTAAACAATTGGTGTGTTTTTTCTTTCATTCTGAACTAAACCCAAAGTAACACTGAACTGACTTCAGTTCAGCAGAGAGGAATCAAGTGAGAAACAGTTTATCTTTTCTTTTATAGCATTCATGCACAGAGGGACATCTAACCAACAACACAGGGTGTTCACAGTAGTGCTCTTAAGCCATGTTTTCACGTAGTCATTTACATAGGGTTAGTATTCTCAGTGTCTAAACAGCAGGAGGGTATAATGGACACTTCCAAATAATCTCTGGCAAAATACATACCAACTTACAGATAGTGGAGTTGCACGTGGCATTACTGACTGAAGAGTTCTAGGAAAATTTTTGCTTTATCTTTTCCTAATTCCACTTCTCACCACGTAAGCATCAGCATTTTGCTGCTATATGTCAGTGTTACTCCATGGATCTTAGGGGATCCAAGTATATTTCCATCAGCCTCATATGGAAAGCAGCATCAGATATGCTCCTAAGTTTTCTAGGTATTTGCCACAGTGATCATGGTAAAGTTACTTTTAGTGGAAACCAGTGAAATAGCTCAAATATCAGTATTGGTTTTCTGCAAACTATGAGAATTAAGAAAAATCATTAAATCTATAAATGTTAGTACATGTAGTATTGATATCCTTCTTGAATAGTATAATATGAAAATTGAGCAAATCATGAAATTGCAGTTGCTCGTTCAACTAACGTGAAAACGTGTATCAGTGAAGAGACTTGGCTGCCTCACTTGTGAGCAGCTGTTAGCCCTTGCAGAGAGACTACAGCACCTGCCTAATATATTATGCATCTAGTTTTAAAAAAAATATGCTGAACAGATAAAGATTTACCTTCATACTATGGAGAGAAATCGCTGGAACGTTCTTATAGCATTTATTTTGCTTGTTGCATTTATTACGGTTGAGTATTAAAAAAGGGACTATGCTGAGGGGAGTTACCGATTTCTAGTACACGACATTCAAATTCATCTGTGCCATAGACAGCGTGTTAGACTTTGTGTAGGCATTATTTTTTTGTGTGTGTGTCTTCACAGAATTAAAAGCCATTCTATTTTCTAATACTATTTAGATGCAGCTTTCTGAGCTGTATGCAAGCTATATTACAGGTTCTGCATTTTACTATGAGAGACTGGGTAAATGTGAAATTGAAGTAGGAGAATCTAAGCTTGGTTTGTTAGGAAGTATTAATGAAAACCATCTCACTTGAGAACTTGCATATTCTTATACTGCTTTTTTCCTCTGAATTTTTCGTGGGTCAGTAGCACATGAAGCCTTTGCTATCGTGTGCATGTTCCAAGCATGACAAGTTGGATGAAACATGGTCGTATGTGGAGTTATAAATCAGTCGCCAAACATCTTCAATTTAAAATGCTGAAGTCAACTTTTAGTTTAAGCAATATGCTAATTTTTTAACAGTTTGAAAAAAGAAATCATGTGACATAGTCCAGCAATGTACTGTGCATCCCAAGTGGAAATGCATAAAAAATAAAAATGTTGATAAACACAATATGATGAATTGTTTAGATGCCTGTGTTCCATCTCTCCACAACTCTGTGAATTAGATGGCAAATTTTTTTTCTGATTCAGTTGTTGATTCCTGTAGTGTAAAGTGTGAATTTAGTTAGTTTTTCTCACGTGGATCAGCATAAATCACCAGCATGACCATATTAACAATTACATCAGAAATGCTCCAATTATCTACTATGTGACCTTAAATATCTAATAATATTATCTATCAGTAAAGGAATGGCCTATCCTCACTGTGAATTAGCCAAAGAAAAATTAATATATGGGATGTGGAATTAATGAGTGCATTCACTGATACAGCTTTGTTCCATAGCATCATATCTGAGCACACAGGGAAAAAAAATATTTTTTAAGAAAGTACAAATAAACTGGTAAATCTTAAAACTTAATACGTTGAGGATATTGGGTATATTAATTTGCTGGAATAAATGTCAATGTGCTTATTTCTTTCTTTGTACCAGAATTATCAGTAAGTAACATCTTAATGTTCCTCTAAAGAAACACAGAGAAAAGGAAACAGATATTTTTTTTTCTTTGAAGTAGGTAAGAATTTTCCTAGACTATCAACAATGAGATTTAATGATCTGATTAACTGGTTCTGTGCTTATACTAATTACAGTGAAAACATCATGTGCTGAGCACCACTGAAAATCAGTCTATAAAGCAACTGAGTTCTGAATGCATTAAACCTTACTTGGGAACCTTTTGTTTCAGAGGTATTCTTTGTGGTGTAGGCATGAGAAATTATGTCTAGAACCATAAAGTGGGAATGATTATATGAAAGGCTACAGATCTTAAACATAATACAACTAAGTTTAAACTCACTTTAACTTACCTTATGAGTATTAAGATGCTATAGAACTTTTTAAAATCCTGCCTTGGGGAACTAGAATGCATTCTTTTACAAAAGCAAAATTACTCTGACCTAGTGTGCTAATAGGTTACGCAGTTTTGCTATTTTCTTGCAATAGCTCAGCCATAAAAGCTTTCAGTCTACTTTAAGCTATTAAGAAAGTTACTGTCTTCCAGGTTTGGCAATCAAACCTGAGATCTAGTGCAACTTTGGAAAGTATCACACAGGGTGGAGATTCTATAACAACTCTGTAGTCATCTCCCACCTGGTATTTGCCAGTTCTCCAAGGTATTGCACGACGAACAGCACAAATGGAATAGACCCATGCAGTCAGGTGCAACAAAAGTGGCTCTTGGTTACCTTTCAGGGAACAATTTCTTTTTTTTTTTAAGGAAAAGATGCCAAATGGTTGGTTTTCAGAAGGCTGATTTTTCCCCTCCACACACCCAGTTTGTCTAGGAACGTACTGGAGGTTTCCTATTTAGGGTGGGAGGATATGCCCCACAGTGCCCCTTAGCTGTTATGTAGCATTTGAAAGCATCGTTCAAGGTTACCTGAGATTCAAACTGAACAAACTAGAGCTGTTGGTTTTGCACTGGGCTTGTATCTGACCCGGCTTCCTCTTTCTTGCTGAATTTATCTGATTGTTGTGTCAGAATGTGGCTATAATGTAGTTAGACTAATTGAAAAATTTGGATTATTAGTTCTGTTTACAGCACAGTAATACTGCACCATTAAAAGTATAACCTTGCCCTTGGTATTGCGCTGAGTTCCCAGCAAAGAGCAAGATCTGTAATTTTGTAGAAAGGTTGAATGTCTAAACAAAAGTGATGGACTCTATAGACAATCTTTCCAAGGAGTTGCTCTTCTGCAGTCCAAAGTGGACTGTAAGTACAGATTCAGACACTTCAGAAGAATTTTTAGCTTGTTTCTTGAGTATAGCTGTTTGTTTGCAGTGTGACTGGACATACATTAAACGTGACACCTAGTAGTAACACATGTGAGTTTCAGGTCCTGGCTGTTTTTTTAATAGCCGTCAGAGACTCAGAGTTACTGGATAGGTAGTAAAGTGAGAGCTATGTATTATTGTATTCTGAGGCACTTCTGATTCAGTGTGATGACAAGAACGTTAAATTAAATTCTCCTTTCATTTTCAGCTTTCTAAACTGCTTGAGAAACCTCAAATATTATTTAGAAAATTGGGATTCAGCAGATAAGGAACTAGGACAAGAGAGGAACATGCCAGCAGTTCATTCAAAAAGAAGGCTAGGACAGAGAGGGGTTTTATTATTATAAGGTATTTGCCTTAAAGATTTTTCTTAGCTGTCAAAGTTGCAGAAAAGGGGGTTAAGTTTGAGTTCATCTAAGGTCAAAAAGGTCAGTTTTGTGTGCTTTATTTGCAAATAGTTGCATTTTCTAACTTGAAGGTTGGTGAATAACTCCCTCTTTTTGGTTTGTTTTGGTGCTACTTTATGCTTTTAGTTTTATTTTGTTAAAAATGCTATGTGGAAATGCTGTGATTTATCTGCAAAACTGTGTGGAATACAAACCTGATATTCCAAACTGAAAGGATATTTTTTAAACTAATGAGTATGTTTGTTTGTGAATAAGTTCAGAATGACTTTACAGTATCTGGCAGAGTTAACCACAGAATCTCCAAGAAGCATATTATACCAGTGTCACAAACTATAGTTGTATACAGGCATCTAAAGTTTCCAAAATACACACAAACTCTTCCATATGCTCACACTCCATAGCGAAAACCTTTTACCTCCATTACAAGCATGTGACTCTTACAGCTTATGAGAAAGCTGCTAACATGTATCTGAGAGAAAAATCTACTCTTTAAAACTGAAGAAAAAAATTGCAAAGTATTTTGAAAGCTTAAGTGCAGCAATATATCATCCAACTTGCCTGCACAGTCCCATTTTGTGAGCACAGTGAGAAAAAAATAGCTCAAAATAAACAGAAAGATTGGAATTCTCATTTATTTCATCCAGAAAGATTGTAGAATCATTTCCAAAAGCAATGTGGGCATAATCCTGTCCATCTTTTGCTGCCAAATAAACTGAGAGGCTTACTTCAGTGAGAGATTTGCTCGCACGTAGCAGAGGGCTGAATCTGCAATCATTTTAGGATAAAAAAAGAGATTTTCAATCTATGTATATGAATGGTTAAAGTTGTATGTTTTTTTAGAATGCAGCTAAAATAAAATGGCTCATTTTTCCAATTAACTTTAAGGGTCAACAGTGAAAATAATCATAAAGTTTATGGCATTAAAAAAATCAGTATTGTTGCACTGGACAAGTGTTTTGGGGCTCAGAGGGCCCTATCAGCAGGGGTTCTGGCATTTGTACCGGCATACATGTTTTTGTGTTACTGAAACATTTTTAAAACTTATGCTTCCTGTATACAGCTATGTTTTCCTGCTTAGGTGTTCGGAGGTGAATAACAAAGGCCAAGACAATGCTTTTTGTTATCATAAACTGTCTTTTTTAAATCATAAATTGTCTTTTTGTTACCAGAAACAGTATTATAGCCTTCAAATAGTGTGTTTTCTGTGCACAGGTATTTGTATATGTTATATAGGTAAAAAAAGCAAATTATTTTTATTTTGTTATTTTATTTAGGTTTGAATTGATGTGCAAATCCTTATCTCGGAAACCTGTATGTTGTTCTGTGTGCTTAGGCTAGACTTGGACACACACTCACTAGCTTCATGGGAAAAGTTGAACTTGAAAGTGAGAGCTGGCTCACACGTCAGGCCTTACCGTGCAGACAGACAGTGTGAACATAACCTTTTGTAACCTCCTGAAAAGGCTGTTTTCACAATCACAGGAAAGAATAAAGACAGCATATTGGAGTATTTTTGTTATTTTTCTTGTCCAACTCCCACATTAGTCAACAGAAATTTTCCTTTGTGATTTTTTTTTCTTTTTTTTTTTTCCCTTTTGGATTTCATTTCTTAACTGTGTGAGTACTGTACTCTGACTCTGGGGGTAAGAGATGTTTCATTTCTTGTTTTAATTCTAGTACCATTTTCAGATAACTGGAATGAATGCTATATCTGCCTATGTGCTTATTTAAACACCGTCAAGAATTTCACAGGCTGATACATTATCAGAAATAATACAGATCTATTGGGAAAGCAGTTGCTGTATTGATATGTGGGTGAATTTTCTGTATTTGTAGTGTATTTTTGTTATAGCCACCAATCTGTTTTGTTCCCTGCTGTTTCTGAACATTTCTCAGGAGTCTGACCTGTTCCAGTAACAGAAATTTGTCTGCTGTTGAAGAGTTTTTTGATATGGAAAACATGGGGATTTTTTTTATGTTCTGTCAGCAGATCAAACTAACGTAGTATCTCTTTGTAGCAGAAGGCATTTAAATTTTTAAAAGTTTTGCAGCTCTCATGGCAGAGAAGAATCAAGTTTTCCCTTGTAATGTCACAGAAGACAGGTAAACTTATAGAGTAAACCTGTGGCTGTCTTGAAAAAAATAAACAAAGCCACAAAATGGAGAATTGCATGGTTGCGAAGATGAGCCAGTTCTGTGCAGTGTTTCAGTACTTTTAGGCATGTGTGTTGTAGAGGAAGCCAACTTCTTAAGGCTTTACTCAAGCTTGTTGTTTTTTAATTCTGTACCACTTTTCCCAGGAGCTGGGGACAATGCAAACAGTTTGCACGCACTAATCCGTAAAAATGCTAATATAAAATACTTCTCTGAGCTGCCAAAACGACACATACACGTTTCCACCAGAATCTGTACCAGCTATGCGGTTGTTCTGGGCCTCTGCTGAACAGCAGCTCCTGGCCTCCCTAGCTGTGCCAGAAAAAAAATAAAGTGTTACAGAGTGCTTCATTTGCGGTGCTAGAGTTTAATCTTCATAGTCTGTCAGCAATATTGCTCCCTCTTGCTGTACACAATGTATTTTTCCACAATTTCCTTTTAGAAAGAGCGTGTAAATACTTCGCTACAGATTCTCATCCCCTGTTGTGAAAGCTGATCTTTCAGGTTTTTGATTATGTTACTTTTACATCTTTCTTTAAAGTTGAATGATTGCTGGAATTAATTTTTATAATCTTGTGGTTTTCTCTGGAGCGAAATTCCAGAGTTTTCCTGTCTGGCCTCTTTGCAGATTGTTCTCTGGTTAGTATAATAGTAGTTAACAGTTTTTTTCCACAGTTTTTAAAAGGGCGCACTTTAGCTTGGTACATCCATTCAGGTTACTATTTGTTTCTGCTTACACAAAATCAATTTTTATCCTTGTTCAGCTTTAAAGGAGGCCTAGTTTAACTTGTTAGAGCAACTACTTAAAGGTAAACTCAGGTTTCTGTATTTATTCACCATATTCTGCCTGTATTCTTGCTTGCTCTACAGAGCCCTGTGTGGTGTTAGTAAACACTGTATTTTCTTTTCTCAATGTGTTTTGATGCCAAGCCCTTTGCTAGAGGTATGTTCAGTGGAACGACAAGGCAGTATTGGTGTCTCTTAAACCTTTTCCCATTTCTTTTGCTTCTCTCACCTGAAAGTCTGAACTGGTGTTAGGATCACCCTAAAAAGACTGCTCGAGGAGTGCTATTGCAGCTCTGCGCCCCAGCCACCAGCCAGTGTATGGCCTTAGGCTACTGCTGCGCTAACACTGTTACCTGGCTTCATCTCAGATAGGTCATGTGCAATTACTTGTGACGTTCCTGTAATTCAACATGTGGCTGTATCTGCTGAGATCACGACTCTGAAGCTTTGTGCCGCAGGACTAGCTTAAGGTTGTAAAGTGCATTTTAGGGACTGGTGAGGAAATAAAAGATATATCTTATTACTGTAATAAAAAAAATGTTTAAAAAAATTTTGGGCATCCGTCTATTGTGTTAGCCTCTGACTTTTTGTTAGTAATCGGGGAAATTTTATGCTAAGTTTGTACTTTGTCTGTTTTTAGTGCGCATAATGCAGTCACGATTCAGAGTATTGGTTCAGTAACGTTATTCAAAATCAGAAATTTCAGAAGAAGCTAAAGAAATAAAGTGGAATATAATTACTGTGCATCTAATCAGTCATGCACGTCTGTATATGCTTTACCAAAACAAAGAATGGAGTAAGTATCTCTTAACCTATGGAGGATGTTCTGCAGACATTTGTAAAACATCCCAAGTACTAGCATGTAAAATTACCGAAAAGACTAAAAATACAGTGGAGGTATCATCCCGCAAGTAAAATGCATGATAACTGTAGTTATTTACAAATATATGCAGATAATTACCCTGATCAAAATCTTTTAACGAGTCTTAATAAAATTATTAGCTTTTGCCTTCATACTTATTTTTTAAATAACCATCTGGTTCTTGGCCTGTGCTCTCAGCTGGTAGTACTCTGTTTCTATTTTTATTTTGCTCTGCTTATAGTAACTGGATTGGGGGGGGTGCGGGTGTGGAGAGCTATTAATTGAGAGTTGCTTTCCTTGGCACAAATAGATCACAAGTTGACAGGGATGGCTCTCTTGCTTCTCCACAGGCTATGAATTTGACGCAGGAGAAAAAGTTCTTGAATTTCAACAGTTTCTAGAGTTTTGTAACTCTTCTTAACAGGTCAGCACTAACTACTAGAGACTGAACTCGTCTGTGGAGAACATAGAGAACATAGGAAAAGTGAAGTACAGGTTTACATTTTCAGTCCTCCTGTTCCCTGCCACGTGCTCTTTGGCGGAATCCAAAGAGAAGGTGGCATCTTAAGTTTCCTGGGTCACCATGCAGCCGTTCCTTAGGAATGGCATCTTTAGGCGCATCCATTGTAATAAAGTTCTGAACTTCCATGTGGCTATTGTTATTTATGGTTTAAATTTTTATGACTTTCCCAAGATTATTATTGCCTAATTATAATATTTGCAGTTCAGTGCTCTGAGGAAATGGATGTGGAGTTAAAAATTAATTTATGCACTTAAATAAATCAACTGTTTTAAAATTTCTTTTCAATTTTGTATTTTTTTATAAACAGCTGTTTGAATTGAAACAAGAATATCTGAAGAAAAATAAAGTCATTACATGAAAGGCTTTTATCATAAAGCTTTCAGAGTCCAACTGGCTGAGGTAGGACGCAAAACTGATTTCCCTCTTGGGAGAAGCGGAAACTTAGTTCACAAGGGCTACGTTGACTGTAGTTCTGCTTCTTTATCAATCACGTTGTTGGCAATCCAAGCTGTGCATGTAGTAAATTAACCTCTTTTCAATCCTCTTTCACTAATCTTTTACCACATTATCTAAACGCATAAAACGGGTATTACGTAATATATATTAGAATTCTCCAGATGAATCCTTACATTTATATGAATATATCCAAAATAAAACTGACTTCTTGGTTATGTTCTGAATAAAGATTCTGATGTCTTAAATAATACTTCTTCTGACACCATGCCAGAAAATACATTATTTTTGAAAAGAATTAGAAAACAAGTTTGTTTCCATGTCCTACACTATATCACAGGAAGAGACAGCTAGCGTCTCTCTTTTGAGAGTACAGTCTGATTGCATTGGCATCTGAGCACACCAGATGTCCTTTGGGATACCCAGTGGCAATAAAAATTAAATATTCACCTACTTTGAAATACAAAAAGTAAAAAGTAGGTCTCTCAAGTCGACAGTTTCAATATCTTTGAAAATATTTCTGTATATCACAGACCTTTTGATTATTATTTTTTTGTCTCTAGGTACAAGGCCCCCTGGAGTGGGTCTTCCACAAAACTTGTACTACCTCTCCTGTTGGTGAACTATGATTTATGATGAAGATAAATGATTACAATAACATTTGAAGCCAAACCACTTCTGTCTTTCATGGAAAGCCTTCCCATTCATCAACGATGCAACTGTGTGCACAATGCTATCAACAAGTTTAGTAGAGTTTTTATCTGCCTAAAACCTAGATATAAGTCTGCTGTTAAAGGAAGTGGATTTAAGACTTGAAAATATATATAAGCCAGTCATACACTGAAACGGCAAAACTCTACACGGGCCTGAGCTATACGTATCTCCTAATGTTTCCTGAAGCTGCCATTTCACATTGGATCTGTATGAAAAAATGGCACAGGAACCTCAAATTGGAGATTACTTGAAGCTCCCTTGCAAGCCTCTCTCTCACTGTGTGACTCAGATTTTGCTTGCCTCTCTCCCTTCCACAGATTAATCTCTGACAAAAAGACTGAAAAACATGAGAAACCTTCATTTTTATTCTAGTAAATGTGACAAAATTCCTCTTTACCAAGAATGGCTGAGATTACCTGAAACTGTTGAAGGAGCTTTACCTTTCCACAGTGCAGCACTACTCTTGGGAGCTGCTGAAGGAAATGGTATTCTCTACAAATTGCAAGCCTCTTTTCTCATTATCACAGACAGCAAAGCTTGGCTTACAGAAATGAGCTATGACATGAGGTAACCTTAGCAATGAATTACTGCAAGTTTTTCTCATCAGTGAATTTCTGGAAGTTTTCCTTTATGTATTTCATGGACAAGGTCATGCCTGTAGAGGGGTGCATAAGCAGAAATACTGTGGAACAGCACCCGCAGATTTAAATTAAAATTTAAATTAATTTAATCCATACTACCAGGATGGATTAGTCTGGATAGCATATGCACTTTTTTTTTAGCAATAGAAGAATAAGAAGGTGTGAATAGGAAACAACTCTTACTTTCCTTTCAGGTGCAAAAAACAAGGTGCAAAATGAGACTAGCTAATGGTGTATCCGCAACAAATGAAATCTGGTGGTCCTTAACAAGACAGATCACTACCTGCAGAGGCCATATTTTTTTGGAAATAGTGTTGAGCTAACGGGACTCCTTATCTAGTATGCCTGTTCTTCTCTGTGCCATATGAAACCAAGCTTTAAAGAAAATTCCATTATTAATTATAAGCCCCTTTTCAGCTCAAAGCCTAATGTCAAAGATGTACTTTCTTCCTATTTTTTTTGTTTTCAGAGTATAATTATATATGAGGTTGATCAATTCCAGTCTCTAAGTAACTGACATTTAATTTCTTTTGTGTCTTCTGCACGGGGATCAATAGAGCATTCAGCTCTGATAAATATACCTCTTCAGACATAGGGTGTTCTGAAATGTTGAGCTATATGAGGTATTTTAGACAGCTTGATTTTTAATAAGCAAATTCTGCACAGGAGAGAGGTGTACTTGATTTTGAAAGTATCAATTTTAAAGAAAAAGATGAAATAGCTGTAAAGGAGGATGCATAGAAGTAGTCTGAATTTCACTAATTTGATAAGTTCTTTGAAGGAAGAGAAGACATTCTGTGTTTTATATTTTAATTAATAAGAGAGACCAAGGTCCATCCTTCCTCTTGAGTCTTCTGACAGCTGTTGAATTTTGGGGTACCGGTCAAGTTAACCCTTTCCCTTATAGTCAATGACAGCTTTTTACATGTATGTGTGCACTCATTCTTTCTGAGTTATTGAAGTGGCCAGCTGGGGGTAATGATTCCGAATTTGCTTGAACTGCGGAGTTTGCAGCTCACATAAGTTTTCTCTAATTGTCCCTGAAGCTAAGGTATTTGAAAAATGTTTAAGAGAGCATCAATGCTGCCAAAAGCCATCTGCCCTAGTAGTACCCAAACATGTAATGATTCCCATTCAGAAAGGTACTACCTGATGCCACAAATATCTGCTGTGTAGTAGTACTGCTACTGCAAGACATCATAAATGAGCACTATGAAAACTGCAGGTTATGTAATTAAACTGTGGAGGCCCACATGTATTCATGGAAGAAAAACATGTGTCAAAGTGTGCTACCTGCAAAGACACCAACTCTGGCTGAGAACGAGCCTGAGACAAAGTTTTTTTGAAGGGAGGATATGTATTTTGATGCCTCTTGTATCAAAAATGTCATTGATGATTTGATAGATGGTGTCAGGGTTTCAACTGGGATGGAGTTTCTTGCTAGCACTATGTTTTGGATTTGGGATGAGAATAGTATTGGTAGTGCACTGATGTTTTTGATCATTGCTAAGCAGTCAAGGCCTTTTCTGCTTCTCCCTCCACCCCACCAGCAAGTAGGCTGGGAGTGCACAAAAACTTGGGAGGAGACACAGCCAGGACAGCTGACCCCAGCTGACCAAAGAGATATTCAATGCCATATGATGTCAAGCTCAGTATATAAAGCTGGGGGAAGAAGAAGGAAGCGGAGGGAGGCATTCGGGACACATTTGAAATTACGGTGTTTTCTCTTTCTGAGTAACTGTTACGTGTGATGTGATGGAGCCCTGTGTTTCTAGAGATGGCTGATCACCTGCCTGCCGATGGGAAGCAGTGAACGAATTCCATCTTTTGCTTTGCTTGTGTGTGCAGCTTTTGCTTTACTTATTAAACTGTCTTTATTTCAACCCATGAGTTTTNAAAGCTGGGGGAAGAAGAAGGAAGCGGAGGGAGGCATTCGGGACACATTTGAAATTACGGTGTTTTCTCTTTCTGAGTAACTGTTACGTGTGATGTGATGGAGCCCTGTGTTTCTAGAGATGGCTGATCACCTGCCTGCCGATGGGAAGCAGTGAACGAATTCCATCTTTTGCTTTGCTTGTGTGTGCAGCTTTTGCTTTACTTATTAAACTGTCTTTATTTCAACCCATGAGTTTTCTCACTTTTACTCTTCTGGTTCTGTTCCTCATCCTGCCATGGGGGGAGCGAGCCAGCAGCTGCATGAGCCTAGTTGCTGGCTGGGGTTAAGCCACAACAGATGGCTATCGTATCACAGATGAATACTATTCCAAAAAGCATATTAAGTACATTACTGTATTATGCCTGAGTTTTGTTTTTCATTTTCCTGCTTTTCATTAGAAATTAAGAATGTTACATGACAAGTTTTTATATTGTGTTATCATGCCTGAGGCAGTTAGTGATCTCACTTGCACAAGTCACTACAAAAGTCAGTAGGGACTCCATTCTTCACCAGTGTAATCTGACTTGTATGTTGGGATAAATTCATACTCACTTTCTCTGCTATATATACTTACCCTGAAAGTTTCATATCCTTGATAGGTGGTTTTATGTCACAACTTTTTCTAAAATCTGGTAAGTGGAAGAGATACAGTTTGATCACAATTTTATCACTGCTTATGTCAGTGAAGACTCTTTTAGTTGATAAGTCTGTTTCAAACAGAGCGAGACCTCTAATCTTATTTGCTAATGCAGTGTTTCATATGCACAATGTTAAACATCTGTTTTTCCAGTTTATTCATTAGCTATCAAATATATGTGCATAGATGCTCTCATTTTCTACAGAGCTTGAATCATACTCATTCAGAATCTTCATTTTTCAATAAACAGTTCGCACAGATAGGTGAATTTGCAGCAAGTCTTTACAACAATCCTTTGCTTTTATTCCTTCATAATATGATTTTTTTTTTCACCAATCTTTGTTTAGCTGTTTTTCTCTCAAATTTTTGGAATACTCAGGAGATGCCACTAAGTTTTCAATATGGTAAACTGTATTGCAGTATTTGTATCACAACTTAAAAACCTGAGAGACTTTCTGTATAATGTTTTCCAGATAGTACTGAAAATACCAATAAAGAGTTTGGAAAACTAAGTTTAAAGACAATGTTAATGAAGTAGTTAGTACAGAACAGATAGCCAATGGCTGCTGCTGAGAGGAGTATTTTTAGTCTGAAGTCAAGATCAGTGTTTTCTGTTTCATAGTCTCTAACAAAAACAAGGAGGTAAAATGATCAAATGGAGGAGGAGACTGTGCATTTAGTTCAATTATAGGAGATTTCATGCCCTTATTTATAGAAAGCCAACGTAAGTTATACAAAGCCAAATTTAAGAGAGACGGCAAATCCTGGAAATACAGAGATTATTTTATAGTATGAGTGCATGATTTCAAAGTTGAATATAGACCTTAGAATCACTTAGTAGTTTACATGCAGTCCTAAAGCAATAGAAAAAATGATGCTAAAGTGCAGAGCTAAATGTCCTATCCAAGAGTCACCTAACATTTAAAGTTCCATACCTTTGATTAAAATGACAAGGCAGTTATCATCCTGCAGGATTAATGTCTTTGACAGGTACCTTCACATCAAAGCCACTGCTGAAGGAGGCCAAAAAAATCTTAAGCTTTTGCCTTACTCTTTAGTGATTGTGATTTTGCTTGATCTTTATGCAAAATAAAGAAAAAAAAGTAGTAGATCTTAAATTTGATGCCCATGATACTTATGTAAAGTTTAAATTACCCTGATTCAGACCTTCGCTACCACACGTTTTCTGTGTGATTTTAGGCAAGATGTTAAACTCTATATTACAACTCCACTAATAGTCATAGTGCTGTCTCACTCACTTTGATTTTTGGATCAGAATCATATCCTCAGTTGGCCTACTTTAGAGCAGCTTCACTTGAGTAAAAGCAGTCTTCATCATGTGAGCACATGGCTGGTTTTGTGGTAGAAACCCCACACTGGGGCAGTGATAGAAATACATCCCTTGTTTGAAGGGGCAGTAAAATGTCACCTAGCAGCATATAAATGCGTCTAAACCCAAGAGATTCTAGGTGCATTCACCTTTCCTTTTCCTTTTTTCTTATTTGCCTACAAATGTGAGAATGTGCCTGTGAGAAATTATCCATTAAAGTTGCTTTCCACTACTATACGGTAAAATTCTAATTTAAAAAAATCTTTCCTAAATGAAAGTGCTCTTTTCTGGTACCTCTGGTGATGTGGCAATCGGAGTTGGTTTATGCTCTCTCTCATCCCTTAAGCGTTCTAGTTATACAAGAACTAATTTGTGTAGAAATGAAAGAACTGGTATTCTAGCCAGCTCATTAGGTGCAATTAAAAGAAAACCTTCCCTCAGGATCAATGAAAATCACTACCAGAGAAATAATTGTTAATGTTAGAGGGCTATCTTCCCTTAAGTATAATAATGTATTGGCCTGCATTCTTCATGCACTCTTTGTGGTTCTATTAGAAGCAACACACAATGAAAGAACACTCACTTTCTTGAAAGGAATATTGGAATCTAGCTTTCTGTCTTTTCTTTTTAATGGAACCTATGTACCACAGAGTGAAAACTTACATTTAGAAAGCTGATTTTCAAATGTCAATTAACTAGTTTCGTAATTCAACATTCTTTTAAATTTTATTTTTAGTGTAAATTTCTGTGATAGAACATAAAGCATTAAAAGGTATAGTATACTAGCTAGATTAAGTTAATGACTGTATACTCATACTGAAAGATAAAATTTTGCAGTATGTATAGTATTACGAAATATTTAATATAATGATGCTGGAAGTCATTCATCTGAAATGATTCCTCAAAAAAATATGAAAGTTATGCTGATATTAATTCTTCTGAGATCTGCAACTCTCTTGTCTTCAAGCACAGGAGTATTTTGGAGCACACAGGTGCAGAGCAAGAGCTTATGTATTCCTGAGTAAGCAGATCAATCTACTCCATCCCTCCCCGAAGCTCTGATGTGTGCCACAGGAGTCTATTTTTTCTTTTTTTTAATCACATATTTAAAAAACAGAACAAACACATTTTTATGTTCTGTATAGACTTGTTTGTTACGATACACTATCAAGTGTTTTGTCCAGTTACTATTAAATGGGCTACAGCCATTTCCTCAGGGAGATTATTTAGAATTTAGCAGATATTAGTGTTGGTAAAACATTCATGATGTTCATCCTAAAATGTTTCATTTGTTCTGTGTCACCCTACTGCATCTAAAATTCTCCTCTTAGACCTTTCTCAGTGATGTTCAGTGCTCTTTAGGAAAAAACACTTTTTGTCTTCTCTCTCTTTCTCTCTCTTCTTTTTTTTTTTTTTTAAATCATACAAAGCATGCTTCTAACTAAAAATTATTGCCTCCATGTTCTGATCTAGTGTTCCACAAAATAATGACAGGTAACTACTTTAAATAACTGAAAATAATTGCTGTGATACATTAAATACTAAACTATAATTATTATCTGAAAGCTATAAAACCCCTATTTGTTCAGTTGCTTCTTTGCAATAAAAGACCTACTCTTCCTAGAACAGCAAGATGACTTAATTTGGTGAATAATAAAGAAAAACATTTGTAAATGACAGATTTTTTTATTTTTTTGCTATTGATCAAAGTTGCAATTACTAGAGCAATTAACTTTTTGATCTCCATTAGGGTGCAAGTGTAATCAACAAGAGTTAAAAATGACATGCTGTTACTTTTTTGCAATGAAATGGACTAGCAGTAGCTGTTCGAGAATTTTAGCAGTGAATCATGCTCTGTAACGGATACAATAATCATCATGTCCTTTAGAAATGTGTACATGAAGAGTACAGAAAATAGTAATATAATATCTTGAAAGAAGATACTATTTCTGGTGTTCATCTATTAAAACTGAACCAATTGGTCTGAAGATTCTGAACTTTTTCTTCAGGTAAATCAGTTAACAATATCTTACACAACTTGTATATTTTGACATATATAAACTGAGGTCAAATGTGACCTCAGTTTTCGTTGATCAGTATCAACGTGTGAAAGCTAAGTTATATGATGAATATTTTGTCAGGCCAAATATGTACTGTGCATGTGTAGTACATATGTTTACGATAGATTTATCTAGATAAGTAGCTTTAAAGGAGCAGCGTAATTAAAAAGAGAATGCTTTTCCTCATGTTATCTAAGGCAAAGTTATTTGAACTTAATATCCTGCTTTTGCTAGTGAGCATGAGGTTTAGTTTCAATGGCTCAGGCTATCACAGATTTTCTCCTTCTAAACCTAAACCTGAGATATTCTAGAAACACTCAAGCTAAAAAAAGAGAAAAAACCCTCCATTCTCAGGGTAAATATGAATTATGCTTACTCCTATTTTGTTGCTATCAAAAATGGAAATTCATTTTTTCAACTTGTTGAAAATATATCCCTCTAGAGTAATATAGCAATATAGTCCACTGTAGGATCTTGTAGGATCCTGAATCTTCTCATTCTGGCAGCAAATAAAGTTGTACATAAACTTGTCCTAATACTTTGCTTAAATCTAGACACATTTCCATATGCCTGGTTTTATGGGAAGGCATTTCTAGATTATTCTTGCTATTCTCATTAAAAAAATTCTTCTAATTTTAGGTTATCGTTTAATCATAGATGCTTTATATTCATTTGTTCTTGTGCCAATGATGTCCATTAGCATAAGTATCTTAAACAGCTCTAAATCAGTGATTTTCAGAATGAGGAAGAAATGTTAGCAGAATGCCTCATTCTGCTTCTTAACTTGTAATTGATAGATAAAGAGCAACAATATTAACCACCTTTCCTCATGATATGATATCCAACAGGACTGTCCATTATTGTTAATCTATGCATAAAAACATTAAACTGCAGCTAATAGGATGTGAAAAATATTAAAAGCTAAATATCCAAATTCTTTTTGAAGATCTAGGAAAAAGGTTTTGAGCCAAATGTCTTTTATTATGTCCCAGCACCTGGGGAAATTTCCAAGTTAAAGTATCAGAAAATATAAATTTTAGTCTGATTATCATATATATAATTTATTTGGCAATATAATGTTGGCAGCATCTCTGATACATTGATCACTGTTTGTATGCCTTATCTATAACTCCAGTGAATCACATAGTGGAGCTAACAAAAGGTTAGCACTTCATTGTAAGGTTATAGAGAAGTTCAAGACAGGAAAAGAGTACTATGATACTGAAATACAACTATAGAATGTATTCAGATAAGCAAAATACTTATGAGACTGGAATGTGGTATTGTATACTGGATAACTGAACTGATTTGAGTTTTAAAGTGTTTCTCTCAAATTCCATTTTTTGTTTATTTTTAACCAAGTTCAGTTCACATCACAGCTAGAAAAATAGTATTTTGACCCAGTAAGAGACTGGTCAGGAACAAGAACCATGTGACTGAGACAAATGAAGGGGGAATTGGAATTCACTAAATTAATATTTTTTCTCTGAAGTAAAATTATTATAGTACTAGAATGTAAGTTGGAGGCTTTATAGCTTTAAGAGCTTGGACTACACCACATTAAGAGACCTTGTAGTCTTAAATAGACAAGAATGAGAAAGTGAAAAAGATGGGTTAACAAGCAGCAATAAAAGTGAAAGCAATTCAGCCACAATCATTCAATAAATTAGTGGCAAAATGGGGGATACAGATCTCTCAACCACTAATGAGCCATTCATTAAACCAAACTGTGTTTCAATTTATCTGTTTTAAATAAAACTCAAACCTGAGCTATTTGTTGCTGTCAGACATGTGCCAGTGCTCATTTCCAGCATTATTTTGGTTGAATTGCCTTAGCATTATCTGTACGTAGTTTGTGAAATGAATACCACGTTTCCCAAATAGTCATATTCAACGAAACTAAAATATGCATTCCTTGAGCTACTGCTGTTGGTAGACAAAGGGATGTGGGGGAGAATTAAATAACATATAAAGTCTTTGAATCAAAGTGACTCCATAATTCCTTAAATCTTTCTTGAGACAATTACATGTATGAAAGAAATCACTGGGAATCTAAATACCTGGAAACGTTTCAATATAAGGAAACAAAATTTTAAAATATANTTTTTTTTTTTTTTAGTAACCAGGATGTTAAACTGTAAAATTCCTTACTGTATGCCTGGTTAACTCTTTTCCCATCTGTATAACTGTCCCTGTACTGCTAAGGTTTATATATTATAGTAAAGCAACAATGATAAACAAACAGTAGAACAATAGCAGTAAGAAGATTAGGTACTTATATGGTATTCTGTATATTTTCTTCCTGTGATACTTTGTGTGTGCCTATTAGGGTCAGCACTATTAACATTTTATCAAGTCTTCACTTCTCAAGAGATTAATGAACCAGTATCTAGGGAAAATGCTGAAACAAACCAAGCAAAATTCATCTGGAAAGCAATGCTAAAGAGGTAGCATATTTCTTCAACAAATAGTGTTTTGATTTGGTATAGTATATGTTATTGCTAGTTAGATTTAGTGCTCTTGTGTAATGGTAGGTCAATGGGAGAAGAGGTTTATTAGCTGAGGCATAAAAGATTAAAGCAAGAAAAAAAATTGTAACATTGTTTTCTTTGTGACTTCCAAGCGACTATGTTTCAGTAGTTCAGTAGAATCTGAGTTTCACAAAGAGAAATCATATTAATCCTCATATAACCATTCCATGCATCCACTTTCAAAACCACTGAAGATGCTTTAATCCATATCACATTCATCCTTAACTAATGTTTTTGCATAAGATTGAATAAAATGAAATTTTTGGTGGTGTGGAGGGGCTGCAGCCATGCATGAAGCACAGATTTAGGGCTTTAGGTCTACTCCCAAAAATGTTTCATGTAAGCCTGGCATTTGACTATCTGTGGAATTATTGTATGTTGGATATATGCAGTTAAGGGCAAATAATGGTCTATAAATGACTGATTTTCCAGACAATTTCAACATGAAAAAGGTAGAGGATTTTGTGACTTGAGAGAGGAGCTGTTTGTGCATGCTCACAGTTTTCAACAATGTGGTTTTTGACAAGAAGCTAAAATGGTTGTCCTGAAGATACTCATTAACTACTAATAGAAAAATTAGAAGAACTCTGCTTTGATTTGATTCTGTGAATACTTGAGAAGAAGCTCTTTGAAAACGGAGAGTTGCGTTTGAGCTTTTTCTCATCTGATAGTATCCCTTGCGGCTTGTTGAAATAGACTTTGCATAGCAACAATTATTTGGTAAATCGGATTTTTTCTCCACATTGATCTTAAAAAAGTCTATAATTTTTATTCTAACTGGCCATTGCTACTCAGTATGAAGTAAGTGATCACTTGAATTTTGAATCAGTTCACAAGAAGTGAATCTGTTTTTACTGACTACCCCGTAAGAATAACATTGTGAAGTTTTTATCTTCTATTCATTATGGATAGTAAATTTAGAAACAAGTAGTTCTTTATTATTTATAATTACAGTAAATATTATTTTTGTACCAGAGATTCACTGTGTAGGATTTCATTTTGTTTACTTTGTTTCTTGCCCTTACTCTGGTTATATTCTGTCTCCTATTATCAAAACAGTTCCATTTTAGGTGGAGAAGATCCCCAGAAATTGCAAGCTCTGTTGTAAGAGAACTTGCTGTGCTTTAGTATAGCAGTGCTTGACCTTCCTATACATAGCACAAGTTGGGGAGCACAGCAGTAGCAAGCACCACAAATTATTGTCCTTTCCCCTTTTTTTTTCACCCCTTTTTCTTTTTTAGTAATGTATACATCTCCAGAAAGACAAATATTCTGTTGGTGCTGTACTGAAGGAAAATTACTTAAAAACTGAGACTCTCTAGTTTGAATCACTGTTTTGCTTTTGTTTTGAATTAATTCTTGCCAAGAAAGATAGTGAATAGGTGGTTATGTCAATGGAAAACACTACAATATCTTTTGTTCCTCAGTTCCTGTGCCAGGATCAGTGATTGCTGATACTATCAAGAAGCCTATGAAAATATTTGCTCTGGAAAGACGTTAAGAGTGAGAAAATATTAATGTGAACTTTACGCAGTGAAGAAACTACAGAAAAGTCAAAATTTAGCCTTAATAGAACTGGAACATTGTCTTATGAATTATTCTGTTTCTGTAGCTTACTTTAGCAAAATTTATCCTGATTTCATCTGTGATAGAGTTAATTTTCTTCCTAGTAGCTGCTGTGTTTTGGATTTAGTATGAGACTAACGTTGATATATGAGACAACACATATTGTTTTAGTCATTTAGTCATTGCTAAGCAATTCTTATGTCAAGAACTTTTTCAGTTTTCTATAGAAGCTGAGAGGGCTTAGACTAAGCATAGAAGCTTAGACAGGAACAGCTGGCCAAAGGAATATTCCATACCATAGATGTTATGCTCAGTATATAAATGGGGGTTGGCTGGGGGGGCAGGACTCCACAATCGCTGCTTGGGCCGGGCAATTGAACATCAAGTGATCAAGTGATGAGCAACTGTATTGCATGACCTTTTTTTTTTTTTTTTTTAATATTCTTTTACCATTATTAGTATTATTATTTTCTCTTCTGCTAATGTTCCATTAAAAACTGTCTATCTCAACCCATGAGGTGGTTGGTGTTTTTTTTTTTTCCTTTTCCTCCCTCTTTTCCTTATGCTGGTGGGGGAGAGAGGAAGTGAATGGCTGCGTGGTCCTAGTTGCCAGCTGGGGTTAAACCACAGCAACCTTAACTTAATAACATGCCATACTTCTCTTCCTCCCTGCTCCCAATTTTAGTTCCGTTATAGAATACAGATGCATGGTCTAAGAAACAGACAGAAAATTCATACAGAGATATATTTCCTTTCTTATATAGCCTGACTGTCATGTAATGCTTTTTATCACTTTTTTACTCTTCCCACTTTCTGTTCCATGTCATTGTGCTCCCTTCTAGATGTATATAGGCTGGATGAAATTTAATTAACAATCAAGTATTTTGTGTTTATTTCAAACATTTCAGCAAATACACAATTAATTGAAATTCTCAAGGTATGAACAGTCGGGCAAAAAGTCTTTATGCTACTTATTGCGCTAGGAATAGGCACTGCCCCTGAGAATTTACAATATGATTTCATGGAAGATTAGGAAATGTCTCTCTCTTAGGGTAACCATGGTATCTGAATTCATCATATTCTCTATAAATTTAATGCAGGTATATCAGTCTTTATGTTATTATTATCACTTTACAAATGTAGTTGGTGATGTATTCAATACAATCTTCACTTTAATTATCCTAACAATACATTAGAAAAATAAGAAAGTTATATTGTCTTGATTTTGCCAAAAGGAAACCAAAATAAAGCCTGTCTTCTCCCCCACAGAATAATTACGATCTTATTTAGCAAGTCTGTGATGTCATGCTGAGTACAATTGTAATTTTCTCACTGCATTATCTGTCATCTTGAAAGAGACAGAAAAAGAACCAACTGAATTTTCTTTGCTTTTGTTTTGAATGAAATAGTAGCAGTTTTCCATTAGAAAAAAAAAAAAAAAGGATCTTTCCGTTGACCATAAATGAGCTTTGGATGAGACTTTGAAAGATGACTCTTATCTTCTAATACCTCTTGGAAAATGAGATGACTACTGCTGTTTTTATGCAGTATAAAGACAGGTTTACTTTAGCTTCTAGTTAAAGTGGTACATAGATAAATACAAAAAATATTTGTTAACATGCAGTACTATTAAAGACAGCATGTTTGCCTTCTAAATGCTAATATAAATCCCTTGGCAAAAGGCAGAATTTCAGGAACACCGATATTATCTCTTGTAAGTTCAGTGATAAAATAGATAATGTACTGCAGCCAAGGCAGAATTTAGTTTTATACCAGATAATCTATTTTGCACAAAGCTGAGCCTAGCCATTTGTCCTAGTTTCAAGTGATTTGCTTCACTTCAAATACTGATCAGTAACTGATAATCACTTTCAACAATGCATTTTTTACACAGCATTTTTTCCACCAAATAAATTCACAGCCATATTAATTTGTACTCATTATAGTACACTTTGCTGCTAATGCCAGAAAATTAAGCATTTGAAGTTACATCAGCATTATAGTATAAGAAAAGTTGTTCAAAAGGTGTACTCTACAGACTATCATTTAATCTTTAATTAAAACTCTACAGAAGATTCTTTTTTTCACTAGTATACTGATGCACAACCAACTTTTTATGCAAATGTTCCTAAGCTGCATCATCATCAGCTGCTCTTAGGTCCATATTATTTCAAAGGGTCTTATATGGAACCAATAAACACCTGAAAACCACCAGTTACTAGCCAGCAGAACAAAAGAGATTGCTAAACTGACATGAGCTATGTTGCACAATAAATAGATCATTTTTGCTGCAGCAACACGGGCTTCATTTTTCCTTGCACTTATCTTGACTTAATGGACATTTCAAGACACAAGATGCATAAACCTTTATTTTACTCCATTTAATGAGTCTTTGATTTCTTACAGAGGGTAGTCTGAGAGTTTCTTTACTGTGTATGCACTCTGTGTGTTCACATGGGGTGTGTAATACTATCTAATCTGGAATAACTGTGATAATTACTTGCTTGACCTCTTACAGGCTGTTTAAATTGGTAGATTTACTGTGTATCAGAGATTGCACAATCATGAGCAGTGCCTTCTCTGGGGAGGTGGCTTCAGTAAGAACCAATAAGGACAAGATAGCTGATGGGATGAACCCTTAGAAGGTGGCATCATTCAATCTGAGCATTACTGAATTAAGTAAAGCAAAATGGAAAGGCAGTAAATTGATGACTATATTAACAAAGCAATTGTTTATCTCAAGCACTCATGCTATGAAAAACTAAGTTCTAGAGAGATGACTTGGTAATTCTGTAACAACTGTAACTGTATCCTTTATATAGCTAGTCTAAATACAACCGAGACTAATAATGACTAAATGTCTATCAATAGCTCCAGTTAAATGAATTGGGCAAGAATGCAGCGTACTGTGAAAACAGATGGAGGGTTCTCCCCCTCCATCTTCTTCATAGACAGAGGAGTTCTATTCCTTAAGACTACCAATCTACCATTTTTAGAATATAATTTTCATTGCTGTTTCAAAACATAATATGAAAATAGAGAGTTCTATCTCTTCCCTCTTATGGGTTGTATTTATCACAAAATTATATGGCGTTGTTTCTATCACAGGTACCAAGCAATTCGATAACATTAACTCATGTTTCCCACAGCGAATTGCATGGATGGCACAAGCATTCTCTTCTAACAGTAAATTCTCAGAATAAAGGTAGTAATATTCAAACATACTGAGAAGGAATATGAAAGAGATAATTTGTATTTATTATTCTTTATGTGAAATCAAACAAAACTAGCAAACACAGCAAAAGTGGCCATGTAATTGGAAAATGCTTGGTGAATGAAGAAAGATACAATCATTCCCCATTGTATTCTAATCAAACTGGTGCGTAGTGAGCTCTGCATGTATGGAAGAAGATAAATAGATTAAAAATGTGATTTATCCTGAGCCTTTTCCATGTGGCATTATTAGTAGGCTATTAGTAAATAGCTCTTAGATTTTAATACCAGTCTGGTTCCTATAGCAGCATTCTTTTACCTTTATTTCCACAATAGTTTTTTCTACAAAGACATAAATATTAAGACACATTACACATTTCATTATCAAAAATCTGGGAGGCGATACAGCAAAGACAGCGGACCCCAACTGACCAGAGGGATATTTCGTATCATAAGATGTCATGCTCAGTATATAAAGCTGGGAGAAGAAGGAAGCAGGGAACATTTGAAATGATGGCGTTTTGTCTTCTGAGGTAACTGTTATGTGTGATGGAGCCCTGCTTTCCTGGAGATGGCTGATCACCTGCCTGCTAAGGGGAAGCAGTGAATGAATTCCTTGTTTTGCATTTTCCAATTCTTCTCCCTATCCCACTGCAGGGGAGAGCAGCGAGCAAGTGGCTGCATGATCCTAGTTGCTGGCTGGAAACCCACCCTCTACACTCTTGTGTCTCAAAGTTGGTGATTCTTCAAGAGATCACAAATACCACCAGGAAAAGGGAGTGAGTGCACACTGAGTAACATTGTCTAAAGAAAATAAATGAATAAGGATCTTAGGGCTCGAATGTGTAGTTTGAGTGTCCAAGAATGATATGGATTTTGTTTTGTTTATTCATATGTTCAGACAGTCTTTAGTACTGGGACTAACAAGAATTGATGATTTTTGTCATGCTCTTCACAATCTGAGTTATGGGAGGTGACGTGACTGAGAGTTATACTTGTTTTATGTGGCACACAGGCTTTATGAAGAATGGCATAATATATTTTAGTCACATCTCTATAATGTGATTGTAAACAAATATTAGTCATGAATGTATTCCCTGGGAGGAAAATGTTTATAGAGTCCTTGAGGGGAGGATTATTGATTATTGCTAGAGCTGAAAGATATTAGCAAGTATGTTAAATAAATCAGGAATCCATTGTACCAGTGCAATACTGCCACAAACGCTTGCTTGAATTCTATTTTTTTCTGAATAGTATGATTGTTGCCATCAAGATACTTGTCTGATTGCTTATGCAGTGCATTCCACTCCTTCACCTTTAGGAACAGCTGCAGAGTCCCCAGGGCAGTACGTCATCTTCTGACTAGGGCCAAGGCTGAGAGCAGAGGTCTGAGCACACCCTTAGGGGTGGGATGTGGTGGTGCCAGAAGCTATGACAGGAATGAATTTCTTCCATCCTCACAGTGTCTTCCTTCTGTCCTGCTCTCTAAAGCAGACAAAACCAAGGCACAAGGAGGGGACATCTCGCTCCCTGTCTTACAAAGCTGTCCACATTGCTCTGTCCTTCAAAGGGCCCGCTTTATCCCTCCATAGTGAGGGGAGGGTGTTGGGTCCATGGTATCCACCCTCATTGCAAGGCTGTCGTGCCGGCTTGCATGCCAACAGCATGAAGCCCCTAAGGCAGGAAGCCAAACCCTGACAAGAAGGTCAGCTCTGGGGTCAAGGTTACAAGAGGCTCCATGCATCCTGACAACACTGAGTCTTGTGACACAAACCCATACTGGCAAGGGTAGGCTCTGAGGCCGGCTGACAAGAGGGCACTTGTTGCCCCACAGACTTGAACCCTTCTTACAGGGAGGTGGAGGTGCTGTTTGCACAGAAAAGGGTTGCCCCGCTGTCCCACAAGGACAAGGGTTGTGAAATACCTCCCCTGCAGAGGGCATCCACGCTCTGTACAACACTGCACTGCAGCAGGACTTGAAGCCACGGGGTAAGAATCGCATCCAAGAAACCTCAGTAATATGAACAATCCCCGTGTGACTCTCACCCTCTTTACAGGGCCATCACATTCCCTAGCCCAAAGAGTAAAGGCAGAAAGAGCAGAACCTTGAACCCTGTCTGCAGTGAGGCTGCCTGGATCCGAGTAACAAAGGTAACATCCTCCCAGCCACTCCAAAATACCCAGGGACGGGGATCCCTTTGCTCAACTCACTAGCCACTGCTTATAATGACCTAGCCTCCATGGGTGGAAGCTGCCCAGCTGCCTTCATGAGAGCTGTGGCTGCGGAGTTCAAGTTGCTGTTGAGGCTGGCACCTGAGCACGTTCTGCTGGGCAGGGAAAGCAGTGACGGAAGAAGTTTCGGCCCTGCTTACAGGGTTCTTGCTCTGCACTGGCTCAGCATCATCGTGCCACAACCTCAGATCACAGGCCAGTCCCTAAATTGCAGGTCAGCCCTGGTCCCAACGGGCAGAGGAGCCTCCTTTGACCAGATCTAAGGGATGCTTACACCAAGCAGGCTGCCAGCCGGGCAGGGGGCTGCAGAGACCTGAACCCTTCTTATGGCAGGTCAGTGTACAGGTGGAAAGGGTCAATGAGCTCTACCTTCCCTCAGAGCAACAGGAATGACTCTCTCAACAGCCAGGCAGCGGAGCACAGTGGCAAAAGGCCACCCAAAGAGCTGGGGCCCTAGCCCTGACTGCAGCCTGTTCCCTAGACCTCTGCCCTGTCCCTCTGAAAGGCCAGGGCAGGAGTCACCTACCGGCTAACAGGGGGCATGACTTGTGCCCTGATTATGGGCTCGTCACCGTGCCCTGAGCGCCGTTCTCGTTTCTTATTATTTTTGCTCTGCTTTCTTACAGATTTTCTTTCTGTCCCAGCCCCATAATTTTTTTTCTTGTTCTGTAAGGATACAAAATAATTTAAAAAAATTAAGTTGAAACCTTAAGGCTTACTTTCTCAATTTTTTAGGAATTATTGCTTCTGTAAATATAATTCAAAATTCTTGTCCCTAGCTGGTCTGAAAACGCTGATGAGATTTTTTTCTTTCTTTGATGCAGCATTATTTTTTTCTAAACTGTTTCAAACAATGAGGTATGGCCCTTGATTCAACTCTAATATATTTCACCTAGCACCTGGAGTTAGAACTGTCAGTAGTAGTCAAGAAAGTTGCTTTAGCATTTCCTACTGAAACCTTCATCCTGTCTCCTGCTTTGTACACTTACCAGCTTAAACCTGTCCCCTCACACGCTAACTTATATTTTCTTTCCCCTTGCCAGCAAAGATTTTCCTCAGCTTTTTGCTCGTACTCATACTGTTCTTCCTTTAAGAGCTACCATGCTACCCTTTCACCTGGAGGATTCATTAAATTTCTTGTATAATTCTTCAGAGCTTTTTGCCCAGTGAATTAGCTGGTATACTCTTTATATCAGTTATGTGCTAGCTGTCACCCAAATGCTCTTGCAATCCTCAGATAGATCAGTATTTCCTGCCTAAACACAGCAGTAGCACCTCAGTTCCTCCTGCTCAAAACGTTCTGCTCTCTGCATAGAGGTACCTTAGGGATTCCTGCTCAAACTCCTCTGCTCTCCCTGCTGAGGAAACACCGGGCTTCCTGCGCAAACCCTTCAGCTCTCCGCACTGACACACCTCAGGGCTTCGCCCAAACTGTTCTGCTGTCCTTCCTTCCTGCCCAAACCCATCTGCTCTCCTTTCACAGGTGCCTCAGGGCTTCTCAATGGATCCTTTCTGCTTTCCAGGCTGAGGTACCTCAGTGCTTCTTTCTCAAACTCCTCTGCTATCCCTGCTGAGATACCTCAGCTCTTCCCAACATGACATTCCAACTGCTTTCATCAAAATCATCATCATGTATTTCACCATGGCGCTGTACCCCTTCAAGCATCGCAGTGTTTCCTGCTGTCTCAGTTTATTTAGCCCCGAAAGGCAACAAAGAACCATGCAGCTGCTCATTCCCACCCCTACAAACATCCTTGCCCAGCTGTGGGATGAGGGGAGAATCGGAAGAAAAAGGCAAAACTCATGGGGTGAGATAAAGCCAGTTTAACAGAATAGTGAAAGAAAGAGGAAAACAACAATAACACTGATAGACGAATGTAAAATCACAGTTAATGTACCGCTGCTCACAGACTGGCTAGTTTGGGTCAGCCGAGCCCCAGCTGTGTCCTGCGTCCCGACACCACCACCACCTCCCCAGTCCCCAGCTCCTTGTGAAAATTAAGCCTGTCCGTGCCGGAACCAGGGCACCTACCTAGACACAGGAATTGCCCTTGCAGAAGTATCTCTGCTTGATGAAAGCAAAGCAGGTAAGATGTTGCTAAGAAAGAAAAGCCCTTGGGCAATCAAAGAAAACAAAGGGGTTGTATTAGCCTGTAGGCAGCAAAAAGACACCAGGAATCTAACTTGGGAAAACTGGAGCATTTCCTTAAAGCTGCAAAGTTGCTGGTTGTTACAAAGTGTTGAAAATAAAAAGTATGTGTCGTTTGGGTGAACTTAGCTCATTATAATGTGAAAGCCACCCCTCCACATCTTGAGCTGTAGCCCTCTAGATGACACCCCCTGCTCACTGAGCACATATAATAATTTATGAATATACTATAATTCAAAGCAAGAATACAAGTAGCCCATAGGAGCTTATTGTGAAATCACGAGCCGCCAATGAAAAGTACAGCATGCCAATTAGTTGATTTTTGTAAAATATAAAAGCTTACAATGCATAAGCCGAGGTGTGCTAGCTTTGTGGAGTTTCCACCTGGCACCCACACGAAATAAACTTCTCGACTCCGTGTGTGGATCGGCTGTTTACGCACCAGGTAAAGAACCCAGAGTTGGGACAACGTGCTCTCCTTGCTGAGGTTCCTCAGGACTTCCCGGGCAGCCCTTTCTGCTGTCCCTGGGGTGTGCTTAAGAAAAGGGAATCGCGTACTGAGCAAGAACAAAGGGCTTACGGAACAGGCGGCTCTGTACGAACAGTGCGCGCCTTGCGAGGGACCGGGCCCCGGGAGAGGAACAGGCGGCCGGTGAAAGGCCGGTTCTAAACGCGCCGTGAACACGCCGCCCGGGAGCCAGCTCCAGCGCAGGCGAGCCCGCGCTGGGGGAGGGACCGGCGGCGACGGGCGCGGCAAAGGGCTCTTTTTGGGGCTCGGGACGCGGGAAAAGCGGCGCGCTCGTGCCGGGCCGGCCGCTGGCGGGAGGGCGGTGACGTGGCGGGGGCGGAGCCGGCGCCTCCCGCGCCCCGCGGCTGGGCTCGCGCTGGGGTGAGTCCGCGGGGGGCGGGCTGGGCCCGCTCGGGGCGCGGGGGGCGAAGGCGGCGAGCGGCCACCGGCCACCGGCCACCGCCCCGCGGGGCAAGGCCCGCCCGTGGCTGCGCGTCCGGAGCCGCTGTGAGGGGGAACGTGGCGACCCCGACAGCGCTTCAGGCGAACGCGCGGCCGTGCGGGTCTGTGCAGCTGCCTGAGAGGAGGTTATAGCGAGGGGGGGGTCAGTCTCCCAAGTAACAAGCGACAGGACAAGAGGAAATGGCCTCAAGTTGTGCCAGGGGAGGTTTAGGTTGGATATTAGGAAAAACTTCTTTACAGAAAGGGTTATCAAGCATTGGAACAGGCTGCCCATGGAGGTGGTGGAATCACCATCCCTGGAGGTATTTAAAAGACGGGTAGACGTGGTGCTGAGGGACATGGTTTAGGGGTGGTTTTGGCAGTGTTGGTTTATGTTTGGACTCGGTGATCTTGAAGGTCTCTTCCAACCCGGGTGATTCTATGATCCCATCGGAGGAGATGCCAAAAACCAGCTGAAAACCAGACAGCTGCTAGAAGAAGCATGAAGTCAACAAAGATCTGTGGTAACTCGGGGAAAGGTAAAGATGGCAGGGGGAGATCGACCACCAACCCAATCAGAGACTGAACAGATATACATCCCCCACTCTACTGGGGCATGCGCACATCAATTAAAGGACACTGTAACTTTGAATGAAAGCTAGAGGCTGTACTAGCCAGTAGAAATTATTAAAATAAGGTACTAATCAATAATTATAACTGAATGTGTATATTTCTGTGTTCTGAATCACATAAATATCCCAAGCAGTTTGTAGGCCGGTGTGCTAGCTTTGTGGATTATCACCTAGCACCCATCTCTGCGCAGAAATGATATAAATAAATACCTCTGCTCCATGTGTACGCTGGCATCTTGCACACCGGGTGAATGACCCCACTTTTGGGACAAGACCCATTGAAGTACCTCAGTGCTTCCATTTGGAACTCCTCTGCTCACCTTGCTGAGTTACTTCAGGACTTCCTGCTCAAACTGCTCTGCTCTCCTTGCTGAGGTAGTTTCCCACCAAAACACAGAGGAAGGGTCCCTGCAAGAGTATCTCCAGGCTTCCCACCCAGACTTTTCTGGCGTCCTTCCTGAGGTACCTCAGGGCTTCCCATCCAAAATCCTCTGTGCTCCTCACTCAGTTACCTGCTGAAACTGGGTAAGCCTATATGCTGCCCTAGAGTATGAAAATCTTATTTAGTTTCTCATAATTTTCTTCAGCTTTTTCATCAAAATTATTATGCTTCTACTTTAATTTTCACACATGCAAAGGTGTTCACTTGATTATTTAAGTACAGGAGATTTCTCCAGAGTCAAGATTCTGGCAAGATAATTACTAAACAGTAATTCACTCCAGCACAAGGAAACACAAGTGAACGCAGAGGCTTACAATATTATCAGCACAACTGCAGTTTTATTATTATTATTATTGTTGTTGTTGTTATTATTATTACCATCATTATTTGCTGACCAGTGGGGGTGGGGTGGGGAAGAGGTTCCAGGGATTATTCCTTGCTTGGTGTGACTTAAATTGGGATTGTTGGGTGTTATTGTGCCAGTTTTCAACATTCAGTACTCTGACACAGCTTTCCTAAAAGTATGGTCTCCACTAGCCCGGCAGTGTATGCTCTCTGGCACATTCAGAGCAGCATAAATATATATTTTATTTTCCCAAATTGAAAATATTTTTATTTGTGAACATGGAAAGCAAAACCCTTGTTCAGAAGCAAAGAACCCATGAATGTTATCTTCTTTGTAGATTGGGCAAGAGGATGGGGGGTGAAAAGAGAAGGGTGTGGGCAAAGCAATTGCCTCCCTCGTGTCATCTCAGATTTTTTGGAGATATCCTGAATGGGCACGAGAAGGAATCAAGCCCAGGGACAGTGATAAAAATGGAGAAAACAAGAAGTGCTAAAGGGAGTTTAGTATGCAGTTCAAGAACTGGCTGAAGTTCATTCTACTGAACGGTATTTAACTACCTCTGGAATACTCTTCCACTTAACTGCTTCTAAGTAGAGCTGGTGTGTAATACAGAGCAATGACAGAATGCGCTTTGGACATTATAAACAACCATAACACATTGTGAGAATACCACCTATGTAGTGGAGCCAAACTGACTACAACTATTAAAATAATGAGATGTTATTAGAGCTCTAAGATACATATGAAATCCGATCATCGGAGTACTTGTGTAATTAACACTTCAGTTATTCGTCAGACATTTGAGTGCTGTAGTCCACTGTGCTAAATGGTGTCACCTGAAATGTATTTGCAAGAAGCAGCTTGTGCCTGTGGCCTGGTCAGGATCACACTGCTGCGATGATTGCTATGTTGATATTCATGTCAGGTGAAATAATTACGGCTCACAGAAACTCAGAAGGAAACAATAACATGAGGACAAGTTAAACTGAAACATGTTTGGTTTACACTGAACCAAGTTCAGTGTAACTGCTATTGTGTTCTTTGTTCTGTATAAAGTACAACACCTTCCCAGAGGTGTCAAAACATCTAGCAGTCTTACTCTGTCATTGGAAACCTTGATTTTTGAAAAATAACCCTTAATCCTGTGAGAAAGGGACCTCTCTGTCTTGCCTTTTTTTGCATATGCCACCATTTGGTCCCTTCAATTTGAAGAGCGTTACAGCCTACATCTAAGCCAATACTTCTGGGACGAGATAAGTTTTGACAGTTGACCTGTAGTCATTCTTGGTTAGGTGTTAGCCCAGGGGGACCTCGAGTCTGAGGAGCTGGGCTAAGGCGTCTGGTGTCACCATTAAGAACCCGCACCTCCAGAGGTAGGAAAGAGTAGGCGCCCGTTCTGACTTGAAAAGAAGGGCAACTTTCTTAGCACAAGTGGCTCAGTTGAAGGGGCCGGGGATCCGCTCAAATTCAGGGTAACCTGCCCGCAGGTAACTACAGCAGCGGGTGAGTGGCTGTTGGTTGCCCAGCGGACGTGGCACGCAGGAGACTTGGTGGCTGGGGCAGTTGTGGCGGCAGGCAGGAGTGGGCTGATGGGTTCGTACCCCAACTGGCTGTGAAAATCTTTTGGTGGACAGAAATACCGTGTGTAACTTATGAAAAGAGGGTTTGTTTTGTGTTTTCTGTGTGGTTTTGTGTTTTGGGGTTTCATTGTTGTTGTTTTGGGGTTTTTTGTTGTGTTGTTTTGGGGGTTGTTGTTGTTTTGTTTTGGGGTTTTTTTAATTTAACTTTAAAATGTTGATTGCTTTAAGTTTAGAAGCTGTCTTTTCAGGTTAAAACAGTGTTATGGCAGGAGCAGGACCAAATAACGAGTGATATATCAATATTGTGATCAACCCTTTACTAACTGTGTAGAAAATTAGTAGTTTATTCGCATGTTTGAAGCTGTCTAAAAGCGTTGTCGTTGCCATTACGTTGTAGGTGCTTTTCAGAAGAGCAGTCCTGCCCATCACTCAATACAAGCTGGTGGAGGAGCATCTGAAACGCTGGAACAGGCACAGGTGATGGGCAGATGGAGACCGCAGGAACTGCATGTGCCATGCTCATTTTCAGGTCTGGTTTGCGTGGAAATGGGGGCTCTCTGAAATGTTGGGAATGTTTGGGTCAACTTATAGTGCCTTTCTCTACGACAGACTGTGTTAGCTGTGCTCAGTGACTTAACTGATGACGTCAGTAAGCACAGAAGTTTTAAAATAATTTGGAGATGTAGTGTGTGCTGCATCCTGATACAGAGAGGGAATTGTGTATGTTTGGGAATAAGTTATTAATGAAGTGATTACAGAAACAATGTCTTTGTTCTGCTTCGTACCTCATGAAAGCTATTAGCTGCTGTGTGGCAGGAGGGGAAGGAAAGGGATGTTTTCATTAGTCGGTGTAAACAGTAGCCGACAGCACCACGAAGTGCTCTTTGGGTATTGCAACTAGAACATACATGTTCAAGCAGAGATAAGGGATAGTAAAGGTCAAACAAGTCTGCTCTGTGCCTCTCCAGATACAATCACAGTGTGTTAAGAATAAATTAGAGTAGGAACATCTGTTTGCCGTGTATATAAACTGCTAAATAAACTCTTTGAAGGTAAGAAAAAAAATGCTTCTGATTCCATTAGGTCTGCTTTGAGTATGAAAACACCTTTTTGTCTAGGTGTTGCTATCATGAATTACAGGAAAAAAAAAAAAAAGGAAACAATAACCCACACGAACATTTGAACACTTTTAAATATGCTGTTGGGAGCACTTTTCATATATAAGTACTGTGTCCATAAGCACAATGCTACAACAGTCTGACCTCAGTCTGGGTTAATGGGAAATGATAGAATGAGTGAAAATTTCAGATGTAACATAAAAGGCAATTATTCCCTACCTAATTCTGGAAGACTAGATGTGAATGGTAAGTACGTTTAAAAGAACCATGCATTGGATATGGTTACTCATTAGAATGGAACAGAGGATTTATTAGTTTCCAAGACTGGTAGTAAAACCATTCACAGCATATCGACCAGGCGGTGTGTTTAAGGCTCGGAATTTTCTTTCCTGTGGCACTAGTAGGTCCCAAAGCAGCCCATAAAAGTCCCTTCCCCTCCAGGCCAGCCTGTGAAAGTCACTGCTTTTAAACTTTCTCTTGTGCTTTGTGGTTACTGATCATTAAATGACAGACTGATGGAAACATTCCGAGGAGCTTCCTGCAGATGATATGATGGAATTAGATAACAACACTTAAAAGATTTCTTATGGATTCTTCTGGACTCTTTAACAACTCTCTGGAGAGTTGTTAAAGGATAAGTTGCATAGTGGTTGTTCCTTTGTCTTTTCCTATCTCTCTAGGAATTGATTAGGCTGCATAAGCAGTATGTTTCTCTTCTCCCACTGTAAAAATACATACAAATTAATAAACATTGATTTCATTGCTTCTGACCAACCCTGAGTATATGGACTGATCCATTCTTTCACTCTCCCTTTACGGAATCTTAGTTGCATCTCTAAAGCTTTGCAAATTTAGATATCGTGGCTTGTTTTCTCCAAAATACTAGGCAATGCCAGACTGTCCAAAATATGGTATTTGCAGAGTAGAAAGAAAAGAAAGTATGGGTTTTTTCAACAGCTTTTATTGGACTACATTTTTCTCTTGCTTAGATTTGGCTTTCTTTTTGTATTGGTGACTTTTTCAAGGCTTTTCAGAGAAAGGGTCCCTGAGCAGCAGAAAGAATTACTTATTTACCAACAGTATCAGCAGTAACTTTATTCAAGAGAAACAGCTACATTACAGTTGGAGAGCAGAATTTTACATGTACCTTAAGATATTGCTGTGATAATTAATATGATTATTTCAATTTTAGCCTTTCTTGTACTTCTGTACTGTACTGCTTTGCTATTAACAGACATGATTGTGGTCAGTAATTTGGTTTCAGAAGAGGCTTCCAACTTCAGTCTGACATTAGACAGAATTAAAATCCTCCCAAGTTTTGTCTGAGTGAATAAATTCAATTTCTGCATTCGGTAAAATGATTCTGTAATGAACAATATCATTTTTGTTCTGTAATTAGTTAGTAGAATGGTTAAGCTTTGCAGAGGATTCATTTGCAAGTAGTCTATGGACTAGAAATGTGGCCTGTTTTTTCTTACAGTCACTTTGGTTTTCCTCTGCCTAAGTAATGAGCTTTCAACTCCAAAATAGCTGGTCTTTATATATGTCACTTTGCACATGCACATGAATAATATCACGAGCCAATCTGAACTTTGAAAAAATGCGGCACATCATTTATATCTCTTACTTCATATGCTTTGTTAATAAGCATGCAGTGATTCTGTCATGGTTTGAGAGCTGTTTGCCATTGCTGATACAGATTTCTTGATTGAGCAGCTGATGTTTATATATAGCATATGGGTAGGCAGAGTAGCAGGAGGATTGATGAAAAGAGTATGACTTATGTTTTATAGTGCTGATCATAGTCATGTAGAAACTCTTTAGAATGGAGATACGCAGAAGAGTTTCAGGATATTTCTGAAAGCAATAAGGGAAAAAAACCCACTTGGGTAGTTACTAGTGCTGGAGGGAAAAGGAAGGTGAGAAAGGCATGTTTCCTGCTCATTTTCAGCTGCAATTACATTTAAAATACATGTGTTTTCTTTGTTTTTCAGTGGGGTTTTTTTAAGATTTTATAGTGGCAGATGAAGACTTGCAAGGTTGAGAATTAGTTGTTACCTAAAGGTAAGTGGAGAGCTAAGATTGTGAAATAAGGAAACTGAAAGTGACGTTGGTGTTGTGACGGAGCCGGTGCAGCAAGTCACTGTCACCAAAAGGGAAGAGTCCCTACTCCTTTGTTCTCTCACACATCCACCTGGGTGTGTGATCACCTCCCCTTACTCTGGAAAAAAAACTTGTTCATTCCTTTACTGAGCATTAGTGAGGTGAGTGAGGACAAAAGGGCTGCAAAAGAAAGGCAGCTGTGATAGCTGGGTAAAAAAAAGGCGGAAGGTAGGAGGCTGGGAGAGGATGTTTTGGAGGTAGAGGGCTTTTATGTATTTTAGCTGTAAAATGCAACATCCCCTGAAGAAAATATGCATCAAGTTGTCAGGAAGCAGAAAAGTCAGGCTGTTCCGTAAGTGAAGAGAAACCAGGAGCCAAGCACAATAAGGCAGGCATAGGCAGTGACCTCACCAGTATGGTCCACAGTGCGAGAGTAAGGCGAGCAGGGCAGCTGGGGTGATGGCAGCCAGGGTCAGCTAAGAGTACAGATCATCAGGCAAGTCTGTGGTCATGAGGCAGGTCCAAGGTCAAGCTGGGAAGTCAAGTCAGCAAGACAGGGTTGTGATCAGGTCTGGAGAAAATAACCGGGACCAGATACAGGCCAGGGCCAGATACAGCCCAGTGGTTGCCAGCCAAGTTGCATAGTGATGAGGTGGGTCTGAGGGCAGGAGAGAAGTCAGTGTTTAGGTTGGGATCAATGACTGGGCACAGGCATCACTGCAACACTGCTGCAGTGATGCTCAGGTGGAGGCCAAGTGTAAGAGCCTCAGCTTTAAAGCAGCTCCCAGGGGAGAGGGGCAACCCTCAGGGAGGCTTGTATCTTCTGTATGAAGATCCAAGAATAAAAACTGATTTCCCGGTATCAATACGTAATTGGGCCTAAGGAGTTTTGAAACCCTGTGTCAACAAAGCTGTGATCGTGACTTGTTTTTTGACAATACAAGCTAGCCAAGACTTAAGCTCTAGATTCTGATCTATGCATAGCATATTGTAGGAATAATAACTTACCTCAGTTCTCTCCAGTACCAACCAGCTTCAGGAGACATTGAAAAAGAAAGTAGTGAATGAAATAACCTGAGCTGTCTGCAGTAAGAATTTGACAAATGAGAATGCTAGTTCTTCTATAATTGGAAAAACAGTGAGACGTTAGATAAAGTTTCAACTTCAGTGCCGGTAGCTCAAATCTGGTTATAGTTACTTTCTTGCTTCCCCTCAGCTTCTCAGATGAATGGCTACATATGTGCCACATGTTCTGGTTTCTCATCCTAAATATATAGGGAAGTACAAAAAAGTAGCACTCTGTCAAAGACAAGTAGGATACACAGAATAGGCCAAATGAGAAGAAGTAGTCGTTCATGTAAGATGTGATGTTTGGAAGGGGAGTCAAGTCAGAAAAAGGATAATTTATAAACAGACAATTAAGTGAGACAATTAAGGCATTAACTTAGCCTCCTCTAGGTCTCTCAAGATGTGTTTATGAACCTTCAGAGGTGTATAGTTATGCCAGATTACCACAAACATTTTAATGTGTGGTGATTATCTTGTCTATTTATATAATTCACATAACCAAACTGGCTTTTTTGCAGATATTAAGTGGGGCCACTTTTTGCATTTCTCTTTTTAGGGTGTATTTGGAACACGTAGCTGTCAGTTCAGAGTTGGCTAATGTGCTAAACTGATAAAACAGGTTATTGAACCAGGATTCCAACCTGTCACAGAATCATAGAATGGTTTGGGTTGGTAGGGACCTTAAAGATCATCTAGTTCCAAGCCTCCTGCCACTAGACCTGGTTGCTCAAAGCTCCATCCAGCCTGACCTTAAACACCTCCAGGGAAGGGGCCTCCACAACTTCTCTGGGCAACCTGTTCCAATGTCTCACCACCCTCACAGTAAAGAATTTCTTCCTAATGTCTAATCTAAATCTACCCTCTTTCAATTTAAAACTGTTACCCCTTGTCCTATAATCACACTCCCTGATAAAGAGTCCCTCCCCTTCTTTCCTGTAGGCCCCTTTTAGGTACTGGAAGGCTGCTATCAGGTCTCCCTGGAGCCTTCTCTTCTCCAGGCTGAACAACCCCAACTCTCTCAGCCTGTCTTCACAGGAAAAGTGCTCTAACCCTCTGATCATCTTCGTGCCCTCCTATATAAATTAATATTTATTTTCATTACTTTCTGTTCATATCAAAGGAGCCAGACTGATTTATGCTAAAGTGGGTCACATTTTTATACAATTGGATTATATGGATGGACAAAATTACCTTTTTGTCTACACTCGTTGGTAAAAGATGCTGTTTAAATATACCCAAAATTGCAGGGGAGAGATTGTGCCATTATTAAAAACATTATGACCCAAATTCAGGTTCATACAAGCAGAGGTAAAGCGGCACCACAGTAAATATTGCCTCACAGTTGAGGGAATTCACCACTGTTTCAAACTTTTTACATTCTATAGCTCTCAAAAAATTATACATATAGAGTCTCACCCTATGTAGGTAGGGTATGGCCAGGACACCCATTGGGTATACTGATTAATTTACTATATCTCCAAGTTAGGGAAACCTCGAAAGATACCTAATGTAAAATGAACTAGTCAAGTTCAGCTGTATCTTTTTGAGTCATTAGGGCTTGAAACTTACTTTGTTTTGGAATTTTTTTGTTTTATTTTTTCTGATTTTAGTGAAAATATTGAGCTACAATGTCAATTAATGCATATAGATCGTTACAGATGTCTGCATTTTGATGCATTGCGGTCTGCCCGTGGAACGAATGATCGATGCCACAGCATTCATTAGTACTATACTTGTATAACCTAAGTTTTGAAGTCCTTTTCTAACAACTTCAATTAATCTAAATGTTGCCAAATAATGCTCCTCTATCTAATCTCATGACCTGTTTATACTACCTTAAACATTCCCTTTGTAATCCAACTATTTAATAGACCTATAATTAAGTATAATTGTTTACATTAATCACAATATGTCAATTTGTGCCATCCAATTTATCTGTTGCTGGGAGAACACTCACTTCGAACTAGTTTTAGTTAGGTCCACTTTTTTGCAGCTTCTTTAAGCAATCTAAATCAGTTTTAGTCTCACCTCTAAGTTTAGAGAAGTTTGTCAAAGATCAGACCATAGTTAGTGGACTTTACTACTTACCCTTCTCTTGTTTTTCTTAAGAATTAGTTTTCTCTACTACTGCCAATTTTTAATTCTGTTTTTGCCACTAAAATGTGTGACACGAGGTTCAGGACGACATTAGGAAGCAAAAGTGAATACTAAAGATGCCCTCTAATCCAAAAAGATCTCTGAGGAGAGGTGGGCAAATATCACTGAAGGTTTGCCAAAGGAAATAACCGAGTTGTTCATCCTGTGCAGATTTTCACCTTTTTCCAGTATGACGGCCTTGCCAAATTTAATGATATTTGTTTATAGTTTCTGAAGATGTGAAGATAATATTCTTTCATGTTTAGAGCAAGAGCCTGTATTACTTCTGAAGCTGCAGCATGTTCTCTATGGAATTCATATTCCACTTTAAACCTGTTATTGTATGCTGCCTTATTGCATCTTGATTGTGTTACATTGCATTTAAACTTCCAAATTCACTACAAGGAAGAGTTTAGCATCTGGAAGATGGTGGGGGAAAAAAAAGAAACCATGGATCACATTTTAATCAAAAGAACATGGTGAGTGAAAGGGTAGTGTACCTCCTTGTGAAGAACTCGTTGAAAAGAGTCTTCCTTTTTGTGTGAATTCTACTTCCCATGCAACCTACTTTTTTCTGAAAGTAGGTAGCTTAACTTTGCAATTCATAGAAAGTTAGAATAAATAAATGTCAGTTTCCATACTATTTTTATCAAATAAACTTCCTGTTCTTTCAGGAACTTAAGACATCAGTTCTATAACTTCTTTCTCACTCTTTTCTTGTTAATTGAGGGGTAAAAGTAGCTTTCTGTGTTTCATTCCTTGGGGTTTACGATGCAGTGAGGAAAAGTGCATCTGTGGCTTGCAGTTTATGTTGCAAGAGGAGGGAGAGGCAATTTGATGTTCTGCATGCTTTGACTTTTGTTCTGTGGCTACTTTTCAAATGGATGGAGCTGGATTCAGGGACTAAGGCATCCCTTCCCCTTCACGTTATGTTATTCAGTTGATCTACACGATATGCATAAAACTTTGTTCACAAACAGGAAATGGCTTAAGCTATGACTTTTACCATAAAGTATGTTCATAATTGCAAACACTTCAGAGTTTTTCTATAAATAATCACTAATGTGGAATTATTATGCATTTTTTGAAACCGGCAAGTATGGATTCATCTGGTGTTGATTATCATGTTACCACATGTTAATTATGCCTGGCAGAGATTTTGTTCTTTTCCATTACATGTTTGTGGAGAAGCTTGTTAGTTCTGCTTCATTTCAGCAAACTGGGCTGATGCCCAGAGAGCTATTATTAGTAGCTACATTGTCATAATTTATACCAAATAGTGAAATTTATGATTATCAGGATGAAATGTGCAACCTGAAAGGGAGATTCTTGGGAAAACATGTTTATGTTTCTTTTTCTTTGTAGTTATGCCATATTCATGACAGCTACATTTTCACAGTTTATGTTGTTATTTATGAATATTTCCAACAATTAAAAAATACTTTTGTATTTTGCAACTTCAGTCTTGGAAACAGTCTTGGCTATAAGACATGGCCATATGAGAAAATCTATTGCAATAAGCACCTGAGGAAAACACAAATAATGAACCTCAATCTGATTTCTGATTCATCTACATTTCCCTGAAATAAATCTGCACTGCCAGGGGGACTCTGTATTCTCATGGGTAGCCTTGCTACAGAGTTACTTTGTGATTATCACTCTTTTAAAGAAACAATTGTATTTCAGCACCACCTATAGGTATTTAAAGGAAATATATTTAGGTCTGTGACAGGATTAGCAAACGGATTCCATATTTATGGAAAATGAGACTGTGACAATTGCATAGCTGCTGCTGCTACAAGTATTTTGACTTTTCAATCTTGGGCCAAAAATTGTTATAATACACTCTTTTGTTGAAGGAATATTTAGTATGAAACTGAATGATCAGACAGCATGGCAGAAACCTTAATGAGATCCAGTTTTCAAAAACAGTGTCACTTTTGCAAGGTTTTGCCCCTTTTTTTGTTACTAAAGGACTGGGAGACAAAAAAGGTTTTCATATTGTAAAATTTCCTCTTTATTCATAGATGGATATTCTGTACTTTAGGAATTGTGTTCTTACTAATTAAAAACACAGAATTGGTGTTCACCCTTAAATTTATGCAAACGTGTCTGAGTACATTTTGTACTACTTCTAAGTACCTAGTACAATTCTGATTTAGTCTCTCATTTATATGGAATAATTCAAATGGTGTCATTGAGCAAGAATACAATTCCTGGCTTTTTAAATGAGCAAGATAGGAGAACTCTGGTTGCCTAGGTCTCCCAGAGAAAGTATCTCAAAGGTAACAAATGCATGAGTTCTTTGAATAGAAAATGTACTAGTATGCCAGTGCCAACAGAATTTAACTTTAATATTTTGTGTGGTACCTGGAATTTACATATACCTTAACAAGGTTTTTTGTTTGGTTTTCTGTTTGGTCGTTTCTGTTGTCTTTTTCTAATCGTAAGTCAGACTGTCTCAGATAAGCCATACAAAATGTATACCAAAACCTGAAGCCTTAAAATGCATTACTGGGTCTAAGGTAAAAAATATTTCAACTGGATTAAATTTTGTATTTTCCTGGAACACAGACTATCTGACTGGGGGGGAAAGAGGGACAACATTTTGTGCTTTGCTTGAATGAACTTTTAGAAAATAATCTGTGCTGCAGTTTAAATATTGCTACAGAAATTCAACAACATAGTATATGCTATACAGGCTGGCTCTTCAGAGTTATTGTCACTTTAAGCTGACCTTAGCACTGGATTTACTTCAGAGGAAGAGAACTTGTTAGGGACTCTTCTATGACTGCCTAAGTTTTCCAGGCTACTAATAGTACTTGTGGATTTATGTTCATCCAGATATCATGGCTGCACTGCCACAGTCCAAATACACCCTAAATATGTGATATACACTGTGTGTCAAATATAGCTCAGTAATGCCTCCTGCACATCCTTCTGAAAACTTGTCCTCCAGTGTAATTAAGATAGTTCCTTGTCTACCCTATGGGAAAGATACTGTCAATCTGTTTGTGGATGTAAGGCCCAAGAGGGTGGGTGTTTTTTGCCTTATTTTGTCAACAGTGCAAAGCTGTAAATGAAAAGCAAGTAGTTAATAGAATCACAGACTGATAGAATGGTTAGAGTTGGAAGGGACCTTAAAGATCATCTAGTTCCAAACCCACTGCCATGGGCAGGGACACCTCCCACTAGACCAGGCTGCTCAAAGCTCCATCCAGCCTGGCCTTGAACACCTCCAGGGATGGGGCATCCACAACTTCTCCAGGCAACCTGTTCCCATGCCTCACCATCCTTACCGTAAAGAATTTCTTCCTAATATCTAATCTAAATCTATCCCTGGATGAATCTCATCAGGTCCTATGGACTTGTGCACCTTTAGCTTTCTTAGATGGTCTCAAACGATCCTATAGTGGGCAGTTCCTCATTCTTGGGGTCCCTGCCTTTGCTTTCTGTGACTTGGGCAGTGTAGCTAGAGCCTTTGCCAGCAAAGACTGAGGCAAAAAAGTCACTGAATACCTCCACCTTCATGTCCCAGGTAACCAGGTCTCCTTTTACCTTCCAGAGAGGGCCCACATTTTCCCTAGTCTTCCTTTGATCACTGACGTACCTGTAGAAGGCTTTCTTGTTGCCCTTGATGTCCCTGTCCAGATTTAACTCTATCTGGGCTTTAGTTTTCCTAACCTGATCCCTGTCTGCTTGGACAATTTCTTTGTATTCCTCCCAGGCTATCTGTTCTTGCTTCCATCCTCTGTAGGCTTCCCTTTTCTGTTTGAGATTGTCCGGTAGCTCCTTGTTCATCCACACAGACCTCCTGGCATTTTTGACCAACTGCCTCTTTGTTAGGATGCATCGCTCCTGAGCTTGGAGGAGGAATATTCGCCAGCTTTCTTGGGCCCCTCTTCCTTTCAGGGCTTTGTCCCAAGTACTCTGCCAAGCAGATCCCTGAAGAGGCCAAAGTCTGCTCTCCTGAAGTCCGGGGTACCAACCTTACTGTGCACCCTCATCAGCACTCTGAGGATTTCAAACTCCGTGGTCATTGCAGCCAAGACTGCCCTTGAGCTTCACATTCCCCACCAGCCTCTCCTTGTTGGTGAGAATGAGGTCCAGCATGGAACCTCTCCTCATTGGCTTCTCTATCACTTGGAGAAAGAATTTATCATCAATGCATTCCAGGATCCTCCTAGATTGCTTATGCACTGCTGTGTTGTTGCTCCAACAGATATCGGGGTGGTTGAAGTCCCCCATGAGGACCAGGGGTTCTGAATGTGAGACTGCTCCTCTCTGTCTGGAGAGGGCCTCATCTGCTCGGTCATCCTTGTCAGGTGACCTGTAGCTGAACCCCACTGTAACATCACCTGTCCCTGCTCTCCCTTTAATCCTGATCCATAAATTCCCGGTCAGCTCCTCATCCGTCCCCAGGCAGAGCTCCATGCACTCCAGCTGGTCATTGACATAGAGGGTGACACCCCCTCCTCATCTCCCCTGCCTGTCCTGCCTGAAGAGCCTGTATCCTTCCATTCCAACGCTCCAGTCACAGGAGTTATCCCACCATGTGTCTGTGATGCCAGTAAGATCAGAGCCCTGCAGGCATGCGCACGTCTCTAACTCCTCTTGATTATTCCCCACGCTACGTGCATTTGTATAGAGGCATAGTTCTACCTATATGGAGGGAACACTTACTGCATGGGCCGTAATTTTTTTTTTGCTGTTTTACAAAGCAGAAGCTTCTTGCTGTGTCTGTACAGCAATAACTGGCTAATAACAGTTCCATGTGCAATTTAGTTTGTAAAGTGGAGACCCGTTCATTCTGACATTGATAAATGCAGCAGGGGTGGCCTTTGACTGTACTTTGAGCTTTCTAGCTTGTATTTCTGAATGTGAAATTATTATTGGACAATTTTTTCTACAGAACTGTACGGTGAATATAGGTTGAGCTATCTTCTTGTCATCCCTTAGTCTCTTTGGGAGTTTATTGTCTGTTTGACCACACACAAAGAATCAAGCAAATGACTTTTTTTTTTTTTTTTTTTCCTTTCTGGATAGATGTTGTGAGTAGCACAGATCACCCTTAACATGAAAGGAAAAAAACCAAAACCAACCCAGCTCTGAAAACAAACCCAAAAGAACAATTACCAGCCTGCAGATGGCACTTCTTACAAAATGCTTTGAAAATAAGGTCACTATTTTTATCCTTATAAGATAATGGCATACATGTATTTATTATTGTGTAAAAAACAAACACACCCAATCCCAAACACCCTAAAAAAACCCCCAAAGTAAAGTGGACCAGTGCTATTAAGCATTGCAATAGTAGGAATGTGTGTGGGGAAAATATAAAGAAAAGGTTCCTGACACACTCAAAATTGGAGAGTCCTGCTGTCATCATCTGAACTTTTGTATCAACTATTTCAGCTAAGAACTTCTTTGTAATTTATATTTAGGTCTGATTAGAGAACCTACAGTACAAAGCTCTTGCTTAATAGTACTACTTTCTGCATAATGAGGTCAAACTTCATTGTAAGCAGGGATTGGATGAAGGGACAGGAAAGCAACGGAAATATTAACTGCTAAGTGATTGCTGCAAATTGATGCACCTTGTCTTTGACTTTTCTAATGCTATGCTCATGTTTTCTAATGCAATGCTATGTTTTCAGCTGCTGTTGCTGTCTAGGATTGGAGGAGTTGAAATGGTAGCTTGTCATAATCTTTACAGAAGACATGAGCTGCAGCTGATGGTGCTCAAATGCTCTGAATCTCTAAAAAATACAGCTGGGCAGATTTGACTTGACTTTGGGTTCATACTGTACAGCTTACATTTCCAAATACTGTTCCATGCCTTACCTAGCCAAAGTTTTTTTTCCTATTAGCATGGTATATTATTTCCATGCTCCAGGAGCATGCTTCTGGTCCAATTTCCACATGAACTGTGAAATAAATCTTATACTACCTCACTTCAAAAGCATAACAAATTACATCTGTGATACCACATGATTCAAGCAAGAATTATTTTTTTTGTAATCTTTCCATATATTCTGTTATTCGTTCCCTGTTTAAGATGTGTCTTGACAAGATTAATATATATAGTCTATATATATATAGTCTGTAAAAATCTTTCTAGTTTTGGTCAAGAATGGCGCATCTCAAGCATGGAAGTGAAAAGATAAATTATTTTATCTTCTCCTTTAAGATAATATTCAAATTTTAAACTGAATATAACAATGAGCTCCATCAAAGGAATTTAAGTCTTTTCTGATTTTGTTTTTTTAAGGTTGCTAGTAAAAAAGCCTAAGGTGAAATGGTGTTCACCTTATGTAAATTGCTTTTTACCCAGAAAAAGACACTAGTAATGTGTTCCTCCTTTCACCCGGAAAAATCCAGTGTAATAAGCTGTGTGATTTAGATGAGTAAGCCAGCTACGTAGAGACTAGAACTGAAGGTAGTAAGTGATGTAACTCAAGTGAAATATAAACACTTTATTTCCTAAAGGAATCCAGTCGAACTGTCACAGGAAACAAACAGATTTATTGTATGGGGTGGATGAGGGTAAAGGAATAATGAACAGTATTCTGGGTGATCACAACTGGGCATGGGTTGTATATCATATGCTATTTTGTAAGCTGGCTATTTTCTTACTTCGTGGCATTCCCATCACAGACACCATTCAGCATACAAACAAAAAAGCAGTTCTTGGATCTCTAGTAAATTTTAATTTTGGTGTTTGGTAGAAGGGTAAAAGTTAATTTTATTTAAGTTGGAAAGAACTTTATGGAAAAGGCCCCACAGGTTACTGTTTGCCATTGCCAACTATTTCAAATATAAGCTAATTTTATCAGGTGAATAGATGCAGCACTCTCCATCTCCGTCTCGTCAAAGAAATCAACCTTCCTGATAGTCTGTTTCTTCATGCAGCCTGCAGAACATTTCTCTATCCAAAAAATAAGCAAAGAGATCATATTTGGCTTTTGTATTAGCAGATATAAATACCTCAATGAAATTTGACAGTCTGTTTGTCTTGTTATTTTTGTTTGTGCCAGGCAAATAACTGGTTTGAAATCATGTGTTTTCCTGTGGAGCAGGTTTCAGCATAAACAAAACAGCTTCCAAAATGAGAAGAGGCTTTGGGTAGCTGTTATACAGTAGCATTTCTTTTATGATCGGTTGAAATATTTCATAGCGCTACAAACACAGCAATGCCAGACTGCAGTGGTTTGTTTCTGTGCTATATAGTTCCAAGCTACGTGGAAAAGTTTCTAAATTCAGGCACTTAATTTGTCTGTCTAAATATTTTATGAGTAATGGGGAATCCCTGCTTTTTAAGTCGGCCAGGCTTATATAGAAAAGCAGCTTCTCTGGAGTGAAGAGAGCAACTAGAGTGTGCCAGCCTTCTGTGAGAACGAACTCTTCAGAGAGAAAGTGGCAAAGGAATTTAGAATAGGAAAGGGTATTTTTCAGTAGCATTCTCAAGGGGATGGAGGGTGAGATATGTCTCCTTTATGCTGAGTGCTTGGATTGGTTTCCTTTCTCCAGTGTCTCAACTTTTTAATCCTCCTCTAGTTGAACCATGTAGAGAAGAAAAAGATAGAAATAAATAAAATAATGCAACTCTTCTACTGGAGTAAATTGGCAGAGAGCTTCTGTTAGTGCAAGGTTTTTCTGTCAATTAACTGTTCAAAGGCTTTGCATATTATTAACAGGCGTGTTCACTTATCATGGTAAAATTTCAATGTCATGTTTTCAGGAAAACTCCCGATTGCTAATCTGCCCTCAGGCTCTAACCCACAGTGAGCTCTGCACTGATTGACCTCTGCACCCATGCAGAAGCTCATGGGTCTCAGTTCTCCAGGGAGAGACAGTCAGATGAGACAAGCTGCAAAAAAACCCAGGCAGATTAATTACTAGAGGGTAGGAAAAAGATAGGATTATCTTGTAATTACCTTCAAGAATCATGTTATGTGAATGAACAACAGGTTATCTTCATATATTTTGCTGATACTGCAAGCGTTACTGAGTTTTAATAATGTCTATTGCTTCCACCTAAGAAAGCTAAGTTACAATAGGTCACCTCTTCATTTCTGGATCGCAATGTTGAGTTATAATTGATTTTTTTTTTTTTTTAATGTGGTATGTGCTTTGAAAATACTTAGTATATAATTGAGGTTCCAAAATCTGTTTGAATTTTCTGGGTTTGTTTGTTGCCTTGCTAAAACAAATTTTCTGAGAAGTCTAAAGTATTCCTTAAAACCCCCAAGAAATAAAAGGTGATAAATATATTTGTGTTTAGATTAAGTCTTAAAACAGTATCAGCCAATCTCGTCAGCAGTAATTCTCCAGGATTACTTTGTGAAACCATGGGTTTTGTGTGCAAATAAGGGAGAAGGAAACAGTACTTGAGGCAAAACACTGATGACAAGTTGTTCTAAGATGTTATCAAGAAAATAAGATGAAAAGACTCAAAATTACTTTAGATTGTACTGATGAAAGAATGGGGTGAAATTAATGAAAATACAGTACAAACGATGTAAATTAAAGGCATGCATTGCCTTAAATACAATGCCCACTTCACTTACTGTCAGACAGGACACAAGAGGGCAATCAGTAAGATTAAACAAGGAAAGATTTCCCTAAAAGAAGAGATCAGAAAGATAGGTACATTCAGTTTAGATAGAAGAGGAGTAATAAAGAGCATAGCAAAAGCATATTGAATGCGTGTGATTTAGAGAAGGTCACTAGAGGATTTTTGTTTACCGTTTCATGTTGGAGAAGGATGTAAATACAATTTCAGAGATTAAAGGGTGGCAAACAAATTTTATTTGAAAGTAAAACAAGGTTACAAAAGTTGTCAAGGTTATTAAGAACAACCATTTTTTTTTGTCTCAAAGAGGCACAGAAGTATATTGACCACAGTCTATCCTGTGTCAGGTGAAGGTATTATACACTGCTGTTACATTTCAGGCAGAGATATTGGTGAGAAGGCAGCAATTTTGGTTGTCTTGACCTACATCTATATCAGAAAAGGGAGGTCTGTAGCACAGCTGGCTACTAACTGAGCAGAAGTAGTAACAGGGTTGACTTTAGAAATGTTCCAAACATTGCCTTGTCCAGCAGGAGAAACTTGGACTACATAAGGGTTGTGGAGATTGTGTTAAGAGAAAAGATACAAAAAGTTATTACACAGATGTAGGTTGTAGTGGCAGAAATTTTACCTTGAGCTAAAGCGTAGGAAATCAATGCTGTGAGCCCTCAGGTTGCATAAGGTAGCCATTATCTGCCCCATTTTTTGTGTCCCCATTTCATGTTCACCTTAACTTGGTTCCATTCCTGACACCAATGGTTGTCTGTCTAAACCAGACATCTGCCCAATGGGGAAAGGCAACTCCTGTTCTTTCCCATTCTTAGAATGTCTCATTTTTCTTTTCTCATCCTAACCTTAGTCCAAGGCAGACAGAACATAAAAGGACACTTTTTGATTGCAAAGTGATTATTAATTCTTTAGAGACATTTACTGCCATTCAGCTTCCGTTTCAGTTCCCTTAGGAGTCCTGATCACTTCTTTACTATTATCCTGATCACTTCCCTTAGGAATCCTGATCACTTCTTTACTATTATCCTGATCACTTATTTGCTATCATGTATATCCTCTTCTTTCTGTCATGTATGATGGTTAATGGTTGGAATCCATGACCTTAAAGGTCCCTTCTAACCTAGACCATTCTATGATTCTACGATAAGGTACCCTGTGACACAGTTGCTTGTTCTCTTAAACTGCCTAGTGGTCCTAGATGCCGCCCAGGGTTGAACGCCAACAGGGAAGGCTTCAGGATCATTGTTTGGGTCTCAGGGCACAGCCTGCCACTGGAAGCGTCTAGGTTCTTGGTCATGCCCAGCTAGCTCAGTTGGTAGAGCATGAAACTCTTAAACCCAGGATTGTGTGTTTGAGCCCCACAGCGGGTGCCAAAAAGGACTGTCATGGTTTAATCCCAGAGGGCAACTAGGACCATGCAGCTGTTCACTCACTCCCCCCACCCCAAGTAAGGTAGGGAGAAGAGGGAGAAAAAAGGAAAAAAAACCTCACGGGTTTAGAGAAAGACGGTTTAATAGAACAGTAATGGAAAAGAAAATAATAATAATGGTAAAAGAATATACAAAATAAAGTGACGCGATACAATTGCTCACCACCAACACTTGATGATAGGTTGCTCAGCCTATCCCAATCCCTGTTTACTGAGTCCTGCCCCCCAGCCAACCCCCATTTAAATACTGACCATGATGTCTGTGGCATGGAATATTCTTCTGGCCAGCTTGTCCTGTCTATTCTCCCTCTCAGCTTCTGTGGGAAACTGAAAAAGTCCTTGATATAAGGATTACTTAGCAATGACTAAAACAATAGGTGTTATCAACATTATTCTCATACTAAATGCAAAACACAGCAGCTAGTAGGAAGAAAATTAACTCTAACCCAGCTGAAAACAGGACACCATCTCCATGCTATAGTTATACATGGATTTCTACATTTCCATTCTCCAGTCCTAACAGTAAATTCAGCCAGAGAGGGAGGCAAAAGGACACCTTATTTTCACTAGCTTTCTTACAATGCCTGATGATTTCTAAACCTGTTCATCACCTGATGCTAGAAGAGTAAATATAAAAAAAAAAAATACAGAACATGTCCCACGCAATTTTAATAATATCGTTGCATAAGGCTAAAGAAAGATGCAGCTTTAAGTATTCAATAATCTCTCTCCTGTTATATCTTCACGTAATAAATATGACATATACCAGAGCACAATAATTTTTTGCTGCTGTAGACAAATGATCCTTTGAAACAATAAAGTTCCTAGCTGGAGAAACATACTTCCTTTTCTAGATTTGGGTAAGTTATAATTTTCTGGAGCTTAAGCATGAACTGTTAAGAAGATTTGAAGGGAGGAAAGAATTTTCTGTGTTGTGTAAGGAACAACAGTTTACAAATGTTCACCTAATTACTGAGATGAATTTCCTATTTAATGATTTTTAATCTTTTTTTAAATAGAGTTTCAGAATTTTGTTTTTCTGTGATAAGTGAAAGCCCAGACCTCTCATGTTGCTGCTGCCTTTACATTTATAAATCACAGAACAAAAAAGACAAAAATGAAAAGCAGACTGGTAAGCAGTCTAAAGAGACTGAAGTCTAAAAGTCTAAAGCAGACTAAAAGCATCGCTTGCCTGAAACCATTTTCTCTTTTCAAGTAAGGCCCTAATTGCTAAGACATTGGCACTTCTGGCATCTGTCTTCAGTTTCTGTCTTTCTGCATAGATTTGATTGTAGCATTCTATTGGTGTATTGTCAAGAAAAGGTTAAGTTTAATAGATTGGCATTTTCTGATTGAAAGCTGTTTCATGGTAAATCATCTCTATTTGTACTGCATATACACATTTAAAGGATGCTTTCTTTCCCAAATCCATATATGACATTTTAGGTGGTGGTTAATCTGTATGTAGACATGATTTAATAGCTTTGCAGAGAGAGAAGTTTAGGTTAGAGAGATTCTTTCTTTAAAAAGAGCAACATTAATAAGATCACAGTGCAGAGCAGCTCTACAAAGCTTTCATCTTGGTGCACAAAGAATGTGGAAGTTTCTCTTTCATATTTCTTCTTATAAGTTCTTTTAAGGGATTTATTTTCTTTTTGTGGTAAGCCCTTCAATTGTAGTTGTGTTAAGACATACTGCAATAGGTGAAATCAAAGTAAGAATGATTACAAAAGTTAGCATCAGTATCTTGTAATATAGCAGTCTTATAACTTCAAATTTGGACAGGGAAATCTATAATCACTATGGACTTTTAATTGTTATAGCTTTCCTTTTCTGTGTTTCTGTAGAATGTGCACCCAAGTGAAAGTTGCAAAAGGCACTAGTGTGTTTCTGTCTTCCCTTTCCACAATTGCTTAAAAACTCTTTTGATGTTTTATTCCAATCCAGGTAAAATGCCTGTCAATAAGTTAGAGAGTCTGTTTTATTGTGTAGGATGTCAGCGGCATCTTGCCCATTAATAGAAGGAGAAAATTTACTCTGTCACAGAGCAGCCATGCAGTGGACATTATTTGGGACTGTAGTGAATTGAATTGGTCCAAAATCCCTAGATCAAGCTGTACTGCTATCTGAGCAGTTGACTTCTGAGGGATTTTTACTTTAGCATGTATAAAAAATGCAGAAAAATGACCTAGTTAGAACATTATTTTGTAGCTACTGCATTTGTCTAGCACTCCTGTATTTTTGGTAGATTGATTTGAAAAATGATTAGGCTTTTGATAGCACTAGTAGTGTCACTCACAGTACTCATGGTGACTTTAATTATTAGCTGGTCATTGGTTGGGAGGAAATGAGTAAATGAAGACGAGGGAGGAAATAATTTGTATTCTAATAACAATCACAATTATGTTGTCTTTGTCTACCTATAATAGCTTGGGAAGAAATTTCTGATAGCTGTCTTCTGTGGCAATTAAGTCACGGACTCCGATGCTCCTTGCAAATGAAGACAGCGAAGACCTTTATTATTAGTTACACACGCCTTATATATCTTTTCAGAGCATAACTAAAAAGTCATGCTATCACACAGAGCTGACTGCTTAACCACAACATCCTCTTGGAGCAATTTGCAGTTCTTTCTAACTTTGATGCTCCCGCGGCTTTGATCAAAGCAACAATGTTTTGACTACCCAAGGTCGTCTCCAACTCTGTTCCCACATCTCCCCCTTCTTTGTTTACAACTAAAATAGCTCTAACAGATTGCTCTATCAAACACTTAACACACTGTAATAAACAAGGCACACAGATTAAAATACAGAGAAAAATAATTAAACAAACTACTGACAATTTTGCAAGTGACTTAAGCCATCCACTAATTCCCCAACTTCCTAATAGCTGATTTAGCCACCACCATGGGTCATCGATCTGGAGTTTTGAAACTCCCTCTTTCAATGACTGAATGCTCTTATGGATCAATTCAGAATGATCCGATAGGTTCATGCGGCACATTCCCTCAAATTCTTCACATCCATGACCTTGTGCCAAAAGCAAAAAATCAATAGCTGGACGATTTTGTAGCGTCACATGTCTAACTGAGTCCACGTCAAGCAATAACTTGGTTAGTGCCTTAGAAGTCGCATTTCACTGCTTAGCTAACCAACACCCTGGTTTGTTTAAGGTGTTTAAGGCTTGGTCGGTGGCTACTCCCAGGGCCAAAAAGGAAGCTGCCACGATTCCGCTAGGGTTCCAAAAGTTAATGTTATTGTTGCAGTTTGATTCGAACTTAACGTGTTGTCCGCTTTATGCGGCTCGTGTGCTTATGTGACTGAATCATGGATGTGTTGGGTGAGAGCAGTGTCAAACGGCCTAGAGAACAAGGCCCGTCCCGAATGTGGGATGATATTCCGGGCCAGGCCCGATCCCCACAAATGAGAAAAAATCCTGAGGGCAATGCTACAGGTGCATTTGCAGTTTTAGAAATATTCACAGAAGTATAGTTACACCGAGCAGAACTATTTTGATATACGGACAGTGTGGCATTCACAGACCATGCCCTCGAGCCATTTTTTCCTGAGTAATTACACACAGAAATCCATCTGTAATGAGCCCAACAATTCAAGTTCTTGGGGCTTCAAGTTCATCGTGGGCAGGTAGGCAGCCTGTCCATCCCAGTTGTTCACACACGCAGATCCATTTGGGCACGTATGTTGGGGTTGGGCGTTGCTTGGGACCAGGGCAGTCCAATTCTCCGGAACGCCCACAAGGCACATTGAAAAAGGGTTTTCTGGTGAGGCCGTAGACAAGCAGATGGAGTCTTGGCCAATCTTATTGGTTAACGTGACCCAGACATTTTCCTTTGGTTAACGACCTGTGTGCTCACTCAAGGATCTCCTGCCCGGTTGGAGAATGGGGGATGCCCGTAACATGGCGAATTCCCCAAAGCTGCAAAAAGGAACGAGTTCCTTGGGAGACATACGCAGGGCCATTATCTGTTTTTAACTGAAGGGGAATGCCCAGCGTGGCAAAAGCTAGCGATAGATGTCGTCATACATCAAGCAGTTTTTCACCAGTGTGTGCAGTGGCCGCTATGGCTCCTGAGAAGGTATCTGCCGATACATGGACATACTTTAGGTGTCTGAAGGCTGCTATGTGTGTGACATCAGTTTGCCAGATCTCCAGAGTTTTTAATCCTCGTGGATTAACTCCGCAAGTTACTGAAGGCATCGCCTGCTGGCAGTCTGGACACCCCATAGCTATCTGACGGGCTTGGCTAAGCGGCAAGTGAAACGTTTTTTGCAACGCTTTGGCATTTTGGTGAAAGAACCCGGGGGAGAGTCATGCTTGTTCAAATGTGTTAGGCAGGACCACCACTCCTGCTAATTTGTCAGCAATCCTATTTCCCTCGGCTAGTGATCCAGGTAATGTAGTGTGAGATC